>KI915044.1:2515641-2605512 GCA_000473445.2 Anopheles farauti
ATGTCAATTGTATGCTCGAACGATTCAATAGCGCTGCTGAACGTGTCAATAATATCGTCGAAAACCCTGTATCTATTGAAATAATTATAGATCTCTGATATTTAATCAATTCAAGCAACTTCAATTATTATGTTATTGGAAACCAGATTGGAAAAGTCATAAATTAACATCATCCAACGATATTTGTCGTATCTTTTCTACGTAGGTGAGTATAAAGTCTCAGAAATGCCAAGCTCTCGAATGATTCATGGACTGGTTTTGGAACGAAATCAACCTGAATATATTTTTTTGTTTAACAGACATGATCTAATCTTTTAAATAAATGTCGTAGACCGTTGAAGTTGCTACCTTCTTCCGTTCTTCCATTAAACAAACAAGGTGGAACAAACCTAATATTTTTTAACTTTAATTTATGAGTATTTCGCAGATCTATAAGCTACTATTTTCTCACCATTTTTGTGATTTATTTCCATTTTTCTTGTTGCACACATTTTCACATAAACGCGACGGTTTTCCCCAAAACTTACTCTGGTTCCTGAAAGCCGGCCGGCAGCACATCGCGCTTCACAATGCCGTGCGTGACATTGTGGCTCGGTCCGGTGGTGATACATTTCACGCTCACAATCTCCTTCCCGGTTTCCTGGTCGCCTTCGACGATGATCCGATGATAGAACACTTTCTTCCCCTGGTCGAGAACGAACGATAAAGACGTTAGCCGTGAACGTATCTCTCACGAACGATCGAACCACTTTTGTTCGTTGCTGTTGGATCCAACCTACCGTAATTTGATTGATAACTCGGGTCACGCCGCAATCGTAGATGTTGGTCAGCGACAGCTCGAACACGGCCAAGTTTTCCCGTATCGTGGGCTTACACTTCGGGTCCGGGTAGCCCTTCATACCGTCGAGGTAGACGGACTCGGCGGTGAAATTGTTCGACGGCAGCGCCACGTCCACCCGCATCACCTCGTCCGCGCACGCTACCTTGTGGGTGGCTAAAACATGGGCGACACATGGGGGAGAAAGAGAGAAAAGATTGAATATTAAAATGGGAAACATAATTAAAAGAAATGGTTTTATTTATTTCATGTTAAATTATTTTCAGGCATGTTAGGCGAGTACACCGGGAGCGTCTGGAATGCAGCGATGTTGTCACCCCCTCCCTCTCACACACGTGGCACGTGGGCACAATAACGGATGGGTGGACAATTTTGTTCCCATGGCCGGGGCCCAGCGCGAGTGTGCCGGGTGCATGTTCCAAGCAAAACGGGGGCTGCTGCTGGCTCACATGAACATCATCATTTTATCAACCAGTCAGCCAATCAATCTCAACCAGCTACTGCTGATATTGATCGCTTCAACCAATTACCGTGCGGACGGTGCGGTGTGCGCATCCCGATGCGTTCTTCCGTGTCACGATTCTTGCTGCTAACCGGTCGTCGCCATGGGGACAGTTATTGTTTTCTCCCTTTCCTTCACCGGTAAACCGGTGTATGTGTTTTAATGCTGATTTTTTCGATGCGATACGGTCAGGGCCAAAGCCATGGGAGTAGAAACTAAAATAAGATGAGCTATACAAAGCTAGAAATATATTGCGGTGCAAAAATTTCAACAAATATTCTCTATTTAGTTTTCTCCAGAATAGCTATAAAATAAATCGGGTTTTCATTTACAACTCCACTTAGCATAGGGTTGTTGAACTTCCGCTTTTCTTCATAGCTAAAAATATATTGCGGTACAAAAACTTCTCTAAATATTCTCTACTTGGTTTTCTCCAGAATAGCAATTCTTGAATATTCTAAAATATATGATCGGGTTTTCATTTACAACTCCACTTAGCATAGGGTTATTGAAAACCCACTTTTCTTCTGGAGAACTCGTGGCCGTAATTTTTCTCTTCAGTCTCTTGATTACTTAGCATGTTGGCAATATGTCAACCGTTATTAGTCCCAATTGCAGTGTACCGCCGATCAAGCTGTACTTTGTATTGAAAAAAAAACCAGAAAAACGCAAACAGAAGCCAAGCCAACCAACGACAGGGGAGATGGAAAATAATGCTTTAGTAAATAAGAAACGGTCGAGATTTGTAATAATGACAGCGTTTCTTTCACCGTTTCGATCCACAGCCCATCCATCCGATCGGCCGGCGAGTGCCGCAATATCACTTGAATCTCGACGTCCGATGAAAACCTCGTTCTCTTCTCGCTACGCAGGTGCTAATAGGAAGTCGTTTCCAGGCGCCTATTATCATGCAACCCGCCACGAGCTTACTTCTCGATGCTCGCCCGAGCATCTCGCGTGTTTGATGCCTCCCGTCGGTGTGGGTGTGGGATGCGTATAACTTACGGACCGCACGCTGGTTGGAAGATGAAGCGCAGCATGCTACTGGCCTTTACAGACGGCAGACAGGCAAAGGGCAGGCAGCCCCAAAAGCGCAGGTAAGGTTGGGAAAGATTTATGTTCGATTGTGCCGCTGAAAAGCGACTCTTTCGTACGCACTGCTATGGGTAGGGAACAAGAGACAGTGTTATATATGCCATATGCCCTCTCCTCACGCCTGACAAAACCAAGCTTTTACCAAATAGTTGCCGCACTTACGCTGTTGAAATAGTGATCCAGATTTATCGGTTGGAACGAAATCGGCCTTTAAGAACTGTTTGTATGGCTCAGTTTGTATACTGCCGCATACTTTGTATGCCCGATCACTGTGTGTAGGCGTAGAGGGTGTTCGATCTAGCCGATCTTAGATATGCGACCATATGGCGAGTGCATAAATCGTTACTAATAGAGGCCGACCGATCGCCCCGAGGTGATTGATGATTTGGTGAACCGATTGAATCGGGTCAGGTATTTTACTTTGGAGGTATTTTAAGGATGCGAATTGAAGTCGAAGATTTTTCAGATAAATTTCCCATGTACATATTACCATACTGTGAAAGCTTTTATCCTTTAGCACATGTGCTTTGCTTTCGGCAAAAACAATTAAGGTCAGATGTTTTTCGGTGATTGTGTGCGTTCTTTGGAACCGGTCTTCCAACATGCTGCACCTTCAGATATTCGCCTCTTTTTTGGAAACTTGCTTATCGATCTTTCATCGTGCGGATGGGACTCCTTTCACATTCGAACGAACGTTCTGGCGAACGGACAGATCGATCGATCAAATGCCTCAAATCGGTGAATCAGCCATTGAACAATCGCATGCGATGTTCTGCAGATCGTACATGTTCCAATTATGTGCCTTAAGTGAAGGGATCGAAAACAAAATTAAATCGAGAACAATTCGCTCTTGTGTTTTCGCATGCTCTGGATTGAATCTACCGTTCGGTCCATTTATGTTGCCCATTTTGTGACGGAACACTGCCAGCTAATGGTTTTGTGGTAGAGCTAGATGAATAATGAAGCCATAAAGTACTCTATTTCTGCACGGAAAGCAATGAATCGATAGTAAAGCAGCGGCAGATTGTGCTTCGAGTACTATCAGCAATCTTCCTGAAAAGTTGTCTGTTGATCGCACATTCCTTGTATCAATTATATACGACCGTTTGGGATGAGCTAGTGGACGATTGAATCCATCAATTCCATTATGATGT
Source organism: Anopheles farauti (assembly GCA_000473445.2). Classification (NCBI taxonomy): domain Eukaryota; kingdom Metazoa; phylum Arthropoda; class Insecta; order Diptera; family Culicidae; genus Anopheles; species Anopheles farauti. The sequence goes on from KI915044.1 coordinate 2,519,231, forward strand.
TCACTCCTTATTGGATGGTCGGGTCGGTTTCAACCAAAGGAACGATCTTATTTAGGATCACTTGAAAGTAGCGATGCCTGAACAAAACGACACAAGTTTTATATTTGATCACCAACAGAATGGTGGGATAATATCAAGAATGCTCCTATCGCGAAATCGGAAAACCCTGGTAGAGTCAAAATGCTCATTTTCTGTTTCTGTTATCAAATGATCTATGTCCACAGTTTGTGGTAGTTTATATGTTCGAAAATTGTACAGGTACATGTTTCTAATTAGTGTATAAATCATTAAGCACTTGAATGCTTATAAAATTTTATTTTTGAGCTAAATTAATATTTTATAGTGCTTAACCTGGGCCAAATTCTTCGTGAATTTATTCTTCTAAAGCACTTTCTTTCTTTGCTTTAGAAGAATAAATTCACGTAAAGCAAAAAAAAGTATTATTATTCTGCTTACAAAATTTCTCATAAAACTCACATAAACGACAACTTTTGATCACGAATGTAAATATACTTCAAAGAATGTGCCTATGTTTTTAATCAATAGATAATTCTCCAGCATGATTCAAAAAAATTCTATAAAAACTGAGTAACTTAGCGCTTCATTCGAAATTTGAAAACGTGTTAAAACTAATTAAGCTTCTATTCAATTGAGCGACGCAATGTGTTTCAGACAGTTTGTTGAAGAGTGAAGGATTTATCGGTATGGGAAATATTTAGAACTGTTAATTGTAAACAAAAATTTGAACACTTTATTTCGTATTCCTCCTAATCATCCTAATAAAAAAATGTGCTTTCTTACTTACTTTAAATTTTATCGCTCAACATTACTAGCGGCAAGGTGCAAGTGCATTCCACTGCTTTGCTCTTACGCTGCCATATGGAGCTCGTGCTTCACTTCCCCATTTCTGGCCAACATCGCTGGACAACAATTACATGCCCCAGATGGGCAGAAATCGATCCAGGTTGCCGTAAACGGTAATCCGGTACGCTTCAATCATCGCTGTCCCAGAAACCAGCGACCGATGCGCGTGCGCTATGGCCGGCGCTCCCGCAAATGGGGACGGGAGTAAGGCTCGATGATTACCCCAAAGCACCGAGGCAGTCTGCGTAATCTAGTACGCACTTTGCCGGGGACCAACGTACGGGATGGGCTTATGCAACGCCCGCACAAGCCGGATCCATATGCGGGGGCAGAGACGAGGGAAGAAGAATGGGGATTTTCTTTTTTCTTAATTTTATTTTCTAGATCGCACAATTGGTTACGATCGCTTTTGGCTTTTTCCGAGGGTTTAAATTGCTCCAGAAAAGCAAATTCGATCAATGTTTGGACCGCCGCGCTTGATTTCGATGCACTTGTTTTTTTTTTTTTGTATGTGCGTTGCTTTACCAGTGAAAGCAGAACAAAACCGGCACTTTTCTTTGGCCGACGGGAAGGGAATACTTTTATTTGGAGGAGAGATGAAAATCTTTAACACTTCTTCCCAACCGATACTGATCGGACACGCTCGGGCCTAGTTTTAGTACACGCATCAGAGCTCCCACTTGTTAGGTCGTACGGCAATCGATCAAAAATTTCTCAAAAAGTGAGATTTTTGCGGGCTACCGGGCTAGAGTGATTGAGAAAAACTTGTGGAAAAACCAGGCCTTCACCATCGATAGTTTCTTCTACGCGCAGCGCCCGATATGCATTCGATTGTATTGGGTCTGTGTAATTAGGCCCACAAAATTATCCGAACCTAGAAATGCCCCAGAAATCTGGGTAATGAGGTTGAGTTCCCGTGCACTGTTGGTGGCATGCGTCGGTGGCACCGCGATAAGGGCCTCCCGGTGCGAGAAAAAGGGAAAGGAAAGCGGAGGATCAATTAAGTCGAATCAAACATTTTCTTTCTCTCATTTGTTTCGATCGGTGGCTTCGCTCGGCGGGGAGTCTCCTGTGTGGATTGTGTATGATGCCGCCGATTATGTTATGTTGTGGCACTACATCGACTAAATTCGATTCACAAATCACAAATCATGCAAGTGATTTGGTCATGATCAAAACGTATCTACCGACACATTCGTTGGCGGTGGTGAGGTAACCCATTAGAGTTCATTAAAAGAAATGATAGCATTATTCGTTGCATTCTCACATCGATGAGGATTGTTGGGTTCATAAATGAAAATAATTGTAAGCTTCACTAGATGAAATTGACTATTGACTAAATTTTCAGCCATTTGTTCAGGACAAGACACTTAAATGTTCTTCTAAACCTTCAACTATTTCTCTTCAATTCTCTTATTTTTACATAATTAATCTCCGAGAATAGTTCCTATTGATTGTTAAGCTAATCAAACTAATCACTGTAAAGTGCTACATAATCTCTTTTTATTTTTATTTCTCTTCGGCAATGCGTACTGATGTATGAAGGTGTATTCAAATGTAATTGTTGCCAAATTTCACAAAACTCTTAAAGTATCTGATAGGAACGCAAAATTATTCAAAAATTATAACCGATATTTAATCAAAACATCACAAAACTTAAAATTGGTTCAACATATACCGAATATCAACGAACTGTGCAAAATCGATTCGATAAAAGATTTACTATTTAAACACATAGTTTTGATATAGTGTTTTCTATAATCACATTTTCCAAAACTTTGATACATAGCTTTTTGATTGTTGCGTATATTTTTTTTATTCGATAAGTCATACATTGTTCGCTACGATACATCTACTTATTATTTTTCATTTTTTATTTTTTCAATCTAGAGTGCAAATAAATCTGATAAATGTAGTATCTTCAATCTTAATTTGAACATCTTAGCAACATTAAAATAACAACTTTTTGTTAAAGATTTTATTTACATTTTAATGTTTTTTTTCTTCTATGAAATCAACTTCGTTCAACTACGTTCAACTCTTGAACGTAATTCTAAATGTTCTTAAGAAAAGAGACAACCGTTAAATTCCAATCGGTCTTTTCTCCGGTTTCAAGCACAGCTTGCGGTACACCGATATCGCGGGAAAGTGAACTTCCCACCGTTCGGCTGCGGGAATCGTAAATAGAACCGCTTTCCGAAAATGAAATACACTTTCATACAAATACGATTGTTAATTTCCCGTTGCGATTCATAATCAGCTTCCACCCGCACATGTGAGCCACACACTCGGAAGGGAGTCCAGTCTCTCGTTAATCAAATCCGAACTAGCCGCACCCGCATAGCCCTTTCTAACGAGTGTTTCCCTTCCCGTTTTGTTAGTGGCTTTACGCTGGTGGCGATACCCTCTTTCCCTGCTCGGTGTAGAGGAATATCGAAATCGAAGCCAGCGCAGCGAAGTTTTCCCTTGTTTCCTTTAGGGATTAGTTCAAAGCTCAGCTCTATCAGGGTCGGTCAGTTCGGGTCGAGTCAATCGGTAACCGTGGACTACTTGCAGCCGTCCCGACACCGATCACCGCCACCTGATTCCGAGGGTCAGGAAATCGATAGTTTTGTTTGGGGAGGAATGCACACGCTATGTTTTAGCATTTCGTTCCCGATAATTGGGAGGCTTAGCTGGCCGCCGAGTTCGTGGCATTAATCGCGAACATTTACCGGCCGGAGCTACAAATTACGAGTGTTTACCCATTCTTATTTCCCTTCGCAGTGACCTATCTTTACACCATCTTGTCATCGATCGAACCAACCGCTGGATGGTAGACAAATCAGGAAGTGAAATTCGGATGACAGCAACCGGTGGGGCGATGAGCCGTTGGGCAACGGGGTTCGGATGTGGCCATTTCCCTCCGATTATCTGCGATTGATGTTGGATGTGATTTGCTTGAGGGAAGCGGTATGGGTAACATGGTCGAATGGGTGTCGTGGTAATCGGACACGAGTTAGGGAACGGTTCAGGTCGATCGTTAATCGTGCGATAACCCGATTTGCTACTTTATGTTAGTGTGTGATTCCTTGAAAAATGAATGCAGGAAAGTGAAACTGGGATAAAAAGATTTGCGAGATGTTTGAGGTGAGTTTGGGGGTTTTTGTACCGACAACTTTTCATGGTAATAAATATTCATATAAGAATGGATTCTACGGCTTTAAAAGCTGATCACAATCAGTATGAAAATGGATTATATCTTTCTTCATGCAAACACTTGCTCTGCGCGTATATCATTGGAGACAGTTCATATTTAAAGTAAAATAAATTATTAAAACAAATTTTCAACAACACCCATAAGATTGTACGTATTCTACAAGTTTATAATGACATCTTAACACTGTCTTGATTCCTCTAAAATATCTATAGATTTATTTATTATTTCAAATTATAATTCCCCTATCTAAATTACATTGCTGCTTTCTGTAAAAGTCTGTTAGAATTGGTGACATAAAAATATTGTCTATTTTACTTTATTTTTATATTTATAAATCCACCAACATCTATCCAATCATGTTCTTGTGGTTCGCAGCATCTTAAGAGTTTGATTATTTTTTTGCTCTATTAATTTCAAGGTTCGTCGTCTTATGTTGAAGTCTTTCGAACAATATTGAATATAAAAATATACTGACGTTTAATAAAAAAAAATACCGCTTCAATCGGAAACACATTTTGTAAGACATCTCTCCCTTCGCATTGTTGTGATCGAAATGGTCCGCGTGCGTACCGGATCTCATTGGATCTTTCACCGAACCGTCTACATATCTCACCTGAACTGCCTCACCTTCTCGGTCGTGTTCGTGCAGGGAGGGAGGATTACCGATTAGTTGATCAGCGAAAAAGGTCATGCCTGCTGAAAGAGCGTGCGCCACTGACCCCGACGTGATCGTTTCACCGTTCAGGGGGAGAGCAATATGGTTGCGAAGTGTGTTGCCATGTGTGCTATACAGCACGGGAAAAAGTAGTTCATTTGGATGCCGATGCTGATTTCGGTGTTTCATGGCACCTGGGTCGATGGAAGCAGTTTTCTTTGTATCATGCGGTGCTGGGGGAGACAAGACTCGCAGGGTCGCTGGCGATGGATCAGAATCGCTCTCATCTGCATTACACAAAGGAATTGAAACTTTAGTAATTAACGATGCTACTTAAAAATGCGATTCTCACTCAATTTTCTCCCCATCGCCTACGGAACATGATCGATTGGTGGAGATGTTTCATTCCATCCATTCCGCGTGCATATGTTTATGTAAAAACCGGCACTTGATACGCGCTCTCGTGTGGCGCTCGAGTGGAATTAATGAGCGCTAAAGGTGTGCGCTCAGCATCAGCCACACCATTCACACCGGTCATTATGGTAACGTAACGCTTCATGACTAGCAATGAGCCATTGAGCCGGTACCAACGAGCGTTCCGGTTCCCGATCGACCTTGGGGCTAAAGGGAGCGCGTACTGATTCAGCAGCAAAAATTTATCAATTACACCCTTCCACAACGCACCGATAAGACGAGGTGCGTCAGTTAACGCATCGATAACTGCTGCTGCACGCTGAACGCTCAATGACGACGAGTGAGAAACCGGGTAATTTATGCACAATCTTAAGGTAAGCCACGCATTGATTACGCCAATTGACAGCCTCCAGAAGACGGTAGGTGTGATACGTGCGGTAGGCCAAACGATGCAAAACATTAATTAACAGTGGAGCCACTCGGGAAGATATACGAAACGATTACGATGCTGTTGCTCGTACTTCCATCCGGGACGTTCTTCAGCGAATGAAGTGATTTTATCCGGATCGGAAGTATTTATAATGCTCGTGGTTAGAATATTAATTGCTGCTAATTTAGCGAGCAGCATCATGTCCCTTTATTATGGTTATGGTTTGTTTGATACGATCATCACATGATTGGATGTGTTTTGTAGAGGAGCAGAGATGACTGCTAGGTTCAATGGAGGTGATACTTTGCATTCGATTTTATGTCATTCGAGTCATATTCGAGCAAAGTCTTATGACTTAAAAGTTTATTAGAATTTGTTATGCTAGGTTATACGAGTGATTTAAATTTTTATTCCAATTTAACATTTCTAAAAAGAAAAGATTTTAACTGAATGAAGGTCAAAAGAAAGAGGTTCGAGTTTTATGTTTAAAAAATATTTAAAACAATCCTAAATCAGACTATTATGTATTGTAAAATGTTTCATTTTCAAGATCTGTTCAGTTTGTAGGTACGATTATGCTTTTATAGAGATTTACAGACTATTCAATGTTAGTTTTTCTCTTACACAATGCGCTTTGCGTTGATAATAATGAGTAACAGATTTAAGATTTGTATTATTTTTTTTCGTTCATATATGATACTGAAATGTTAGTTTTTTTTTGTAGTTTTCAGAAGACGTATATACAATATGATCAATTGAAAATGTCAGAATAGAGTACATGTGAGTTTTTAATCAAACATTACCAATAATCTTGAAATGTTATGGAAGGGTAAAATGTAGAGTTTTTGCAGTTTTTTTAAAAATCAGAAATAAGCAAGTTTATTATATTTTTCTTCCTCGTGACAATATCAGTTCAGATCACCGCAACGCTGAATTAGATTTCGTTGAAGACTTTTCAATGTGAGGCTGGCTGGTTGAGCAAATCAACCACACCCGAATCTGCACATATCACTACGCAAATGAAAGATCCTCGTTGCCTCGGAAAACGGGAACCGAGTTTGAAAATAAACCCATCCACAGCAACGGCAAGTTTTATTAGCTTGTCTATAATTGAAAATTACCCACCACCCGAGCCCAATAATACGGGCCCGTCCTTCCTCATCGCCAGCACCTGTATCGGTGAGATAATCAATCCAATCTGGTGCCCGGTGCCTTATCCAGCTGCGTTTCGCCCTCCGCCAGTCTTTCTTGTTCCCAAACACGGCATATGCAAATGAAAGCGGCGTGCGAAGAGCGAAATGATCGCATGGAACAGCTCGAACAGCTGCGTAACGAGCACAATAAAAAAAACTGCGCAATCTTGCAAAAATCCGAGTTTCCGGACGATGAGGTGGTATCGGATAAGCCTTCTCTACCTTTGGATCTGTTTGATACGGTCTTTTCCTGGCATGCATCCCTTGATGATGATGATGATGATGATGGTGATGATGTTACTGAGACAGAACGCTGGTGCTGGTCAATGACCAACGATGATGGCGGCGGCGTCGGTTGATTTTTCTGACAAGTGTAGCGCATTGTATTCAGTTCTCCTTAGGCCTTAGCCAGAGAACCTTCGGAATCGGAATCCCTCCCAGGGTCGGGGAAAAGAGAATATATTTTCATTTAATTTGTTGTCGCTTTATCTGTTTGCGTTTCATGTTTTCCTTCCTTGGCATTGGAAACTGTTGAATCGCTGGGGAGACTTGATTGTTTCGTTCCCGAATGAGTAACACTTGCCGTGCGTCGCGTGTAACGTCGGAAAAAAGTCACCCCTATACACCGAGACCAAACACATAAAGATTTTATGGCATCTTGACGCACACGATCGTTTCTTCTGACGCGTACGATAACGATGGGGTCAAGGAAAGGCGTGGAAAACTGTACAAAAAATGTGCCTCCCCACACTGCAACACGTAAAATAAACACACACACGCGGGAAGAAAAAAAAACAAAAGAAGAGAGAGAGTGAAGAAACGGTTGTTAATGGTTTTGTTTTCATTGGTTGGCATTGGAGTATTGCTTTTGTTAGCGTTCTCGAGTTCTTGAGCGATCCGCACCACGGTTTATGCTCGCTATGGAAATTGATGAGAATTTTCCCAGGTTGGAGGACGGTAAACGAAAATACCACTTGGAAATACGTTCGTTCTTGAGGTGGGAAATATGCTACCCTTTACTTTTGTTTTTCTTTCTTGTTTCGTTTCTAGAGTCCATACGATCATTCCAATTACTTATCCTGAAGAGTAGATTTTTCAATAAACTTTCCTTATCCAAACACTTTGAAGTTTTCTGAAAATCTTCAATATAGAAGATAGAAAATTTTTTAGAACTAGAACTCTACAAAATAATATTTTTTAAAGTAAACATATTCGCTTGTAATGCAGAAACAAGGAAGGTTTTGGGTAAGCACATATTTAACAGTCAAATGTCGTATCTTCTTCTTTAGTTTTATAAGGTGCTCTGCTTTTACAGACCATCTGTACTTATTCGCAATTGAAATACTTTATTGAATTATTTAAGTAAAGTAAAATTCAGTTTAAAGATTCTACATATATTGTTGTACGGAAATCATTCATGCTTTAGAGGAATATGCCTTGCTTAAAAGTGATTTTCGAACACGATAATGTTTGTAACTTGTCAAGAAGCATAACAATATCTAAAACAAGTGAGAATTTAACACAAAATAGAATTGATTAGCGTTCTTAGAATTAAACTTAATTTCGATGGATGAATCACAAACAATTGAATTGTTAATATGAATGTGCAAAATTTATCAGCATGTTGATAGCATTATAACATGCCGGTTGGAAAACCGTTTACATTGCACATATTTTCCGCATGAATATTCATTTAGTTCCGCAATCTGTTCTTAACAATCGCTTAAAACTCACTCCAGGAGTCACAAAAATTATGTGCATCGACAGTCCATAAAGCCAGTCCAAAGAGAGCCCTACGGAAACGGCTTGTGCCAAACAATCGCCCATAAAACCGATCAAGTCGAAAGTGATTAGCGTCGAGCGGATCGATCGGTGTGGCATCACCCACTGGGCGGACGAAAAAAAAAAAAGAAATTCCAGAATCGCACGATTTCAGAATCGCCTACCTAGCCGACCACAGTCGTGTGAGTTTCCTTCTCAATAGCGAACCGTTCGTTTGCATTAGAACAGGGCGGAAGAAGTTTTTTCTTTGCGGTCCGGGGTCGGAGCAATAGAATCATCCTCCCAACCAACCCTCTTATGCGTTCGATCGCACAGAAAAACCCCCAGACACCGGCACGACGCTTCATGATGATGATGATGATGATGCGAGATTCTTCACCTTTACGGTTATGGGGAATTGTTTTCGGGAAACAGAATCCATTCAACGGAGGCGCGGGAACGAAGGACGGGAAGGGAAAAAACGATGCGGTGCGATTTGTTTGCAAATGACACAACCCATCGTCTGCCCGTCATCGCGTGCCAGCATGTGCGAAAGGTGCGAAAGGTGCGAAAGGTGTTCGGAACAAATTTGAACAACATCGATTGCGCTGCGAGAAGGATTTCCGAGTGTCGTTTTAACGGTTCTCGGCCGGTCCGTTGACCGCATCGAATGCTCGGTGACTTGGGTTAATCGGACGGGGAAATGGGTGTTAGCATAGCGACCGGCGATTGATTCACCACCCATGGCGTCAAATGTGTCATCAAGATGCGGACGATCTTTTTTTTATCACTGAATGGGGCTATGATTTTGGGAAATAAAATCATGGCTAATGTTTCTTTATTATAGTAAGCAGAATTTTTTAGGTATTATTATTCAAAAGAAAATAAAAGATAATTTTAATCGATATATTCTATTTAAAAAATCAAATATATGGAACATTTCACACTAAAAGTATATCTTTTGATTAGCTCACACCACTTCCATTGGGTTTTATGACCATTTTTCCATCTCTCTCACCATCTCTGGAGGGATTCGAAAATCCCTGCTCCATTTCTGCTTCATTCAACAATGATCACAGTTTAATTTAGTCACACTTAGTATTGTGGTTGTATGTTAAATTAAATTTTGAAATACAAATTAGAGTGCTTTTAGAGTTGGACTAGCTTCAACATTAAAACTATTTTTTTTTTCAAAATGTAAAGATGATTTTTGAATGAATCGGTTTTTTTAATCATAACAGTTATTAAATGGCGATGCATTGATCGATTAAATAACGGAGGATAAGAAATTTTTTGAGTAATGGGAAGATGAATATTGATAAATCATCGAATCAAGATGTAAAACTTCGTTCTAATGTAAATTGTCTTTTTAAGCATCTTATGATGGTTTTACCCATTCGGGATTTGACCCGAAGCATTAATCTGCGTAACACAAAAATACTAGAAAAAATTCATATGTACTCGGTTGTTCAAAATTTCGCTTTGAACATAATATTTCTTACGATATTTTTCTTAAACATGAAATTCCATAAAATCAAATTGAACTCATAGATTATTATCATGTAAATATAAATATTCAATCTGGTGTAGTCACTTTCTCCTATAATGTAAGGATATTGCGAGGAAAAAACAGTGGAATAAATAATTTAGCATTTCACATCTGCAGTATGAAAAATAATTATACAGTAATGTATAGGCGAACAATTAAAAGAACACAGAATAAGCTTTGTTTATGTTCAACAAACTACACCTTTAAGAAAACCCGCTACCCGCTTCAGCACGTGGAATCAGCTTATAAAAAATATATTCTCAAACAAAGCACCAATTGCTTGTTCCATTCCCATCGCACACAAACAAACGCTGCTCAACCATCGCCGATAATACGACATAATTAGTTCGCCCTCTTGTCGCCCACTCGCTCACAACAAACGATCGTTCGAAAAAAAAAACTGAACCTCATAGCAAACAAAACAATCGTTGCTGGCAATTGTGAGCAAACGAAATTGCATCACGTGCAGCAGAACGATCGGAACGCAAATTGCCACTGCGGTTGCGTGTGCCTGGTGTGTTTGTACTATCAGCATACCAGCCTTGAGTTGTGTTACCATTTAGACTGTTTGTTCTTTCTCCGCCCCGCCGCTCGCAGCGAATCTGCAAAGCATTCTTATCTTGACGGTTATTCCAAAGGTTATTGCACTTCGCCGCCATCAAACGACCTTTACGTGATTTGTTTGCTTCTGTTAGTTTTCCAGTCCGGCTAGCTCATTGTCGATGTCTGAGGGTTTTCTTCTGACTGATGGAAGTGAACTCTCCAGACAGTCCAGACACGCCACCAGCCAGCGGGAATTTCGATACGTCACGTTCGCTGGGGGGCGCATGCGGCGTGTAATAACTGCAAATCATTATCGGCGGGAGAAGAAATTGGCTGATTTGTGTGGCAAAAAATGAGCAAGGCGTATCGTTATTCGACGCGATTCATTGCGATTTGAATCGCGTTTGAAGAATATATCAAACGATGAATACGAATCCTCCTTTTCTTACTATTGATAAAGGGTATTTGTGTTCTCTCGGTATTACTTACAAATGATTGAAGGTTTTATTTTCGATACCATACGTCTTTCCTTTTCGGTTTTGGTTGGAGATTCTGATTACTCATAAAAATTGATACGTCTATCATCAGTCTATATTGTTTTTATTATCATGAGTGGAATTTGAAATGTGTAAAATAAGGTTTCCTAAAAATGTACGACATGTAAATCATAAATTAAACATAAAAGTATTAAAAATACAAAAACATTTCTTAACTAGCGCAATAAAATTCGCCATTATTTTTCCTCTTAAAACCCTACCCGCTAAATATTCTAATGGTGAAACAATCAATAAACGAATGGCATGAAAAACTCATCGATCGAGATAAAGATCGCACTCCACTCCGCTTCAAGTCCGTCACGATTTGTGCATTTGATTTAAACTCTATGCAATATGCAACGGTGCAGAAACCGTCCCGAAAGGTTCTACCTGGACCGGAAAGCAAGAATCAAAAGCAAAATCTATCTAAAATTCACATCAGACCAACTGTTCGGACGGCGGTCCGCTCAGTAGAATAATCAATCAATTTCCATTTCCAAATGGATGGTTATTGATAGGCGACCGAGGGTGCGGCAAAAATTTATGCAATGCAGCCGATATGCTGCGCTCTGTCGTGACCAGCGCGTCCCATTGTGTTGGTGTAATCGAAATTGGGAGTTGGGAGATTATCATTCGCAGCAGCATGGCATTGTTCTAGGGGTGTAGCGTTCTTTGCATCAAATGCGTCACGATTGGGCATTACGAGCACGTTTCAGCAGATCGAATCGACGACATGATATATTGTTCTCTAATGTTAGCACGATCTGAAAGTAAGCAATAGAGCGTATTGTTATTGCTTCTGCATGCATCGATGGGTAAAATATCAATAATAATCTATTTGTGGAGACAAATAAATCGAGAAAGAGACAATGGCTTTTTTAAATGTTGTGAATAATCATTCGCTGTCCTCAATACCAACACACCAAATCCGTCCTAAATTTGGGAAAAAATCTAAATCTCCTCCGATAATGATGTCGACCATTAGATGCATTAGCGCCGTTGATAAATCATTCCCCTTTTTGCATGCGGCCGCTACCGATGGCAGATGGAAGCGTGTGAAACGAACAAAAAACCAATCACAAAACAGAACCAGCTCGAGCCCGCACGCATCACGACCGCGAAACATCAATTCGGTGTGCGGTGGGTAGCGTTTAATTTTCCATTTCCACTACCCCTCGGCAGTGATTGCGATCACCAACCGTGCACCGACCGTGCTGTATCGGAATTAATTACCCGAAACGACGACAACGACGATGATGACGATGAAGGCAACGCCGCTGATGATGGGGACGACGATGATCGCACCATCGATCGGTGCCGTGCGTGCGTGTGCTGATGCTGAAAGCAATTCAATCACCACCGCCGGTCCGTGTCCTGTGCTGAATGGGAACTGGGATAGGCCTTGCTAACCTAGTAAGCGCTTAGCACACCGAGCAATGAGCAAACATCCTCCGCTCAATGGCGCCGGCACGCTTTATTCTCGGTGTGGCGTCCAGCATTAATCCACACGGTAAACATCAGCCATTACGGTGCGAAATGTGAAAATTTCGTTCCATCATCGTCACTAACAATAAGTGCGCAAATTGGCCGTGGGTAATCGGTTATGGGCGCGTGCGTGTGTGCGGCGGATCAATTTTGATAGAGAGTCGGGAGCGGAGTCTATGCTTTTGAAGTGTCTTCCCAAGGTGATGGGTTGGGATCTTTTCTTTTCTCTAAATAGTAAGATAAATATTTTAGAGAAATATAAAAAAAACCTTAAGCACAGTAATATGCTAGGGCTTTTGAATTTATAAATGGTTAATCGATTTCTGAAATTTCAATCTGATGATTTTATAATTACAGATTATTTTTGGCTAATATCATTGCATTTGGTATAAAAATCATTGTTCTAATAAATACATTTTTTAATTTTTAAAGTTTGTTTCATGCATTTAGATCAGCTATTCATTATTAAATCTAATTATGTCTATAAAAAAAATTTTCGAAATACTTGCATTTTTTGCTGATATGTGCTATATTTGACGAATCATTAAATCAGAACCAGGGCAAGCATAACTCTTTAATGAAACCTATTTGTTAGATTATGTGCAATAAAGTGTAAACGGAATGCACTATGTGCAATAAGCTTTAGAATATAGTTTGATTGCTATTAAATGTCGAAAATATTTACGTTTTTCTTTGAATAAGAAATTTTGTTTTATTTAAATTTTTTTTAACTTCAAATAATAATAACACGAACAACACAATTTTGAAGGTTGTACGGACCAGAATTTTCCTGCTCATAATACAATTTATTTTTACGATAAAACTCAAAGCATGAAAAGAACCTAAACCTCATCTAAAAACTAGCCTTTCCGTTATATGACTAGTGTGTGTTTCCTTCAGTGTTCTTTTGGACCGGAGATGAAACTAACGAAAGGGAAAGCCAAAATCGTGACCACGCATTTGCTTCCCTGCTTCCCCGAAAGGTGATGCCGTTCGTTGTTCCTTTCAGAACCAACCAGTGGCCACCGATAAATGGGCAGCATAGGGCAACAGCCTCACCTAGAATCAACCGCAGACAGACGTAGACAAAGGGCCAAAAAAGGTCACGGTGTCAGTTGGGTCCCCGGTCTGGTCTGGATGGCGAGCTCGTCCAAGGTTCGTCGCTTGTTTTTAGTACCACGGAAATGTCGCCTGAACGGCGGGCGTTGAAGTCTTTCGTGTGCTTGTTAAACGCTTCACATCGGAGCACCGTTTTAACGAGATACAAGGTTCTGGTAGCGATACATTCTGATGCCTTCCTGGGTGTTGTACCCCCCCCCCCCCTCCCCCCGGAACCAGACGATGAGGGGAGAAATAAAATCGGATAACCGCGAGTTCAATAAAAATCCCGTAATCGGGTGTTTAAGCAGCAACAAAAAAACAGAACCTATTGCTCGAACAAAAAGGGAAAAAAAACATACACAAACCGTCAGGGAGCTGCTCTGCATTGAAATCGCCGCTTAATTACGTCCACTTCATTACGCGTGACGCGTATGCTGCAACCTGTTGCAACTGGTTGGTCATGTAGCGGACCATGCCTTTAGTCGGATATCCCGAGCCGAACGGAAATGGACCAAACGAATGAAAAACAAAACTGCAAATGTGTAAATTGCGTTTCTATCTCCCCGTTGGCCATCCTCGCGTTGTCAGTTGCCATGAGGAAAACAAAGTCAAATCAATAGATGCTAGCGGATGGAATCAAGATTAGAGGCCGCGTTAGTGTAGCCAGCTTAGCGGCCGTATTTGTCCCGATTTCAGCTGCCACTGTCGCCAAGCCGTAAAGTATGAGATAATGGTGGGTCCGATTTTCCCTCGGCGCGGCGTTTGCTGGTGCCATTCGTGGCATTCCGTTTAGATTGCAAAACCGGTGGCCCCTCGAGGGGATGACCCAGACCGAGACGGCGATGCGCGTTAATAAGCTTTCCAGACTCATTAACGCGGATGGTGGAACGTTTTTTTTTCGCTGCTCGAAACGAAACAGTCGCTTCCCGTTTTGTAACCTCGATCGGTTTAGATAATTGGTCCGGTGTCTGGTGTTATCGCGGGTGCGAAGTATGTGGATCGAAACGATTTGCAGACGTAAATGTTCACATCGTTTTATCTAACATGAATGTGTGATGCAGTGGGCAAAAACCAACAACGTTCATGGATAGAATTGGTTTTATGTGCTTAAATAGATCAAGAACTCTCAACACGTCACGTTTGATGTACGATGGAGTGAAGATGCTTTCGCGATGGTCCTTATTCATTCAGCGTTTACCGTTCGAAGGTAACAACTTCATTAAGCAGGCCACTTTTTACCACTCCACTTTCAGACGGCCATTTGCAGCCTGTCTGGCTGCAAAAAGGATCCACCGCCTTAGGCTCGCGGGATGTTCTTAATCTACTTCAGGGCATACTGCTTTCGAAATCGTTTTGCGCTTGCTCGTACTCCTGTGGCAAAAATCAACTCCTGTCTAGGGGAAAACCCCCATGTTTGAACCACTTTGCCGACGGTAGATTTTTCATTTGTCATTAGGATGATGTTTATTTAACATCCGGCGGCGGTTGGGTCCCACTGTTCTGTTCTAGGTGCTAGAGTGGACTTTGCTCGACTGCATGGAGCAAAGTTTATGTTTATCTTAGCTTCAGGGGAACTATCTCTTTCTCTCTACCGCTAACGGGGATCATAAGACGAAGTGTTTCGTTTCGATGCAGCTTGACGGTGTTGAAAGTATTTTATTAGGCACCTACAAGTCGTCGTATCCGATCACACGAGTGGCTTATTGCCTCAGTGTTGTTGAAAGCTTCTTCAGGGCGAGGCCTATGCTGAGAGGGCTTGATGTCGATTTACCACTCTTGGCCGTAGTGTGCCCTTAAGCTCAATCGAGAATGATTGCTGGCTCCGCTGGAGAGGTTTTAGAGCGAAGCGTGTGTTCCTACTGCTTGAACTTATCAACAAAATGAGGAGATGAACGATCACTGGAAGAGCAGGAACGTGTTTTTGCTCGACAAAAACAATAAACAAGCTTTAGAAACTTACAATACATTTTGTGGCTTGAGTTTTATTTGCTTGAAATTTTATATTTAAGAAAAAGAAAGAACAACCTGATGATCAGGATAAGTTGTAGCTGTAAGCTGTGTGTGTAAGAAGAGTTGATGGCACAAAATGAACCAAAAATCTCCGATCAAGTGAATCGAAAAAAGTTTCAAATTTGAATTTCAGTTTCTAAATTCATAAGTAACTTATTTAAATAAATATTATGAAATAATTTCAATAATTTCCCAAGCCATGTTTTTAAGCCATATCATATAATCATATATCATATAATATGATTTGAATGTTAAATTGTAAAATGTTGTGTACAAACTTGCTCAAATCATAGGGCAACTAACAATCGGGGACACTGCATGAAAATTAAAATAGATTAATTTCTATTTTATTCCAATATTTTTATCTGAAAATGTTTAGCATCAACACATAAAAAATCACCTTTTAGTCAGTAAATTATAATTATGTTTAATAATAATCTAAAGTTCCCTTTTAATGCAACCTATTGAGATAATCGATATCAATCCACGCAAATCTCACTGAACCATGAATTTAAAGAGATTTGATGAAAGGATAAGATTTGTCGACGGGGTTTCCATTTCAAAATAATCATACATTATTAATCGAGGCGTTGAAGCGTTCAGTGAGTGGTCGATGAATTCGTTCAGGGAAATGAATTTTACCATCGGATGAACGGCCCGTGAATTCTGTGAACAGAAAGAACAAAACAAGAACCGATTGCGTGACTTCCCGAAATTAATCACACTTCGGAAAAAGCGAGATTGTCCGGTCAAGCGCGTCGAGGAATTTTCAAATAAACAGCTCAACACCCATCGGCGAACGCGCGTCCAATTGACGCGCGTCTTCCCTGCCTTCAGCGTCGTGCTGCACGTGGAATTTCATCGCCCTTCCGCTATCATCTAACGAGCGTCTTTTTCCACCTTCCGCTGCTTTCCCGAGCAAACGATGGACGGAAGAAAAAAGGAAACAAACAAACTCATCACTAGGTCAGTCGTGTCGCGTAATGAGCGCGGCTTGCGCAAGTCCGGCAAACTTGCGTAACAGGTAGAACCACCGTAGAATAGACAAAACCGTCGCGCTGCCCGTTCGGACCATGGGACCATGGGCAAAACAAACGGAGCCCTATTTCTTCCGGCCCTTGCAGCCCTTTCGCCCCTCGGGAGCCGGTTTTTTTTGTGCGAGTCGGGATAACTGTTCCTAACGCCAGAGCGCGAACGATAAAGCGCAAAGTGTGATCGTTGCGTTTGCGCGATCGAAATCGCGCATCGCAAATGACGCTGGTGAGGTTGGAAGAAACGGGAAAGGTTCGGTGAGTGGAGGAAGGGAGTGTCCTCGTTTTGGAGACGACGGGGTGTGGACAACACCCTGTTCCTGTGTCGTACCCATCATCCCTCCCCACTAGACGAAGGGCTGTACGTAATTTTTGCAAACCGACGACGGCACAGTGGAACTTGATTTACGACGGTACGGTTATGTCCCTATGGTCGAACCCATGGGTGTAAAAATGTTGAATGTGAGCTTTACCGAACCCCGTTTAGCGCACCACGGTAATGCTTTGTTTGCCCCATGTTTGTCGCAACGCAACGCGAGTGGCTGATCAATTTGTGCTAGATTTATGCTGCTAAAAGGGTCGAACGAATGGGAGATGGGGTTTTTTTTTCGTTCGCATTTCATTTTGCGGGTGCCTTATGGGAGTAGACGCTGGTGCGTTGTTACGGCAGTTTGCGTTTGCTTTTACCTGGCGTGCTGTAGCGAGTTTGTATTGCACTGTAAAAATGTTTACGCAGCTAATGCATAAGAATGACATCGCTGTGGTGCTTAAGATGTATCGTCTAAATATATGCAATGTTATAATGAAGATGAGTGGAGTGAAAAATTTTGCCACAAAAATATCCTTCATGGTTTTATGTTTAGCAGACGCTTTGTGCTTTATAACGTGTTTGAAATCTTTCTTAACCCAAAAATATGTCTCATACATTTTTTATTCCTTTAAGGCGGTTGATTCTTTTTACCTTTTCTTTATTTGATTTATTTGAGCTCGTAAAAGAAACAGTGGTACATATCATAAACCAAACTGAATGGATTTTGTGTTTCATTTATTTTTTACATTTTGACCATTTTTAGTTTTTATCTGATTTTTATCATTCACATTCTATTGTGGTGGTTAAAAATTTTGAGATGTTTGAGTTGGAGTCAAAATAATAATTCCCTTAATAACAATGTGTAATACTGTATTTAATATGATTTTCTTTTGTTTCACAATTTAACTAATGTTCAACTGCTTTGTATCATCTTGCAAACAAAGAAAACACTCAGCAATTCATTATTAAACTATTCATTCTTTTAAATGTTCGTGTTTAAATGTTCAATTACATTAAAGCTGCTTTTATTTCAGCTGTTTTAATTTTCATAAAATGAGGCTAAACTTTTTTTGCCAAGTTAAAAAAAAATACAAACAAGCCAGAGAACTGTTTTTTTTTCGTAAAAAACAATGCTCAGAAACGTAAAGCAAAACTTAAATTTACAACATCATAATTGACATGATTTGTTCAAAATTTCAACGAATAATTATCAGGAAGGTTAGGATACCAGCGTAAACAGTAGAACAAGCATGCTAGGAAAAACGTGAGCACGATTTACGGAACTAAGTATTTCAATGCCAAACAACATCCTGTAAGCTGTGAATTCCGGTTGGATGTATTTTTTTGTTGTTCGCTGTTGCCTTCCCCATCCAACCATTGTTGACAGTGAATATATTATTTTTAAACCAACTGCTCGACTGTGCACGCACTCACAGCAAAGGACAGCGATATGAAATGTTGCTATGATTATTGTTCCGGTTACCGTTGGCAGCCATTGTGGATGAGTCTTGCGGACCGAGCAACTATTCCGCGTAGTTAAGTGAAACCAATCAGAATTCGCAATTACGTCATTAGCTGGAGGACGACAGCGACGGTCTTAGCGTCTGAGAGTGAATCGGAGTGCGTGCCCCAACTAAACGCAACTGCCTCCCTCGTACAAAGTGAGGTTCGGTGCGTTGTCTAACCCCAGCGCGTCAAGGTTGCGACGACGATGCGTTGCGACGCGTCGAAAGTAATTTACTGCAGAAACTCTACCACCGGAGAAACCTTTACCAGGAGTCCAGATGTCACGATCTCGGCCAGACTGGGCCGGTGTAAATGCAATTTAAAGAGCCACTAATGGTGCAATTCATTTCACCGCGCTCTCCACTCTGCCTCCCCGCCAAGATCGTACGTTTAAACAAGAACAATCATTTTCTCATTCATTTATTTAGTTCACGGTCACAAACGAACTTGGATTCGAGGCGAGCCAGAACGGTTCGCACCGAGCCATGGGAGAGAAACTGCACTGCGGCGGAATGCTTTCACTGCGGCACGAACGAAGGTGAACGTCCATTTCGGTTCCCTACGTGTATGCATACTTCTCATGTCGGGCTGACGTTTACTTCCAATCCTCAAAAGGAGACAAAACGAAGCAATCTGATTATGGTGCGTACGATTGTTTTTTTTTTGCTGATGCCTGGCCGAGCTATTTCCACGCCACTATTATCGCCTCTCGGTAATCGTTATCATTATCCTACCGCATCCATCATTGGCAGTCACGGGCGGAAATGCCGTGCGATCGTGATGTTACGTGTAAATAGTTGAAAGTAATTTAAACTTTTATTGGACTTGGGCGGTGGGGTTTGCGTAGCGCGCATGGGAAGGAATGTCCATTTTATGCTGAAGGCATGCTCATGAGGATAATTTGAGCTCGATCGAAGGGGTACAAATGGGATGGGAACAGGTTTTACGGTTCCAAACACAGGTAAACGGAAGAAGATAAGTGCTTTACCGCAAAAATTACGATTATCCTTTCAAAGTCGATGTAAATAATGAAAAAATCTCGGATTTTAATTTCCATCCAACCGGTTTTGTAATCATTTGATTTGTAACATTACCATTCAACGGTAGATTTTTTTCCTAAATTATTGCACAGAGTATATTGCACTAAATCATCACAAGCGTCTCAACATAAATCAGAGAAAGGTTTAAAAGAAATTGAATTTTAGAACCGCAGGGTGTCGTTTGAAAGAAGGTACATAAAGTGTGCCTTGATATGTTTATGATCAAGTTTGCCCACAGGCAGGATGGACGATAGTTGATAAACACAACTCACCACTACACGTGTGAAAACGACGATAGGATTGCATACAATGTTGAGATAAAATAAGTTACGGGAAAAACGAAAATTTCCATCAACAACATTGCTCGAGGATGATTTAATATTGTCTTTTAATTTATTTTTTCTCTAAAAATTCTATTTCAATATCATTTACACAATATGACATTTTTTTGTAAGTTTGCTTTCAAAACTGGTACTGGTTTTTGGTACTGGAAATTCAATTATATTTTTTTATTTTATTTGATTGATTTTCAATATTATTTTCTATTTTTTATTTTGAAATATTTTTAAAACTACTAATCCTTTTTAAAATGCCATAATAAACATTTTATACATGGGTCAAGATGCATTTATAACAATGGTAATATACCAACGTATTCGTATTTTTAATTGAGACACTTATCTTATTATATTTAAATGATAACTTAGGAAAAATATAAAAAAGAATGCTGTAGGAAAACCTAAGTCTCTTGACAACATAACCTAAAAGCAGTGTCAATTTTCACAAATAATGAAAACCCCAACTCGTCTCAATCTGTAACGCATTGCAGCAATCTTTTGATCGGGATTCGTGTGTAAGCACAAGACGCACACGAGAGAAGCGACAGTGGGCAACAATTTAAATTGCCTATATATGCAAACCAATCCATACCGCAAACCCAACAAACCGACTCGCGGCACACTTGTTGCCCACGAGATTCCAAACCCGCGCTCCAGCTCCAGTTCCATCGACGCTCGACGAAAGTCCTTGGGTCGCACCGCAAAATACCGGCGATGCAATTACGCCACCGTACGTACGGGTGGCACTTGCATAATGCTTGCGGATGCCAACCGCAGTGCAACGTGGCATGCAGATTTGTCCGATTCGATCACATCGCGCGGGGAAAACTCGTGGTGACCGCAGATAACCGCCGCTGGATGTGCCGCAGCGTTGCGAAGCGAATGTGATTTGATCGTGCTTTGACTTGGGCTTTGATCTTGCTGCAGACAGGTAGGCAGACTCCTATAACCGGTATTGGCAGTATTGGCGGTTCGGTGGTGGAGTGCAATGCCTTCGGGAAATCGAGTGCGTGTGGGCTGAATTATTTATTAAATGGAAATTTATTGTATATCAACCGCGAGGAATTTCGTTCCATTTCCAGCACTTAGTCTAATATTTACTCAGATGAAGAGGACGCCGAAAGGAGCTTGAAGAATGGTAAAAAGAAGAAAAAAGAATGGTATGCAGATCGTTCTCATTCGGTTCGGCTATGGCGAGATATCTGTAGCTGGAGATTGGTAGTCGATCTGAGCATTAGATTTTGATTGATTTCCTCCATTGCGCCGGTATCATTTGCTTGCCCACTAACCCAGTTCTCGTTCGTGTGGTTTCCACACGCCAGCCCACCCAAAGGGAGTACGGTGCCGTCTTGCGCAATTTCCGGTCGTTTGAATCGAACCCAATTCACTACCGCTGGGAAAACATTCTGAGCCGCGGGCGTAACGGAAACGGAGCAATTGAATTTTATTTCAAGAAAATCTACCTGCCCTTCGCGTACAGTGAAGCGCGTACCCTTTTTCTTAATCCAAGCGGTTCCGCTTTTGCGCGAGACAGTAAAACACAGAAGTCGGCCAATTTTAATGTACTCCTTCCGCCATTCCACGACTCCCCCTGCGCCGCACCAACGCGTTGTGGAATGATCGATCGCAGGTCGGCATGCACGGGAAGGGAAGCTACACACGCGCACAACCCAACCGAAGCTGGCTGGCCTACTGAGATGGCGCATCCGTGATTGTGGCGCATTTTGGGATTGGGATTCGAGTGCCGCCTCTCTCCACACCGATTCTGGCCAACCGGTGCTACTTTTAACATAATTTTCCATTTTTTCAACATAATTTTCAACGCCCGCGACCGACATCCGGTGCGGGTTTGGACTCCACTCTCCACTTGCACCGTGGGTGAAATTTAATTTAGCGTGAAAGTTCTTTCACCAACGCGGTGCGTTGCCGTGACCTTCTCGTACGTTTTTTTTTGTTTATTAAATCGTGTGGTGTAAGCAGACTGGTTCGCCGCGGAGAGTTATGCGTTGTTGTGGCAGCGATGAAGAGATCATAAATTTGTGCGATGAATAGCGAACGGTGGCAAACACACGGAGGCGGCCTGGGCAGGTTGGATTAAAATTAGCGCCGGAAAATTTCGTCTTTTCCACGGCGCTTTTTTGTTTACGGTTGATTCATGGTGTGTTGTTGTTTTTTTCTCTCTCTTGGGAACAAGCGTGTGCTTATCGTCTCGTTCACTAGATAAAATCTCTAGTATATGGTTCTTTATGTCATTAACTGAAACAACGAACATGAATGGAGAAAATGTTGGATGCAGATCGCGTTAGTAAATTGCCTCAATCGGAAGTTAAACAGATAGGATCGGTAAAGAAATATCTATAACCAAAACAAAAATTATTGTTGTAATTTTATATTTTTAAATATGAAATATTCTTTATGAGAATTATCCATCTGATTGGACACAATAATATGAACAAAAAAATCGATTTACAAGCCACATTTATGAACATAATTATTATGAAAATATTGGTACCTTTGGACATTTACAGAAGCTTTGTTTTTTAAATAAAAGAATAATGGACATTCCAGAACATAACACTGTACCAACGATTACTTCGAGTTCGAATTTTAGAACAAATGGTCTGAATGATCGAAAGATATCCACAAAAGTCGTACATTACTTTTACAAACGAGGTTTTTAAGCGATCTAGTTCTATTTTAATTTATAACATTACATACACCTCCTGCTCTGCTACGCTCTATATCGTTATTCTACACCGCTCTACTCCCTAGGCAAAACCGCTGCATAAGGAAATAGCTCGCTTTCGCATAAATACCCATATCTTTTAATTGTTTTCGATGAAGGAAATTGCAAGCGTACTTTCAGCGGTTCTGTACGGAAAAGTTTCAATTATGCTGCTAATTTATCATACCATAAATGCCCCTCGTTGCACACGCTCACGAGCAGCTCGCTGTATCGTAACAAAGCGGGCCGCGTAACAAATGACCGAATTGTCTGCTAGGCGCTTCGGTCGTACGCTTCCAGGCCGGCACTTGGTCAGTTGACCGGACCGAGATCGGGAACGATCTCGTAGCGCTTGTGGCGCGTGTTTGCCCGTTCGTTCGGGATGATTATTTTAATGGCCGTTACATTATGCCCGGCCCTAGCCCGATCGTCAGCGATCTGCCCCGAGACAGGCGGGCACCCGTTACGCTGCGAGTTGCGTTCGCAGCCCTCGACCATGACTGTAATGTGGCCGAATAGCTTCCGGATCCGAAAACGGCCAAACGGGACCGGCACATACGCGCGAGGTGATGCGGCTAGGGCCTGGGGCGTACATGCGAATGCTACACTTCTTTGCGCGCGGCGATGCGACGAGTATGTTAGGACACGGAAGGGAGAACGCTCTAACGGTGCTGTCAAATTCTTGCCAGCGGATGTCACGAACGCACCGTTCGCATCATTTAACGCTTCAGGTTATGGACGAATCCTACGGCCGCCGGTGGATTGCAACAGTGGCTGCGATCGCTACGTCGCACGTCCTGTTCCACGCAGACCACACACTGCTGGCCAATATCCTGCCAGCAGCCGTCGCAGTAGCGAAGGAAGCAATCATACCGTTGACACTCGCGTGGCGCCATCTCATCGCCACCGCACGTCGTGCAGCGTCCGGATCGTAGCCACCCGAACAGCACGGGATGATGCAAGGCAAGTCGCTCCCGGAATGGAAGCACCCGGGCAGACGGATTGTTAGTTAGTTGCACGATACGCCCGACGATCATTTTCTGCAAAGTTTGCGTCTGTCGAAGGACGCGATTGTACAGGAACACGGTACGCATCCGCTCCCGTCCGGGGTAGAAGAAGGCACAGATCATGCGCCGAGCGCGCTGGACGTACGCTTCGGTTGCGATGAGGATGGTTAGAAGCGCAAAAAGACCGTAGATACCAGTGACAACCCAACCGGACAGGCGTACCGGCCGTGGTAGACATTCTTCGTTCGAAGTTCGGAAATCCAAATGCTCATGGGTGCGAAAACCTTCGACAGTGCTGCGAATCAGTTCCGCCAGAGCACCCGTTCCGGTGACCTGTTGAAAAAATCGTTGTAGTAAAGATGTTTTCAGAACTGATCCAAAGCAATCATACCCTGACATTGACATCGTGAAATCCCTGCTGATGGTATTCAATTTTCGAATGTCGCGCTACTATGTCCAATGTTTCATAAAACAGGGCGTCCATCAGGAGCAACAGAGTGGTCGATAGGAAGTGAAACAAAAGCGTAGCGAAGGACCCAACGATGTGTCGAAGTTCGAGCCTATTCCAAATCCCAGACCGTGTATCAATCAGCTCGGATTTTTGTATCGCTCGTAAAGGTAGTAGCGAGAGGGTGTTTTCACTAACACGACGACTCTCATCCATTTGCCGGAAGTGATCGGTAATGTAGAAGTTGTTGAAATTGATCCTCCAGAGGTAAGCATTATGATACCGAACCGAACCGTAGATCACGCGCAGAAAGATGAAAGCAAACACTTTCCGCACAAGATACATCGCCAAGCGAAGGAAGTGTTTCTTCTTGCTGAATTCCTTCCCCATCTGTTTCGATGCAGTCTTGATTGTTCTGCGGAGGGGAAAAAGTCTCTCAAGCACTCCATCGCATCGCCTGCAACGCTTTCGATGACTTACAAATACCCGGAATGGTTCCGTAAATCCGGCACTTGGTAGTCGATCGTGATGCCACCCACTCCCCCCGTCAACTGTTGCTCGGTTTGCTTGAGCAGCCGATAGTTCACGCCGAAATCTGCGTCCAGAACGTCCTCCATACGGCACACCGTGCCGACACCGAACAGCTCAGCAGAGCTGCAGGCAAAATCGATTTTCATTGGCCAACAGAGCAGTGTGTTGACAAGTGGCGGCAAACTTTCGCTACACTCATCGTACGTACGCTCGAAGGCTGCCTTGCAGCGTTTAACTCCCGTCTCGAGCTGCGCTAGGCAGCGCTCGTTAAGCTTCGCCACGTACATCTGCTGATAGTCTTCGGCGGTGCGGATCGCCGGGGAGCTTTCTTTCTCTGCGCTGACACCATCCTCTTCACTCTCCGCGTACTCCACCTCCCGCACGATCGGCTCGACGATGGACACGATTTGGGAAAATTCTCGCTTCAACTCCGGCAACCTATCGCGACCCTGCGCGAGCGCGTTCTGGAACGGTTTCGACATCAAGTCGACCCGTGTCAGCGTGAGGTTGAAGGCTAGTTCCGCCGAGCAGGTCAACACACGGATCACTTCCTTCCCGTTGCGCGTCATGTTTTCGATCGGACCGAGCAGAACGAGCGTGATGGTGATGGTTTTCAGCAAATTTCTGCCTGCTTTGCCAAAAAATCCCATCCAACATAGGGCACATACACAGCGCACCTGGGTGGAGAAGGCACAGCCGAAACCTTCGCACGGGTGGGGGAGATTTAAGCACTTGATGAAGAGATCAAATTGTATGCAAATAAGTGTTACCAGCTTACCGAGGGCAAGTGCTACGGTTAGACCGAAGTAGAAACGTACGGCATCCGGGAGGTCTAGATTGACTAGCACAAGCCTATAAAAGAGGAAACCGACAAACAACCCGTAGAGGGCGAGCAGAATGACGCGAGGTAGTAGCAGATCGTTTCTCTTCCGACCCACGAGGAGTTGATACGGAGTGGGATAGTTTCGTTGAAAGGACGTGGATAGGTTCTGGACGAACGATCTCATTCCTGAGATGTCCATTTTTCAACTTCGGCGCTTACTATGATCGGTCTTACTGCACGTCAGAAAAATGCACACGCCTCATGTGCTACTTTGATGTGACAGTTGGTTTTATTATATCACCTGTGTGTGCGTCCTCACGCCACCCTAGTAATGCTCACCTGTGAAAGAAAAGAAAGATTTTGCCAATTAGAATAATGAATGAAGGTGTAACTGCAACAGTTAAGCTAATGAAGGCAGAGAGCATGCATTCTTCCACTCTAGAGTTCATGAGTTTTTAATTGATTACCAGTATGCCAACCCTATCGTAGAAGGCAGGTTGGATCACTTTAACATATGACCACAATCGATTGGCAATTGTGATAACTAACCGCGGACAAAGAGCGGAATAAAATGTGGTAATTGCGTTAGGTCTGTTCCGGAAGCCTGTTGGTGTTCCTGTTCGCCTTCGCCTACAGTGTAGTTGAAGATACGCACCGCAGAATCGAGTGCTTCATCTGCACCTTCGCCAACCCATCACCAACGATGTAGCTCAATCGGAATCATTCGTCTTCACCGCACGGAGGGAAGAAGGTTCGCCCGTGCAGTGGAAAGAATTCCAGTACCGCCTTTCCAGCAACCGCCCGCCTGGCAACCGCACGCCACTATCTGCCACAGCCACAGCCGAGCCGAGGTTCTAATTACAAGATTTTATCGTCTGTAAATAATGAAAACGAAAAAGGGAACGACCGGTGTGCGATCGACCCGGTCCGCAGAGCACCATTGGAACGCATCGTGCCGTGACGACATTCGAAGGCGAAGACCAAAGGTGGATCTCTCTCCGGGCTGCGGTGCGGAGTTCACACTCTGCGCAAAGCCGAAGGTGGCTGACCAGCGTCGTGTTACTGATTTGTACCGTGTGTACGGAGGTGGAAGAACTTCGGCATACCACGCTGAGTATGAATCCCGACAGCGTAGGTTCTTATCGTACCATTCCTCGGCGGTATGGAGCCAAGTATGGAGCAGTTGGTTCATAAATTCGAACACACACACACACCGGCATGCATGCTGGCTCTGGATGCCATATCGTGATGGGTTCACGCATCATGCCGCAGTATGGAGCCCCACGCGGTTGGAAAACGCAACGCAGCTGGAAGCGTAACGAATGGGCAAACGAGTTCGAAGAGTGCACGCACCAGAGCAGCAGAACTTGCTCTTACCCTCCGCCGTAATTATGCACACTTTTCTCACATTTTCACTCCATCGATTAGTGTTTGTTTTAAAGAATACCCGCAACCAGAATCATATCATCCAGCCTGTGTGGGAAGACGCTGAACAGACTTCCTCAGGGACATTAATTTTTCCCGGCGCGATTCTTCAACAGCGGTGGGTGGAAAATGAAGACATTAGTCAACGGACCAGCGAGTGATAGATCATCCCTGCGGAGTCACATGGGTGTGTATGTGTGGCGGGATTGCCTCCCTTTTCGTCCCTCCCCCCGGTGGGGTGATGAGCAATTATGCAATAAGCGGTGTTTTTATGCACGATTCAGCAATTAAGCTATCGCGAGTAATTCGTTGCGATGACGGCGGCGACGACGCCACCGCAACCATGCTTAGCGGATGTGATCCATGATGAGCCCTCTGGGTTTAGCTTTAGCATCTCACACCGTGGATGTGCTAATGTAGGTGACGAATCCGGCCCCATGCACGTCCCGTTACGCTATGCTGCGCAAACGGTGAATAAGATGATCCCCACCCGGGCACGATTAGAACCTTTTGCCCATAAATTCAAATCGAATTCGAAAGGTGCGGCGCGAAAACATGACCATTTGTCCAGGAGGTTGTCCGGGCCGGGAAGGGTACACACTTCGACATCCGTGACCAACACCTGGCCACCTGTATCACAACATATTATCACATGCATACGGGGGTGGTTTTGTAACGGGCACGACGTTTTAGGCATTATATTGACCGTGGAACAAGAGGCAGACGAACGGTTGTACAGTTAGGTGTGGAAGAATTTATTGATCCACGACACCGCGATCGTATGCAAAATGAAAAAAAAAACACCCCCATTGGCGGACGATTTTATTGCGACTCTAATGTGGGTCTCCGTGGGGTCGCCTATCGGAAAACAAGATACTACGTCGTTTGGTCGAATTTATGGCATGTTTTGGCTCACTGTTGTGCTTAAGTCACTCGTGAGGCGAGGTGATGTTAATCCTTTTGGGGAAGATTCCTTCACTAAGCTTCGACGCAAACCCCGACCATGTTCTGCAACATTGTGCTCACTTTAAACGGTTCGCCCCCATAGCAAGCAAACCATCCAAACGCATCCGATTTCCCGGAGTAATGATACCCGGGAAAAAGGCTCCCGGGAGTTGGTGCTGCCGATTATGTTTCTCGGAATGGCATCGCACACGGCCGGGCCCACCCGCAGGATAGACAATGGCCGGGACCACGCTTTGAGTGGCGAGGGAGTAGGGGCTTGCAACGTAATAAACATAAATCATAAAACGCGAAGCAGATATTTATTGCCCGTCCTTGCGGTGGCCTCAATATGCGGTGCGACGCTTTAAAATTGACACCGGAGGAAAAAACGGCAACGCACGATCGTAAAGCAGGCCGTCGGGGGGTTTGTTTTGCATGCGTTCTTGAAATTGGCGAGATCGTGGAGGTGGATTGATAAGTTACGAGAATGAGTTCAAACCTCCAGATAAGCGAATTTCCTGTAAAAGTCCTAATTTATTTCCTACAGGATATGTATACAAAATAAATGTTGAAAATGAACGAGGTAACATAAATTTCAATCCAACAAACGCACATTACTACCTCATTGATACAATTTATATTGCTGCAACTTCCAGAACATGGCGTGGTTGCCCATTTGGTCCCATGCCGACCAAACATGATACCGTCCTTTCGGGGCGGGAAAAATAATGTACCATGCGGTACGCGAACTGATCACGAATTCATTAGCATTCAATTGCTCCACAAATTGAACGGTTTGTTCGCGAGCAGAAGTAGGCAAAGCACCACCACCTTGGCCATCGTGTTGTCGTGGAATGGGATCATATGTTTTATTTGATTATGCTTTACGTTTCCTTTGCCGTTGTTTCGAGCGAGAGCAGAGTTCCTCAGGGCCCGCGGAAGGAGAAGTACCATTGTCACAACAACAGCAACAACAAAACAAAATCGGATCACAACGTTGGCTGCCCCGATCGCAGCAAAACTGTTCCAGTGGGAATGATGTGATGAATTAAACATGTGAGGTGATGTTGAACGAAATCGGTCAGTTTAATTGCGTTTCAATCCGGCGGCCATACATCCCTAGCCAGGCCCTGTTGGTGTTGGTGACAGTTCTGCGCTGGCAGGCAGCAAATAAAGCATGTTTCTCGATCTTGTCCACCTTAATGACGCTTGTCCTAGGCTGCTGTGAGGGGGCCGAAGGGGAATTACTTAATTTTATCACATACCAGCGCCCATTTCAGCTGCTGATTATGGGACGCCATATTGTGTGTGCTACAAGTTGTTACGGTTCGAAATCGGAGTGCGAAAAAGTTTCGCAGGAGTGTTGTAAAAGAAAACGGAAATCGAAATCGATGCGGTGGATGGCTCCGGGACGGGGTGTCATAAAAATGTAACACATGATACGGGTCGCAATGAGTGGCGATATAAAGCGTTATCGGGACGACAATATTACATGACATAAAATAATAAAAACTTCCTCACAACCTGATAAAAGATTAAACAGTCAAGTAAATGGTTGAAAAAAATCAAGTAAAATTAAGTTATTATTATATTTTTAACAAAAAACAGCAAATAATTGCCCGTGACTCTGCGGCGCTGATGAATGCCCCGTCATACTACTTAATATTCTTCTGCATAAATTCAGCTCACGCCTGTCGGAGAGTAGAGACCTTCGCAGTTTGCTGGTACAAAATCAGATAACTCAGCGCAAGTGTCCGATGATGATGATGATGCCGACGGGCGGCGAACAAAACCTGACCATCGGGAGACAAACCACAGAGTGACATGCTGGCCTCCCGTTTGGTACGTTTTCACCCCACCCGTGGGAATGAACGGTAGCTGGCGCTGGGAAACCGGCAATCCTAGCAAATCGGACAAAGCGATCGTCCCGCCAGTCATGTCCCGACCGACCGTGCGCTTTTTGAAAATGAAACGTTACGAAAAACGGATTCGGCACGCGGGTTTCGGGACAGCAATGAACGATAATGCCATAAATCAACGACTACTGAGTGTGTGTGTGTGTGTTTTTTTTCTATGTTTTTCTGTCTGTTGCTTTTGCTACGTGCATTTGATTTCGTTTTATTTCACACAGCAAACGCGGTGATTAAGATGTTGCGTCATAGATTAGGAGATAACTTCCGCGATATGCGGAAGAGTGATGGTGCGCTATGTGTGTGTATGTGTGTGTGCTGGTTGAACGTTGTACTTTGAAGTATTTTTTTTGTGTGACATGTTAAATTATATTCTTCTGTTAATGGTTAATGTTGAAAACTAGCTCCTGGCATTTTCATTATGTGTATCCAAATCATTAAACCCTTTTGATCATCACTAAGTATGGTTTGGTTTTTAAGTAATACTTGCAACAAAGGCAATACTTTTACACTTTTAGTTATAAAGATCTAGGATTTGGTTCCCTTTTAAGATCATTTGCCTTGCCATGGATCGTGTCAAATAATGATCGATTTGAGATTTAAATGTCAGTTTCTTGAAGAAGTCAGTATCTCTTTTTTAATGTTCTACTGCGTGATGAATAGCTTTTAAAATTGTTCAAATTAGATCGCATATATTTTTGCAATATTAAATTACTTGGCAGGAAATATAATAAAGGAATAGGTAAAAGGAAAGGAAATATCATAAAAAATTAAATTCGATTCAAGTTACTAGCTTACTACCTACTATAAACTTTAAGTTTATAATTTCGATTCGATATTACGATATTCTATGTAGAACTACTCAGGAACAACGAATCAAAAACTGGTCCTAGACAAATAGTTCAACTAACGTGATTGCTTCACCGGTTTAAGCCGTTTCAACGATCCTGCAAAGCGATCTTGTAACGATGATGAAATACGATTTGCCTCCATTTGTTTCACCATTTTTATAGTTCTTTTTAATTAACAATCTTCAACCATCACCTACCAATGCGATGCAAAGTGCACTATCGAATACAATGTAATCGTTGCTGTAGCTAAAAATCGATCATCTGAATCACGAAATTCGTGCCCAAATCAACGACTTGGTTTCATGGAATGCTCGCAATAGTACCGCGCGCACTAATGTAAAAGGATCACCCAACCCGATATTGTACCATTGTCCCACCTGGCGAAATTGGTACAGCGAATGCATTACATCATCCCGAAACATGCTGCTCACTAGCGTTCAATGCAACGATGCTCCACGGCAGCCCAATGTATCCCAGTGACCCAAATACCGGCTGAAAGGAAAAATTAACCGAAGATAAAACGGAGACGAAACACAAAACCCATTAGTGAATGTGGGCTCATGTTTTTTTGTTGTTGCAGGAATCAGTTGCTACCTCACCCCGACCACCGACGGGAAGGGATGTAATTAATTCATTCTTTTCCCATAAAACAACCACCTCGAAGATGGAGAAGGCAGGAGAAAAGAGAGCGCTACCAAGAGCAATTGCAGAAAAAAGAAACAGTAGGTCGAAGATGTGTATATTTAGGCGAAACCGTCGTCTAATTGGAAACAATAGGCACAACCGCGGAGACTTATTGGGTGACATCGGCACGCGGGTGGGTTGGGCAAGAGGGGTTGCAACACCGGCGCTTCTGGAGTTGGTCCGATGATTAAATGCGACCCCGTCGCCGAGGCCCGACCCATGTACGGTATTGAATTTCTGGTATTCCACCGCAACACGGGCGACGTTTAGTAAGACACAAACCACTGACCACCACTGGTCCCCTGGCCGATGAAGGGGTAATTTATCCGAGCCACGAGAGACAACGCGCTGGGAAGCGACAACTTTCCACCGGCCGATGTTGGCCACTGAAGTACTAGCGCCGGTGGGCGGGCGGGTGGTGCTTGCGGGCGGGCATTGTAAAACGCACCCGGAAGCTGCAGCATCCCTTTCTCACTTTCTCAGGGCATACATTAGTGTCAGGTTCCGTGTAATTGGGAGGTAGGAAGATACGGGCAATGGGTGGATAACATTCCACCGCCGCCCATCTTGCACACCCGGTGCTTGTGGAATGTGCTGAAGTTAGCGGGGACGATAAAATCGACTTCTTGGCACACCCAGTCGACGACAGGCGAGGTTTTTCAATTTCTCCCCGCCATAGTGTCTTATGGATTCTATTTAAAAGCTTGTCCAACCGATCGAGCGGTTTGTTTTGGGATACGAAAGGTAGTGCGCTTCAACGAATTCTTGAGAAGACGAGTTTTATGGCACCATTCGAGTGGATCTTCGCATGGACCAGTGGAAGCCCTTCTATGCCCGAAAGATAACTAATTGAATGGAACCAGCGCTAATGGAAAGTTGGACAAATTGCTTCGGTGGCTCGCACCGCAGCAGCAACAATGTAACGTACTGCAATTAAGGTAATACGGGGTAAGATACGTATCGTTCGTTGCTAAGCAACGTCCGATAGGGAAGATGAAGTTTTGTGGATGCAATTAGACAGCTGATTGTTTACTCACTCCTTAGTGACAGTAGGAAGGGGAGGGAAAAAAACATTACGTGTTTGACAGATGATGTGTTTGAATTAATTATTCTTCATTCTTGAATCTCTCCACGACTCTTGCTTGCGAGCACCGCCAGAAAGGGTGTGGGCTTGTTTTGATAGACCACATTTTAATGATGCTTTGTTCGGACGGATCAATAAAATTCCGACGCTACTCAAATCACTCCGCGTCCGTGGAGCTTCGGATCGACTTATTACTGATGTCCGTTTCTAATCCATGCACGATTCGGTTCGGTTTCGGAGGCCTCTCCAGCAGAAGATCAGAACAATGGGTAGCCCCAAATCGGAAAGGGTTCTGGAAGTAATTATTGCACCTTGCGCGGGAAGCGTGTTGCCATATAAAGGGTGTAACACAAAACAGAAACCATTCCGTTCCGCTTTCAGTGGCGCTCTCGGTTCTCGTGCCGCGAAGTTGGATGAGAGACAGTAAAATATTAGGAATCAATTTCCACAGTTCTAGCGTTGCTGCGTGTGCAGCTTGCCGCGTAAGCCGGATGAGGCTCATTAGCGCACGGCGTTTCGAGCGGGGCAGGTGCACCACAAATGCCGAAGGAAAATAAATCTCGCCTCTTGGTTTATTTTAATCGCAACGTTCCCGACGGGTAGACGAGGGTTTGTTCTAGCGGCTAGGAATTATGATTGTTTTCTGCAGCGAACTGAAGCGAACGCGCACCACACCTTGGAATGTAATCGATCGATTAGTAATGGCGCTCATTAGCACCACCGGATTTCGGGACGGTGGTGGATTTATGCTCGGCGCAGTAACGGTGGTGATGGTTCCACCGGCTCACCGGGGCCACAACTTGCCCGGGTCTGTCTGATACGATTTGATTAAATTACTACCAAACAATAAAAATACATAATCGATCGCATTGGAGAGGGCAGAAGGCAACCGGGAACGCATGGCTGACCGTTTCTGGCAGCATGCCCGTCGTCCGCGGAGCAGCAGAAGGTGCCTTCGTTTCGTTTGATTACGGGTGCGATCATTTATGATTTCTCCAGTGGAGAGGAAAGCGGAACCAGTGGCGTCCAGGGAAGGCGCGAGTGAGGAAACGTACAGTTATGCAACAGGTTCGTCCGTGTATTGATTGCTTAATTTTTGGTGAATTCCTTTGCTACCGCAGTGATTCTGTAGTTTGGTTCTTTTCCAACTTGAACATGCTTCTGTTTTTCGCTACGTTCATTAATCTTACGGTGGATGGTGGAAGGTTTGATATTTTTTGGCACGTCATTCGAGAGAACAATCCAATTTAGATCATTTGTTTCTGTGAGCAAGTGATAAGAGTTGCCTCGTCGTTTTTTACATGATTGTTATTTTCTTGGAGCAAGTAAATTTGAGGAAAAAAAGGAACATGCTTTTTAATATTGGAAGGTGTCTTTAATGTTTATGTTAGCGATTTGGTATGTTTTGTTGAATTGTATTGAAAGGCTGCATATTGTTCTAAATTGCTTTGTAGGTATTTTGCAAACTGTCGAAGTAAATTAATAAATAAGATTACATAAGATTTGTTCTGAACTCTGGACGTTATCTGATGTTTGCGAAAACCGTCTAACAAAGCATTGAAACAAACATTACATTTACTCAAATTTAATGTAAAAAACTTTTATTTTCACAAATTATAAACGGTTGGAAAGAACTATATTGCAATTTCCGTAATACCATGAAAGTTTGTACATCATCGATGTGTTTCGTTTAATGCGTTGTTTGTCTGGTTTTTCGATCACTGTTTGATGATTTATTTGAAAAGTACAAGGGCGTTACCGGATCATTCGTTTGACGAGACACGAAATAATCCATTCTATTACTTCTACTAAACAATTGTTTATGTCTGTTGAATGGTTTCTAATTATGTTTATAGAATACTTTGTATCCATTAATTTCAAACTAATAGACAACTAATAAAGCAAATAACTACGAACTACAGAAACTGTGTTAAAAAGAGTACTATTAGAATTGTAGGTAGGTTTGGGACAGATTTTTTGATATTTCACATATTTTTAACTTCATTGTTTGTTATTATTACAGCTCCAAATCATTTATAAGTATTTAAGTCTGTTAACAATATTAACATAAGTTAACATTAACTTTGCATAAGCTATTTAATTTAAAATAAATGTAATTAATTTTATTGAAATGGCGTATTAAAAAAATAAATTAAAATGTATAAAATTTCAACCAAAATTGATTTTACTAAGTAATAGATTGTATCAAAATATTAAAAAACTAACCAACCATGTTCTTCTAGTGTAAAAGTGTCGCGTAACGAGTTGTTGAGCACGAAATCGTTTAATTATTACCGCCAATCATTTGCACCATCGTCCACTGAAGCTTCTTTCAGAAATCGGTGTCTTCGGTAGATGTCCAGTTCTTCCCTTACAACCCAATAACTCCATTCGCCCGGCTGCATTCGTCTTCACTGAGCTTCTGCGGTAAGCCCGCGAGCAGAAACAAAACGAGAAACAAAACAACCACAGTCGAAACCGCAGCCAATTGACAAGCGGTGGAATGTTTCGATGCACTCAACCCTCCGGGAGGAGAGCCGAAGAACCGGTCCGGGAAGCTCGCCCGCTTGGTTGCTTGCTTGCTAAACGTCGGCCACAATCGGCACACAGCGCATATGGACATCGCATCGTGGTCCTTTCCCATCATCGCACGGGGCGCATCATGAAAAGTGGTCCGCCGTATTAAGTGGTTCGACAAGAATAAGGGCGATAACCATGGGCAGCGGACACCGGCGAAGTTTTCCATCTGGAGCCGCTAGCTCTAATAAAGATTGCACCGGTTTTTTGTGAATGGGGCTGAAGAATAGATGGGATGCTCCCGGGGAGCGTAATGCAATAATGATGTTACACCATTGAGCAAGTTTTCTAAGCCCAAGAGCTGGAACCATGCGTGATAGCTTAATTTGTGTGCTCTAGGTTTTGTTTCCGAAATGAAGTGTGGCGATAGGGGTGAGGGGGGGGGGGAGAGAAAAAGCACGCTTCCTTTGCCCTTTTTAATTGCCGATAACGATCTGTTGATAAGGGTAAGCGTTTACCTTTCGAGTGCATTGAAGAACAGGTTGTGCCTTGGCGGTCGAACGCTTAATTGAAACGGACCAGATCACTGTCGTAAAGGCCCATTAAAATGGGTGACTTTGAAGTTATGGCGCTTTTTGGGTTTTTGTGTAGGGAAATTGTGAGCTCGTTGGAGGGAAAATGAGAGGATGATTACATTATTCGGTGTAGCTCTATAAATCACACAGCGCTCTTCATCAGACGCAGCATGAAGTGGCATAAAATTTGCATACCATTCCAGTTCGAAGGACCAACAAATTTCACTTGATTACTAGCTGAAAAGTAACCGAATGCGATCAGCTGCACTGACGACCATCCACCCACTGACCCCTTCCGATTTTTTGAATGGTCAGTTGGAGAATTTGCGCCTTTTGCCAAAAATTAAAAGACGCTCCAGATTTCAGTGGCTCACCGCTGACACCGAAAACTAAATCCACAGCACGGTGGAAAAATTTCTAATCACCGGCACCACTTGGCAAAAGCATTGGACGTCTATTGGCCGTTCCCTCCCGTCCAGTGCGCAAGCGCACTGCTTTAAATTTCCGAGCCCGTCGGAAAAACGGGCCAAAAAGTGCCGAAACGGTGGAAAACGTTGGCGGACGCTTTAATTGAATCAAAATTATAGTGCGCCGTCGGCTCGTGCCTTGCGGGTGTGCTCTGCGCGTGTAGCAGATGACTATTTGGAGCACTTTACGGTTTTACGGTTGGAATGAATTTTCACACCGGCCGGTTCTTACCGATGCAACCCGGTTTTTTGTTTTTGCTTCACGAGCCTTCACACGGGCTGTTTTCCGACGCTAGAGAGGTGGCGCTTTTTTTTCACCCTTTTTCGAGGGTTTAGTTCGTTTCGTGCCACCACCCGTTTGTTTTTTGGGGTGCGTTTTTGCTTTTACCACTCTCGTTTGAGGGCGCGCGATTTTATTGGCCAAGGTTAAGCGGTGTTGATGTTTACAAAAGGTGTTCTTTTGCCTGCGCAAGCCAACGGTGACAATGTGGGAGCGAATTATCGCAATTGCCGGCAATTTCTCGTCGGCTGCGTGTGTTTGTTTGTGTTTTATTGCGCTTTTTTTCTTTGTCTATAAAAAAACACTTTGTACTGGTTTTGCGACAGCTGTTAAAAGAAAAATCGGGTTAAAATCGGGCGCCTCCTGCATCATGTCGATTTCTAAACCAAAACCCACAGGAGAAATTTAGAACTAAAACTGGGCCATTAATCAGTGCCCAACGACGCACGTGGCTCGTTACAGCTAGCAGAACTAATTGATTCCACCCTGTCTGCTTCCGAAAGGCAGCGCTGCACCAGATAGCTTTAATTGGAACACTTGAGAGCTTCAAGCTGTCGAACCACTATCCATCTCGGAGGTTTCATAAGCCAACAGGAACTAACTGACGTGCTGTTTAGATTTTTTTCTTTCTATACGTCATCCGGTGCATCCAGCGTAAGCCAAAAATTCGGAAGTGTGGGCGAGATCAATTTTGCGAACGTAAATCTGCGTTACGGTTCCGGTACCATTTTGCGTAATAGAAGCCAAAAACCAAAACAAAGCAGAAAAATCGCCCACTGAACGAAACCGAGCGGGCTGAGGTTTTAGGCATTTTGGTTTTTGTTTTTCGGTGAATGTTCAGTTAAACCTTAAACCGTTAAATGGGCTTCGGTTAAACCTTTTCTTGCGAATGCTTTATTAATTAGGTGCTTCCCTTCGGGAGTGCGTTAGCGGCATTTAAAGGGAAAGAATTAGGTGAAGTGATCGATTTAGCAGCGTTCCAGATGAGAATAATTGGATCATGGTTGGCATGAAACATTTTGCTGGAAATTGAGCATGAACTACTTCTTGTATCGGATCTTACATATCGTTATGATAATAACATAAAATGGCACTCACGATCTCGTTAACGTGAATGTGATATCGAAAATATCATGATTTGAGATATATTTTTGTACCACATATTTTTTCTTGATTCTCTTATGTTGCTTTTGTAAAGGTTTGTTTGCAAAGGGTTTCGGTTTTATAGAGTTTTTCAAAAGATTTTTGTTTCAACTTGCTCAAATTTTTCACACATTCATAATATTTGCGATCATTTATGCACCCAACAAATGACCAAATTTAAATATTAACCAGCTTCAATCTAGATAACAGAGAGAAAGACTAATTGAAAATTTTAAAATCGTTTAAAAATGTGTGTAGATTGTTGAAGTACGCTCAAAATTATAGATATTTTAAGCAACGATTATCTGTATTGACAAACTTGGAATTATCTGTATCAGAAAATTCTACGAAGGTGGTTGATTTGTTTTGTTGCGTGGAGCGATTTTTTGCATGGCGAAAGAAGTCGTAAACATTATTTTAGCAGTTTTATTAAAGCAAAAACACGATCTTTACTATTTACATTCACATACATCTACTATCAGATTCTACTATCTTTTCAAGTTTTTGTTTTATTCACAAACAATAATTGGCCGCATTGTGTTGTGTTACGGACTGTATAGTACGTAAAACATATAAAATTCATTTATAAACCAATTTTAAACTTGCTGTTTTCTATCGAATATTTACAAGCAGATCGTGCATATGAGATTTGTTTCGTAACATTTTGAATTACATCATGTTCTAAAATCTTCTCAAACTTTGAGCAAAACCACCCGTTCGTATGTTTCATTTTTTGCAGAATAATTAAAAAAAACAGTAGGTGATGCTTGTTTGACATTTAAAACGGTAATTACATCTCGAGAATCACATGTTCCATACACCCACCATCGCGTAGCAGTCAATGCAAATTAAGCATCGTACCGCCTCCAGATCGCACCGGTCAGATAAGCGCACCAACCAAACCGACTTCAATTAAGCATGTTTTAATAGTACACCTGCCACGCAGCCATCTCGATAATCCTACTCCCATCCTGTCGGGTAGGAAGGGCCTCAGTTTCAAATCTTCCTAATTAGGAAATGAATGAAGAATAAATTCCTACCGTTTAAGCTCGCCTAACCCGATCAATAAACCCAACTCTCCTCACGCATCGCACCGTGAACATACACTCAAGATCCCGCTCGGGAGGATCGCATCCACCGCCCAAGAAATCCGGTTGCAGTCCGGTTGCCCGTTGCCCTGTGACATGGCGATTGACTTAGGGACCGACGGTAAGCCAACGTCCGATGCAGCGAACACGTTCTCTTCGTTCTCCGAGGGACCAAAACTTTGTAGCAGCAGAACCGGCAGGAGCGAGAATCGCATCGCAAGAAGCGACACGACGACCGCTGGCATTAATTTATTTGCATCGCATGCGGGCAAATGGGCGCGCAATGCGAGGCGACCGAGCGGGTAGCCGGCAACCGTGCAGCCGTTGGAGTGAGAAAATCAAAATGTTAAACAAATATGTGTGGCCTTCCCCCCTAGCCCTAGGCTACGCTTACCCCACGGGGAATCTGGGCACGGTCGGGTGGGAGAAAAACGATAGGCAAAATGAGTCGATTTATTGCGGCGATTTTGTGGCAAGCGATTTGCGTGTTTTATTTATATCGTCGTTCGGTACCAAGGGAGGAACTTGTTCTGCTTGACGCAGGATAAGGATTAGGTGGGCGAATGGAGTGCGGCATATTTCTGGTTTCGCACCCGGTTCGATAGGTGTTGTAATGTGTCTGTTTCTATGGCAAGCGCTTGTTCTTTCGCTTAACGAACAGACACTGAAGTATGCGCTCCAAAACTCCACTCAAGCAAACGCTCGAGAAGAAAGCAACATTTTCGACTGATGATGCGATGAAAGGCTTCATTGTTGTTTCATTCCGAATGAAAATGTACAGCACGATGAGTTTGCTGTTTTCGTCTCGCAACACCAACATTACCGAATGTCAAAGGGTACCGAGGAAAGAGCGTTAATATTATAGTTTCGCGCAATTTCGCGATGCTCCACCAGCAAAACGGTGCAAGGGAAGATGAACTTTCTAAAGCTGTCGATAACGATCGTGCCGACGGTATGCGATCAATGTTTTTTGCCGGTGTTTATCGGTGTTCGGTTTGCTCCACGTTGGGACCACTCATCCGTCGGCACCGGCACCGGATTGATAGGGCGCATCAATTGAAAAGCTTCAAAAGTGCAAAGTGCTCTGTTCCGCTGGCTTCCTGGTTGGGCAGTAAACGGTCAGTGGAGGCGTTCAATAGAGAAAAAAGGAGGGAGGGAGCGAGAGAGAGAGAGAGAGAAAATCTATATCCATCATCACTCTCGAACATTTCCTGTACCTTCACTCCTTCTTCAGCCTCCCCGTCCCGGAAGGATTGCTTGTGGTGTAGAACATTTTTAATCGCTAATCTCGTTCCACTGCATCGCGATCCGAAACCGATTCCGATCGGTGTGCTGCACCGCGGTAGTGGTAATTTACACATTTTCCCGGCCCGGTGAGCTGTAGCTGCTATCGGCGTGTCAGCAGACGTTGCCAATGCTTCAGTGGCCACGGCGTAAGTGCATTACTCACACGTGGCGCATTATTTGTAGCGTGTTCTGTACGTTCTCTACAGCAGTCTGCCACTGCTGCTAGGGGAAAGAACTTCTGCATCGTAATCTGCTCCAGCCAAGAAGAGAGAGAGAGAGAGAGAGATATGCAGTACAGGAAAAGGAAGAGCGATAAATCGTAATGATCATGAGCGGTGATGCTGATGTACATCATTATTCACTGGCGATCATTTTGATGTTTGGCCGGAACGGTGTGCATCAATTGCAGTAGGCAATCGGTACCGGCTGTCGACACAGTGGAAGCTTCCTTAATAGAGAGAAAATAAATTTAATTTAATTTTTATGTACACATGAAGAGAGTTTTTAATTGAAAAAGATAAAATGTGTATCGGGGCTTCCTCTATGAAAATTTATTAAAGCTTAAATACATAAATAAATAAAAAATCAACATATCTTGTATACACATTCTACTTTTTTGTATCAAACTAATTGGGCTAGTCAAACAAGTTTAAAAAATAGTGAAGAAAGTGTCTTAAATTTTAAAGTAAAATAAATGTTGTATTTATTGTCTTGAATTTAAGTTTAGAAAATAGTTGAAAAATACATTTGAATACTATTGTAACAAACGTAAATAATGCATTCTCTGAAGCTTTCACATGGATGTGCTATCTATCTGAGGTTAATAAAAGATGTTTTATTATTACAATATTATTTTATTACTATTTAATTTATATTCCATAAGGTTTATATTTTTTAGAAACTTTGTATTTTTTTAGTAGTTGATCATTTTAATTTTTATAATTTAAATGATTTTAATGAATTTAATGATTTATATTATTTTTAGTAATTCCCAATTCTTTTTAAAGTTGATCATTTACTAAAAATTCATTAAACAAGAAGTTAAGATATTTAGATTTCTTTAATTCTTCCTTTTCAATCCGTATTATTTGTATCCGCATGTGTTTTATTTATATCAAATACTTGAAAAAATAGCATTAATAACAATTAAAAGCGATTTTTTTCGTATCTAACTAGTAAATGTGTTTTGGAAATGATTTTCATTGTTTAAAAAAAACATAAATTAATAATCAAGAGTACCCATCAACCATCAAGTCCCACACTATATCACGTAGCAAAAAGTTTATCCCACAGCTTAAGGACGCTCTAATGTGTCTCTCATCGACATCATCGGCAACACCTTCGCTGAGGCCTCGTCACGACCTCGCAACGTCAAACGAGCTCGCCAAAGGGAAGCTTATCTGCCGATCCAAAAACCTTCACCACCCGAACGATCCCATAACGTCCAAGCGTTCCAAGCGCTAATCATGGGTCTTCATCAATGGTCGTTGATTCCCATGAGCTGGCAAATTTGCCTTCCCTGCAGCGCTGGCACCGTGGCCTGCTCCGGTCGCTTTTCCGTAAGGTCTGGGAAGCAAGTGGCTGCATCACATTATGAAACCATGCGCCGCATTGAATTGTTATGCGCGATAATTGCAGACCCGGCAGCGGTGAATCTCCGGTTGCGCTGGAGGGCCAGCTAGTCGCAATTGGCTCGCTACACTTTCCTACGCTGGAGCTAACCCATGTTTCGCAATCAACGATGCAAAAGGTGCTGTACGCCGGGGCCAGTGCTGAAGTGAATGTATGAATATTGACGCTGAATGAGGAAAAAGTTTACCATAAAGAACATATTGTTAAAAATGCATCAGACGCCATGGTTGCGAGGAATAATATTACTAATTCAACAATATTTGATAAGATTTCTGTTGTTAAAATTAATTATTAATGTATCATAAATCTAAGTCAACTATCTTGTTATATCGAATTGTGATGCTTTTTTCTAAATCTCTAAACAAAATAATTTTTTTTTATTTATGAACAACCATTTATTCTAAAGATACAATATTGATTTTTGGAGTGGTTGTTTCTCTATAAAATGATACATTCTGATCTACATTTCATATTTTACACAGTACATTTCATCATTCAGTTTGGTATTATTTTATTTATATCGAAGAAGTTTGTAGAAATTCAGTTATGCAAAAGGTTCAATCTAACTAAATATTGCTCCGCCTTGAATCCCCTATTTGAGATGAATTACTACAGATCTAATACAATACATATTTTTTCTCCAAACACTAACATTGGGCTCTCAGTACATCAGCAAACGCGCAAGTACTTCGAATGGTCACATTTTTGAAAACTAGCTTTAGACAACACAAACTTATAAGGAAGCTTGCCATTGACGCCTTGGTAGATCAGCCTCCAAACACTCATACCTACACGCTCCAGTCATCGAACGCAAGGCCACTTAGGTTGTCATGGGTTGAAACACACGCGACACCAACGCCGACGACGCGGCATTGACAGCTGAAACCAGCATCCTACTCATTGGCAACCACGTCGCTCAGACCAAGAACGTCCGTTTGCACCAGGGTTCATCAACTTCACCGTTGCCATCGTCGTCGGCGTCGATGGCGTACGGTTCTGTCAGTGTGCGGCCCATGTGTGGGAGCTCATCCGTTGCCGCAGCGAAACAGGGTGGATGTGGAAATGAATTGCTTCTGACAAGCCCACATTACCGCGAGCGAGATAGTCCGACGGAGTCGTTGCGATTGTGTATTAATCGCAGCCACATTATCCATTAATATCCCAAGGAAGCTGTCAGTATTGTGTTTGCTCATCGAAGTGGTTCTTGTTAGGTGTCGAACCGTCTATGGAGTGGAAGATGCGGATGCATATCCGCCAGAATGGCTGACCATCGCCGTAGATGGACGGTGAGCTCTGCCCGTGGCGTACACACAAAGTCCACTTTCTTGCATTAAAAGAAGGAATGTAACTGAGCGCTTGAGGCGTAACTAGCCAGCACTATGCAAAGCAAAAAAAAGGTATAAACCTCCAACCAGGACAAACCGTGTTTGCTGCAAATTGACAAATTGAAATTGTTATTAGGTTAGGCACATTTCTGAACTCGCGTTTCTCACTGCTACAAGATGTTCCTGTACAGCAATATTGACACCGTTGACCTTAAATCCTGGCTCCTCGGGTCCATGCAAAATCCCTCAGGGGTCTTGGGGTCGATTAGGTTGCTCATAAAAATCTCTCCGACCGTTCCGACAAACTATGACCACGATCGTAACCGTAATCAACGCGTCCAAACGATGACAAACTAATCTTGCCCCGAGGCCCTGTCATCGCATTGGATCTGCGAACAGCGCGAAAGCAATCCGAATCATTATTCCAGCCGGTTGAAATGCCGTGTGCCAACTTTAATCCTCATAGCGTCATGACATCGCGGGAACAAAACCACCTCCGGCCGGATTGTCACCGGCACCATCCGTCCGTCGTGCATGTTGGAGAAAGTTTTGCATGGAGCGTGCAAGAACGATATGTTTGCTTGGAAAGTAACGCTCCCAGTACTCATGCTCAACGTTTCACGAGCTTCCCCGTGTGATGTCATTTGATTGTAAAAAAGAACATTCACCGACACTCCACAATCAGCTGTAGGTGCGGAATAATTGCTAAAGCCGCTGCAGGGAGGTTGTCCCTGCTTCTTCTCCAAACGAGCATGAGTCAGCGCGAGCTATTCAAATTGCTCATTAGTGCAGTACCGTGTACGAGGCGGCGCGCAGAATAGGCCTCCGGTGATCTCGACGGATCGCGTGAAGAAGTACGACATACGGGCTCTTCCCATACGCTGGCGGATGCTGGCCTCGGGCCACAGTGAAAGTAGTGCAGGAAACGTGAAGACGGAACGCGTCGCGTCCGGGCGTTAGGGAAGCGCGCTAGCGAAAGTGAGTTATCGAAGCGTCGCCTTTGTGTCCGGTGGAAGGAACATGCGATGGAAGTAAGTTTGGGTCGAAACTGTCGACGATTTTGTGGAACTTTCTCCACCTGGTCGGTGGGAATGAAACGGACAATGGTTGTTTGGGTCCAGTGGAGGTAGAACAATTCTTGGTTAGTCGAATCCGACACGTGAGGTTATTTTATGGAGTGGCGAAAAGTTAAGTTTTGTTTTCCTTTGCGACAAACAGTCGACCATTTTTGTTAGAAAATAAACTTCGGAAATTCATCATTATGAAATAACGATTCAATTAATTAAAAAATGAATCAAATATGAATATTGTTAGCAATGAATAATGTTCAATTGATTAATCCTATCAACAACATTCATTGCGAGCGAAAACATTGAATTATACATTAATTTAACAATGTTTTAACAATAAATTGAAACAAAATTCTGTACTCCATAATATATGACTTGTTTTACCTACGTGAACTAAATTTTACGATATATGAAAGCGACAATTTAGCAAATTTCAATTGTTGTTTTTTTGAGCTTGTAAGTATTTAAAGTGCACCGGGGTCATATGTAAACTTATTTTGACATTTTATACAATTTTATCACTTCTTATTTAAGATGAAATTATCGAAATACAAATTATTCAATCTTTCGAAAGATCTTTTCGGTGAGGATGTCATGAAATTGATCAGGAACAAAAAGAGCAACTAAAATCGCTCTAAAACACTTAAATTACTATTAATTTCCCTCATGTCTTGTAACAACATTGAGAACAATAAATGAAAATACTAACGATAACGAAGAAACGAATGACAACAATGCCCGACAAGAAAGCGACGAACCTCCACTTGAAGTCTCCTAATAACATTATAGCAATAATACACGCATGCCATAAACATATCTTGTATGGCAAGTTTATTCTTCAAACAATTTATTCCTATAGAATATTCATATCGCTGGCATCTGCATACACTGTCGTGTTGTAGCACCTTAAATTGTCATCTGAAAACGAACCTTTAATGATGCATCTGTTTTCCCAGCGATTCTCATTACTGATTCGTGCGATGATTACCATGTACCGTGTGATCGTTCACAACACCCTGTTGCGTTTCCGTTCAGCGAGAAAGAAGGAATTATGAGTAATAAAAACACATGAAACCGAACATCAGAACGAGTTGCATGAGCCACTCAAGAACCCGCCAGGATGTC
Source organism: Anopheles farauti (assembly GCA_000473445.2). Lineage (NCBI taxonomy): Eukaryota > Metazoa > Arthropoda > Insecta > Diptera > Culicidae > Anopheles > Anopheles farauti. The sequence continues at coordinate 2,564,138 of KI915044.1, forward strand.
ACACGTTTTTTTAGAATGTTTCTCATAGCATCTATACTGCAGCAGTGAACAACGGTCTAGGGCAACACCAGGCAGATATCCATTAGCACAAACGACTGGGATGTTTATAGCAAACATGGGCTTAAACATACGGTTTTACACTGTGATCTTTGCAGAAGGGAGTGTTTTGTAGATGATCTGTCTTCGGAGGACAAATCATACTATACGACCATAGTTGTTTGCTTTGATGACAACGTGACAATCGAGTGAAGGCTTTGGGAGGCTCGGAACTATAATTACTTCTTTTTCGAGGGGCGTTGGATGCATTGGCTGGGTGTGTCAAAAACCCATTCCCACGCCACCGTCATTTACAGGCGGAATTGTTTCAGCTGTGAGAAACAAAGGAGAGTTTCGCTTTTAGCGTGCACAAGTAGTTGTGATCGTTTAGCAACATCCACAGCTCTTGTTCCACATCCACAGAGCACCCAGGGATGGTTGCAGGAATTTGCAAGAGATTTAGTTTCCATAGAAAATATCACAGCTACAGCGCTTCTGCCAGCCACCGGGAGAATATTCTACACCTTGATCAACCGGCCATGTGTGCGTCGGTATGTTTTAACAAAACTGCCCTGTCCCAAAGTGGACGGACACAGGTACCGAAAAGGAAGCGATAATGCGCGAGACTCTGTATAAATCATGCTCATGCCATATTTCCGCTCCACGCAACGCAACACCGCGATACGTGACGACGGGCCGTGCATCCGGCGATGACGGGCCGGTATGGAACGGTAGATAAGCGAATAGCACCGAGCCTGGCTGCTTCTGACCCGGCCACGTTTTAGCAGACGCTTCGGGACGATCGACCGGCACCGTGTGCACCGGCAAATATGGTGAATCTGGGAGGGAGGCCATAAATCATGCCGAGCTGATGAAGGGAAGGAGGAGATGAGTTGCGTCGGTTGATAAAGGGAATGGGCATGAATTTCGTATTGGCGGTGGAATGTCTCGGGTGGTCTCGGGTGATCGACTGACCGGTGCACTGTGGCTGATGATGGAATTTGCGGCGAATGCAGGAAGAACACTTTCCGATGCAATTGCAGTGCCTGCGGTGCAGTATGCGGAATAGAAATGCAAGGTTTTTCTATTACTTTTGTTTTATATTTTAACATTTATACGTTAATTTATAAAAAAATAAAACAATATTTGCAAAAAATCTAAACGAAAAGATAATAATTTTCTGTTTCTCAATCTTTTGGTAAAATCAGATAAAATTTAAAAACAGGTTTTTTGAACATTATAATCATCACAAAAATGCTACGGCACAAAAATGAAAACCTCACGCGTCCATATTAAAATTATATCACACATATGTTGGTTCAACCGATACATTTGAAATTTGAACTTAAAACAAATAATTCCGGCATTACTATGTTTGGTAAAGGGTCTTGGTCCTTTACATTCGACCGAAAATAGCTTGTATGAAAGTATTCTGACTGTAACTGTATTAGGTAATGCAAATTTTTTCTAAAAATAAATTTAAGAATTCACTAGTTAGTTTTTTTTAAGTAAGCAAATATGTTTTGTTTAGTTTAAAAAAACTGCGATTCACATGATTTCTCAGGATTAATGGGTTTGATAATGAAATAACTAGGTTGTTGTATAAACGGGAAAAAACTCCATTTACAAACAAACGATTTTGCGATCGATAAAATTCCGTGTCGAATAAGCATAATTGATTGAAAAAATGAGTTGAATACGTGGTATGAATAAGAAAGTGGTGAGATAGTAAAGTAGTACAAAAAATGTTTAAAAAATCCATTAAACTATTGCATTGCTTTGCACAAAGTCCATGGATATCCATGTTTTCAATAATTAATTCGATACATTAATATTATCGCTTTCTTGTGCAATCTTCCCGTGACGAAAACCGGAAACGAGAATGGCACGCACAGTTGTCGCCAATCCTACCGATTCACGGAAACCAATCGCATATGCTGCTGTGCTAAGTTTCACCAATAGGAAATTTGCAATCCAACCGGTTGGAAAGGGCAGCGTGAAGAAGGGAAAGACGAGAACAAGTTACTGCCGAGGCAACGTCAAACGTAATCCCGGCGAAGAGAAATCAAACAACACACGATGGTAGACGGGAAAAAAAACGATAAAATATTCGTTTGAGGGTATTCGGCGAGGGTATAAGATGCCACCTTCCTTGTTGGGAAGCCGTGCATTTCCGTTTGGATGATGTCACGGCGGCACAGTGTCACCATCATATGACCGGTGTGCAATTGACACTCAACTTGAATACCCAGAGACGACAGGCGGAACGGCTAGCCGAGATGAGGTGTGGTGCAGTTTTTGAACGGAATGTTTTCGACCTCCAGCGTTCGAAAGAGAGACTCGAATGGATGACGCCATTCGCCACCGGCCACCGCTTTATTTAATCTTCCCACCACGTTCCGCACGAGCTTCAGATCGCGGTCGGACGAAAACGGTTTAGTTGCTCGCTCACCAACCGACCGGTTCACAGTCGGCGCAGGATTAATGCCTAGACTGGGCGCCGAATTTCGCTTCACGGACAAACAACTCTCCGTACATGGATGGGGCTAGATCGGAGCGGCCAGTTTGTTGCGAGCGCACGAGCCAGTGTCTTGGCGTGGCGCAATGAGTCAATATTTATGCCCCTTGCCGTAAGCTGGGGTTTCGCTGCGGACAATTCCAGCCAGTTTCCTTTTCGGGCACGATTATGGAGATGCGAAACAAACCGCGCGCGAGAAGAATGGGTTGCTTCGATGGCGGCGCAACAGTGGAATTTTTGCAGCTGGTGACAAATTGTTCAAATCTGAATCGAGCGAACAGTGAGAGAATTGCACAAAGCGGGCTTTTCAATGGGTCTGGCGAGAAATCGTGTGTATTCATTGTTTATTTTGAAACGTAATAATTGTAAGCTTAGTAAAAGTGATCAATAATAATTAAAATTATTACACTTTTTAAGTATTATTTAATAAAATATATCTTAAATTAGTTTTGTGTTTTAACTATTGATGAACCGAAAGAATTTTTCTTTCAATGTTTTACTTTTGATTAAAATTGATTTAAAAATGTAAAAAATAACAATACATATTCTGAATTCAAATTTTATTCAAATAAAACTTAATATCGGAAGTCGAAGACAAGTTAAGCTAAAAATAATCTTTTGACTTCGTTATAAGCCTTTGACCTCGGGATGCCAAATATCTTCAAAAGAAAATAAATTCCTAATGAACAAAAAATACAACAAATGAGAGGAAGCATTCGTTCATTATGAGCTTGTTGTGTCTTCAAATCTCCTTTGTTTAAAGATTGCCTAAGAATGACTTCAATAATCGTCTTTTTTAAAAAGAGTTTCGTCAATACTCCTTACAAAAAAGTATGCCAAAACAGTGTACTGAAATTATGTCCTCGACCTTTAGCCACTGCGCCAAAATGTGAACGTTGCTTAAGCAAAACTGTGCCACTCCTACGCGGCAATCCATTCATTGTTTGGCTCGGTTTCGTTTCACCGTCTCCGTCAGCTACAACACCCCTACAACACGAAGGTTGACTGCCGTCCGCGCTTAGCCGCGTGAGATACAACTTATCCGACTTACCTTTCCCTTCGCAGCTAGCCACGGCCAGCTGCAGCAGCAGCAGCACGCTGGCGATGGTGTAGAACAACAGCTTCATGATCACGAGACCGGCGTGAGCTGGTAAGCTGGGCGATTTCGATGCGAAAAATTTAGCCTTTTGAGCACAACAAACAGTATAACCACCGAGACTGCTGGACACACTTCACACACTTGGACACTTCTCTGCCGCTACTACTACCACGATTGCACACTAATTCGACGACACCGCACCTACACAACCATAACGCACCAACACCAACGACAACAGCACCACGAGCGAGCGCTCAGTTTGCCTCAAACACTTTCAATTCTCGATCGATTTCGATGCACGCCCAGGTGACGAACTGGCCCGTGTTTTAAAGGCAGGCTGGCGGGGCGTGGTGGAGGTTTTCAGTTATGCAACGACACCGTCTGGCTCACACAGACGCGCACACACACACTTGGACGCCCTCTGCGACACACTCACTCGAGCCTAAATTGCACTAGAAAGGGCATACAGCTTAAGCACCTTGGCTTCAGCGTTCACTACACTGCGCACTTGGGTGCGTATTATTTTTTTGGAGCGGTTGGCTGCAAAATATAGGGAAATTTTTCCATTACGTGCTTGTTATGCGATCGAACTGGCTATGGGATGGTTTTCATGTCTGTTTCCTGTTGATTTTGGTTCTTTCTTTTGGAGTTTTGTTTGCATTAATGTGTGAAAGAATAATATATTAAATTTTGATTTTTAAAACTAACTAAACAAATTTTTCGTTTTAGTAATAAAAATGCAAATATGGCTACAAAACCACAACACAAGCCTAAAATGTTCTCTTTACCGCGTTTCATCGCGCCAAACTCACTGCGCTGCGGGTCGTGCTGAAAGAAACATTGCAAGAGAAATCACAACAGCCAGCCTCGTGGCGGCTTCCTGCGGGAAAACTTTCTAATAACTTCAAGCACCATCCACAATCGAAAGAAGGTTTCACGCGGGGGTCGCATTTGCACTGCACGCGCATGGTGTGCTTCGTGCTATTTTCCACACCGGCTACCGGCTACAGGCGGCACCCGGGAAGGTGAACTATCAGCCCAGGCTGGCCGTTGGTCAAATTTTCCTACTTGAAGAAAGCTTCAACCGCTTGCGGAGTTGATCGGTTCGGTTTCGCCGGAATCGACGTTGATGCCTCAACGTGTGCTTCGAGTTGCAATAAATAATAATCAGCACACGAATACACACGGCGAGCAGAGCGATACTGTTGTGAGTCGGCGAGCTGAATCGATTCCCAGCAAACAATCGTCTCATCTCGGAAAACACTCTTACACCGCCTCAACGCTTACTGGGGCGCCCTCCCCTTTCCACCCAGAGATCAGACAGGCACGGATTGGCGCTGATAAACCCACACCCACTGTCGCGGCAGCAGAATCCGAAAGAAAACCCACAAGCAAAACAAAAAAAAAAGTTAACGAAGCAGCGCTCCACACTTTGTGCGATGTTCTTACTGATTTTGTTGCATATATCTTGAGTTGTTTTTTGTTTTTTTGTACAGTCTTCGCTTTATGATAGCACCACTACACATTCGCACAAACTCACACACAGGTAGGGGTACAGACGGGGGAGAGAAAACCAACCCTTCCACCCGCGAATGATCAGCGTTCAGCCACCGGCTGCGATGAGACGGTGATAGTAGCGACGGAACACACAATCAACTTCAAACTCTGGCTTCTCCGCTGCCACGACCGGAAAAAAAGAACCACCAGCGGTGCGATTCTCTCACCATCAATATGCACAACCCACTTGGCGACTCACGGACGCTCGCCGAACACTGATCCCAGCGCCCTGACGTGGAGGAAGCAAAGCGCAACAACACCTCTCGATGCAACGACGACTCAAGACGGACTGAGTTTTCTTGCCAGACGTTCGTGCGGTGCTCGTGCGACGATCGAGCGATCGTTCGAGTCATGGCGATCGCACACGAAAAGGAGAGAGAGAGAAAAAACCGCTAAAAGAGAGAGAGAGAGAATGTTGCTAAAAGCAGACGAAAAAACACAAACATAAGAGGATCTCTTGATCGTGGGACAAGGATCATGTATTTATTTTTTTTGTTTCATTGAAATCTAATTTAATTTTTCTTATATTTTACGAACTGTGTATCTCGTTTATGGTGTTTATTTATTTTCGAACATATTTACTCAGTTTTATAATTTAAAATAAGAATATGATCAGACAGGCACGCCAACCTTTCTCTTTAAAACAATTGAAAATCTTTTATCACTACATTTACCATCCTCTAGTTCCTCGATCAATACTTTACATCTACCAAACCCGAAACAGAAAGGTGAACGACTTTTGGACAGCTTAAGCTACCTACCTATTCCACCAAACCCCCTTCCTGGGTGACTCTTTTCGCGAGCAGCTTATTCGAAAGAGTTCGACAGAACTGGCCAATAAATCGAACAATCCGTTTCGCCCTGCACCTCGCACGATTCGCTTTCGCGACTAAGAGCCAATTTATGGACGCGGGACGCGCGCCGAGGGCATCTTGCGGAAGGCGTTCGCCGTCAAGGTCTGGTCGGACCGCAAAAAAGGGCACCACAAAATGGGACACCGAAGGATGTTGTGGATACCAGCTGCCTCCTTTCCGCTGAACCAGCCGCTGAAAACCAGTTCCGGGCTGCTCGAAGGGAGCTTGGGCGTGTGTGTGATTGTGTTGGTGGGGCATAAAGAGAGTGACTTTTTGTTGCGATCAAGGACAACAGCTTTTTTTTACTTTGTCTTTTACAGTTGTGTGTACTTTGAAGCGCTGGAATTGAAGGTACAGAAATATTCAATATGCTGGAGAAATTACCAATTGCTCCAGTGAGCAATGGAACAAGTAGCTTTATTTTCATTACTTTTGTTCCATTCCTTAAAAACTTGAATTTATTCAGAATAATTTTAAATCTTTTCAAACATTTTTTGTTTTTTTTGCTTCTCAAGTTTCTCAAGTTTAGTGTCTATCTCAAGGAGATAGACACTAAAGACTTATACTATTGTAATTAATTTACAAAATTGCAAAAAAAAGAGAAATAAACTTTCAACCAAATATGATATTTGCTAGTGTAAATAATTTTTTGATCTCGTGCCGAGAATCTTATCGCCTAAAACCACATTAAAATGCAAAATTGACCAATAATGTCATCACTTGAATAAAGATGCTAGTGCTGCATCTGTTTTTTTAGTTAAATTTGTTGTGACCTTAAGTAATATTTTGATCTCTTTAATGAACTCTTAAAGATCATAAATTCATAACAATTCCAACATGCTGGGAATGTTTGATTCCATTTCCAATTTTGAAGGAACATTTTTATCGAATAATAAACCAACAATTTCTGTCTCGAAGTTAATTCTATCTCTTTTCCAGTGTTTGGTTTAGATTTCCCTGATTAATTTAATTATTGACTGATAATATCAAATGCACTCGACTGATATCGTAACAAGTCGTGTCTTTCCTAGATTTCCAATGTAATTACTCAGATAAAAAGCAACTCTGCGCTAGTAATCTGCAAGCGATCGCTGCAACAAAATGAGGAAGTCGTTTTCTTTCGCTCGTATTGTTTGTTGACTCTAGGCCTTCCGCCCACCCTAGAACAAGCTTCAGAACGCCTTCCCAAGCAAGCATCTTGTGCCGGCTGGAGATGGCTGTAGACGACGAAATTAATGCTTACAAGCCACACTCACTTACACGCACAAATAACGTGGTAGCTTACAGACCACATGAGTCGATAAAAGCTCGTATTAGAAGCTTCCACCCGGGTAGGTATCATCCACCGTCGGAGGGAAGATAAAATCGGTAGTCAGAACCGGGATGACTTTACTAAAAACAATCCAACCAACTCAGCTGTGTCATCCCGCGCAATAACCTTTACCGTTCTATGGACGCGACAGTTACGAATTAAAAAAAATATGCTCACATAATCCCTCTTAACCCGGTTTAAGGGTAGCAGTAGCGCCGAACAGTGGGTTTCTCGTTGGAAATCGCATTCTCTCATGGAGCGAACGGCAGCAGTGCTTTTTTGGGCGGGGAGGGAGGGAGGAAGAGCCTTGGATCGGATGTTCCGCTAGAACATAAACTGTTCAACATATTCACATGCACACATGCCGGGCGTAAAAGTGCACGTCACTAGAACCGGACTCCTAGTAAAAGCCCGAAAAGACCGGAAAAGACCTACATTCGCGTGGTGCGCACCGACTACACTATTAACACAGTTACTACATGCTACCAGCGGCTCTCCGCTTCGCTCACATCATCCCAGCCGTGTTCTGTGTGCGGGAGAACTTTGGGATTGATCTTGAGCGAGCAGCAACTTCATTTAGGCGGTAATTGTTGCACAGATAAAACTCTTCGTTTTGTTATTATTTTTCCGCAGGCCTTCCCGCCTGCTTCGGTGCGGCGTGGAGTACTGCTGTAACGTAGATGCTGTTATGCTGATCGTTCGCAGGGATGAAGCAATTAAAGGGAAGTGTGTTGTAGGTCAGTGTATGAGATTAACCTCCGCGTAACGGGTCGAAGTATTGTGTTATTTACGCTGCCGGTGTACTTTGTTGGATCATAACGAATATTGGATGAATTTGTCTCATCGATTCAATTCGATAACGCTAATTTTATTCGGCAAACTATCTTCTTGCAGCAGTCCAATATTGCAAATAAAACAAAATAACAAACGAAGCTGCTCACAAGAGACCTAAACAACGCCAATCACGAAAAGCAAATAGTGAAGATATTTTCCTAGTCTGCCCCGTTTTGGTAAAGAAGATTCTTGTCTTGGTTATCTGGGCATAAAATCGATGCATGCACATAGTCTTGCAGAAACCTCCGACATGTTCTCAAATCTCTACCCTGCGATGGGATATAATGCGCTAATAATAGATTCAGATCGTTCGGAACGATTGCATTCAACGTCGCGTCTGGCTTGCGTCTGGAAGACTTCGTAGCTTCGGAGATTAGTATACTTCTGGCGAGGTTCCAGAATTGCAAACACAAGCAACACTGTGGGTTTAGCGGATGACGCTTTCAGACCTGTCGGGTAGCATGGATGAATGAACAGTGGATTGTTAAAATAAAAATGATTAATGAATTAGGTTTAGCACTCGATCTGGAGATGGTCAGGAGCAATCTATTCTCGTTTCACAGCTATTCAGCGATCTAACGAACCAATTTTAAACACAGCTTTCTAAGACGATGACGTAATCATGTTTGCCTGCGGGAGAATTGATTCGGTTGTGTCATATACCGTTTCAGCTCGGGTTGAGTCATTGAAACATTCAGTATAATATTTCTGCGACTGCAGTTTCAACTACTGTAGAATCTAGCATCAATTATCAATCAATCAATTATTCAATAAATTATCAAACAACCAATCAACCAAAATATTTATTATTCTCTTATTTTCCAAATAATGCAACCTGCAACGCCAACAGCGAAAACGCAAGTCTGCACCCAGCACACGTTTGGCGTAAATTATCATGCTGCTCAATCCGGTGAACATTCTCACAGAGCCGCATACATGCTTTATCCTACCGCGGGTCTACATGCGTTCCGCTCGATGATCATTTTGGCGAATTCTGCCTACCACCGCGAAGTCCGATGTGTGGTAGTAGAATTTATTTTTCGTTTCCTTTTCCATTGCTTCCACCTGGCATTTAGATTCCTGTTTTATTCGCGCACCAACATTCGATGGTTTTATTTATTCTTTGGAGCATGTGGGTTTATGCAAGTTCTTTTTTCGCTCCCCAGCCTGTTCAAACCTGAAGAACACTGTGTTTCCTTATAAATAAAACAACTTTCTGGGGAGGAAATTCGCAAAACCGAAAAGGAAGAAAAATCATTAGCTAAATGGGTTTATGCCGCAACTCACTCTACGTAAAAAAAACGAAACTGGAGGACGTTAATCAACTAAGAATGTGATTACAAAACCTAAAAAACATTTGGAACGATCTTTGTGTGGGTAGAGTGGTGATTCAAGTTTTTTGGAAAGTCTGTACACCATCCAACTTCTTGGTTTCAATGCTTTTCGGGTTCTGGAGGAAGCCAAACATCGGGCAAGGCCGTTGAACTGTTTGCGAGGGATAGAACATTACGTTTCAAAACAACGGTTTGTTGCAGCGGGTGGTGTGACCTGCTTCTTTTTGGCGGTATGACGTAATGCATTGACGAATAAGAGAAAAGACCCGAAAAATGTATGCAAATATAGATAGAGGAACATCAACAGCTAAAAAGATACCAAATAAAAAATATATTTTTTACAAAACGTATACGAGAATAAAATCTTGTCTGCATTTTGCATGTGTGAATTAGCCTATTATTTACGAAAAAAGTTTCCATAGTACAAAATCGTTTTATATGTTTAAATAAAATTTAAATCCGCGATTCAACATGTATGCGTTCATGCAAAATATCATAAATGATAAAATTAGTTTATGTATTTCAAAAATTTACTAGTTGTCCTCCGCGCTACTATTGAAGTACCGAAGTACTCAACATTGAAGTTCGAACCCTGAACAACAGTATAAACGGGAAGACCGTGGAATCTAGCGGTATTGTTGACGTTTGAATGTTTGATAACAACAAAACAAGATCGTCTCATCTTCACACACCGCTCAAGTTTTATTTATTTTCGGTTAGTTAATAAAAATGGATGATAACGAACTAATTGATACTGCACTTTGCTTGTTGTGTTTAAACCGGGAGAATGTTGATAATATGGTGTCCAACCAACAAGAGTTAGAGTTTGCGGCTATTTTGTGTCGTCACTTTTGGTTCCCTCCAGATAGCATACACAACAAATCGGTATGCAGTGATTGTTGGTTTGTTGTAGAAGAGTTCGACAATTATTACCAGCATATCAAAATTGTGCATGAAAAGACGATACAGAAAACAGCCGCAGTTCAACGCTCTGGTATAAAATACGGTAAACAATTGCAACATGTAACGAATGAAGAATTTGCACAAGAATCAAACAACATTCAAGACGAGTCTACCTGTATCGTGGAGATCAACAATGAAATATTAATCGATAATGAAGACGAAGAATCTATGATCCTCGAAGTATCTTCACTTGATGCTATTGTACATGAAGAAGAACTGCTGGACGAAACGGTCGACGACTTTCTCCAAGCACAAGAAAGCAATCAGGAATGTGATGCCTCCAACACGACCACGGATGACAAAACAAACCACGAGCCCAAAGAAAAGATAGAATATAAGTGCGATCACTGCGATAATGTCTACGCGAAACGGTATATACTGAACAAGCACATGAAGAAGCATATTATGGATAGAGATTACGAATGTTCTATTTGTGGTAAAGAGTAAGTTTTGAGAGTGCATATTGTAAGTGTTGACTTTACTTACAACGCTCGTTTGTTTTTTAGCTTCCCAACTGACACGCGAAGACAGCAGCATATACAGAGAGTCCATGGTCCCGGATGTATATGCCATGTATGTTCTAAATCTTTTAAAACGGTGGAAAGTCTTCGCAATCATATCCAAAACAAGCACAGTTCGCAAGTTGTTAAACGTGTGGAATGTAAAATATGCCATAGGTGGTGAGTGTACATTGTGAACCGTTTTGTGACGCTCACTATTTTTAATTTTCACATTTCATCAATCAGGTTTAAGAACGTAGGAAGTATGCGAAAACACATGTACAGACACGAAAACACGGATAAGCCAAATGAGTGTGATATCTGCGGAAAAATGTCCCCTAATCCAACGGCACTACGAAGCCACAAACAATTCGTGCACATGATGCAGAAAACCTTTAAATGTCCCATTTGCCACAAGGCGTTCAAACGGGGCTTTACGCTTCAGGTGAGATGAGATGTCGATTATATAGTTCTAGACAAATACGTGTTTAATATTTTTTATTGTTTTACTTTAAAGGAACATCTTACAACCCACACTGGTGATACGCTGTATAAATGCCCGTACTGCACTAAAACGTTCAATTCCTCAGCTAACATGCACTCACACAAGAAGAAGATGCATCCTAAAGAGTGGGAAAAAGATCGTAGCGAGTATTTGAAACGATTTGAAGGAGAAAACAATACTGTAGATTAGAATGTGACTTATTTAACAGTGTTTCGTTTTATAAAATAAAAGGACGTATGTGTACACATTGCATTTATAATCCTCTGGACAGTAGGTGAATACTGTATGCGAAAACTTTATACTACCCTCAACGATTACGCTCTTTTCAGATATCCTTTGCGAATCGCTTGAACTGAAAGAAATCGTTCCCTTCATGATTTTTTAGTTTATGTGGAAAGATTTGGTGAAAACAACTGCATTGTTGCAAGAAAAACTGTTACGTTTGCAAACATCAACCCTTGAAGGTAACGAATAATTGGCTTGAATAAGATGGATGATAATGTTTGAAATGAGATTCATTTTAAATTGTTTTATTATTTGCCATCATTCATCCAAACTTGGAAACATCGAGGCATAATACAGAAACGAACAATTTGCCAATCTACTTTTCAATAATTTCAGATTGAAAACTAATTACATAGAAGCGATATTCCTAACGCAAACCCTATTTTTGACAACCAATATGACATATATTTATCAACATTTTTTTGTTGAACAACGCCTTCAGTTTTTTTTTCAGTAAAAAAAAACCATTTATATTTAATGACAATTATTACTTTTGAAACATAAGATTAGAAAATATTTAAAACTTAGATAATGTTAAAGTATAGAAAATAATTTATAAATTGAATTGTTATGCGCACGAAATTATTTACGCTGGACAGCGAAGGGTTAATGGTTAAATGTCATTCTGCTGAAAAACACAATTCGTAAACAAACTTTAAGCATCATTTCGCGTATCTTCCCAAGCTGCGGAAATATCAAAATAAAATACTAAATTCCACGTTTAACAGCTCTCGGATGTGATTATATTACTGTACCAAGTGAATTGGGAAACCATTTTCACTCACTCACTACACTCGTTATTGTGCATGGTTCGAAATAAACAAGGACGGCAGCGTTTCACTGCGAATACGCATAGCAAAGCTTGTTGACGATGGCGCAACCAACACAAATCGTGCAGGACAACAAGATATATATTCCCAATGCAGATGGAGGAACTATTATCATTGAAGTATTAGCCCAAGTGCCTTGTGATGCGCCTAGTTTGGTGCCTAGTTCTACGCAACCGGGCACCGTGAAAAATGAGCGCGAAACCAGCCAGGAACGATATCCCTTCGAAAAAGTGGAGAAGCCGAAGAAAAAACGCAGAAAAATTCAAAAAATCAAGAAAGAGCCGACAGAGTACAGATGTGTCGAGTGTGACAGTGTTTTCCTCAAAGTTGGTCAACTGAACTTGCATATGAAAGAACATATATCGTATAAATGTAACGAGTGTGGCAGCGTTTTCCTCAAAAGATACCTACTGAACAAACACCTGAAGAATCATGTCACGGAAAAGGATTATGCATGTTCTCTTTGCGGAAAAGCGTATGTATAATATATTCAACTTGTTTGTCCAAACAATACTTTTTTACTCACGTAAACTGTTCTCTTAATTACTTCTGTTTTGTAACAAAGTTTCACAACTGCTCAGCGAAAGCATCAGCATGAGCAAAAAGTTCATGGTCCTGGATATATGTGCGATGCTTGTCCAAAGCGCTTTAAAACTGCTGAAGCCATGCGCTACCATAAACAAAGTACGCACAGCTCAGAAGCTCTAGAGCGAGTCGAATGCCAACTTTGCCATCTCTGGTAAGTAGACATCAAATTCATGCTTCCCGTACAGTTTTATCCATAACTATTAACACCGTACAATTTTGGACAGGTTTAAAAACCTAGGAAGTTTGCGAAAGCATATTTACCGACATGAAAGCCAGGATAGACAAAATGTTTGCGATATCTGCGGGAAAGTGTCCCCAACCTCGACAGCGCTAAAAAGTCACATTCAGTTCATGCATGTTATGCAGAAGAACTTCGAATGTCCCGTTTGCTTCAAGGCATTCAAACGAGAACTAACGCTTCAGGTAAAACAATGACTGTAAAGTTTGTATCGTACTCGGAACTAATGATTTGCTTTTTCTTTGCAGGAGCATTTTGCGATCCATACGGGAGAAGTCCTGTACAAATGCTCGATTTGCGACAAACCGTTCAACTCTTCGGCTAACATGCTCACACACAGAAAGAAAGTTCATCGCGAAGAGTGGGAGAAACAGCGCAAAGAGTTGTTGATGAAATCGGAAGAAGATTTTTTACTCGAAGAGAATTGAAAAAAGTGTATGACCAAAATAAAAGTGCTACCTTTTCATATATTTCATTTTATAAATTATATACGTTTATAATTTGGCATATGTTAATAAATAAAACTAAGTAATGGTACTTTGTAGTCTCTTTGGAACGTGTGCCAGATAGCATATGTGGTTTCACTTAGAAACTTGAAAACTCAAAGCCGTTTTCAATTTTCAATTGTTGCACTCCTTATAAATGGCCTACGAAAGTTTTCTGCACAAAAAGTATAAGATTCGAGAAAAAATTTGAAAATTTGCCCCCGTTTGGTTGCAAGTAAGAGTGTTGTTGATAAACAAATGCGTGCTCGAGAAGGTTTTCCAACACATCCATATTTGTAAACGTCAACCCTTGAAAGAAAGGAACGTATGAACGTACCAAAATAAAAACAGCACAATTAACCAGTTTTAAAAAGTGCGTAAAATTATTTTCACATCTTTCTTGTTGAAGCTGCTCCAAGTTTTCGGCCAAACATTCAATAATTATGATAATTTACTTAAATCGCAACAGGTCTTTCTATGTTTACTTTATGGATCTGATGCATTGGAGCGCTAAACGTCAACGCACTTTACTGACACAGTACGTAAACAAACTGCATACACATCCACGTATCTGCTCCAGGAGGGCAGTCAATAGAAATTATTCTATGTGAAAAACTAATTCCCATGCGAGAACAGCATTTCGGGGGGGGACCGGGTATCTAATTTGCCTCAAATCGTTGTGTGTGTTGTTGTGGACTTGTGCGTTGTTTGAGGTAAACGGGGGTGATCGCGTTCCATTCCGAATACGATGCTCGCTTCCAATGGCTGGCCACGGACAAGCAGCAGCGATAGTGTCTAGTGACGGAGGTAATCGCACGGTTATTGTGGTGTGATATCTCGGCCAAGCTGGTAGCAGGGCAGGCAGGTTTAATTCCGGTCGCGATAGTGCAACAATACAATCGCGTGCGTTGTGTGGCGAGACTTCGCTCACACGGTTAGGAAACGCAACCGCATGATATTGTTCGTTTGCACTTGTTTTCCACATTCTAGAACGAAGTGCGTTTTGTGAAGCTCCCATTGGCGTGCGATAACGAGCATCATGAGGCCACGTAAGACTATACTTTTAGTTGGCGTGCTGGTCATCTGGGTGCTGATGACTTATCTTGCGTTTATGCGCTCGGTCCGCGTGACGGACGGATCGCGTCCACGGCCTGCCGTCGCCAACAAACTGATGCTGGAGAAGGTGCAGTACTTCGAGCAAAATTTAAAGTCATTCTCCGAGAATCGGCAGAGCCTTTACCGGGACATTATCAGTATTTTGCGGCGGCAGGAGAAAGTACCTAGCGTTCCGGCGCAAGCGGTCCCGCTCGTACCATCGCCAGAGTCACCCAAATCTCCTCCCGGCGAAGAGGAAGTGGTAGCCAAAGCGAAAGAAACCCAACTAGAAGTGGAAGAGGACGCAGCCAATGAAGTGATCGGTGCACCGGTCCCACTGGCACCGATCCCAGAAGCGGAAGATGGCCGGCCGGAGGTGGAACGGATTTTGAGCAAGTTTCAGCAACGCTACCTGAATGATGATCCGGCCTTCCCGGTCATTCCGGTGGTGGTGTTCGCGTGCAATCGCATCTCGGTCAACAAGTGTCTGGACGATCTGATACGCTATCGGCCGAGTGCTGACCAGTTCCCCATAATTGTGTCGCAGGACTGCGATGACGAACCGACCCGCAACACGATCCTTTCGTACCGGGACGAGGTGACGCTGATTCAGCAACCGGACCAATCGGACATCCCGGTGCCACCGAAGGAGAAAAAGTACAAGGGCTACTACAAAATCTCACGCCACTACGGTTGGGCACTGAGGGCCGTATTCCGGCAAGGGTTTGATTCGGTCATTCTCGTCGAGGACGATCTGAGCGTGGCGCCCGATTTCTACGAGTACTTCCTCGGCACCTATCCGATCCTGAAGCGGGACAAATCGCTATGGTGCGTGTCGGCGTGGAACGATAATGGGAAGGAGGGTCTGATCGACAGCACGGCGCACGAGCTCCTGTACCGGTCCGACTTCTTCCCCGGGTTGGGTTGGATGATGACGAAGGATCTGTGGGACGAGCTGGAACCGAAATGGCCCAAAGCGTGAGTTTATCTACTTCGGCGAGAGGACAGTAGGAGAAACCCGTTTGTAACGACACTTTCCTTCTTTAGCTTCTGGGACGACTGGATACGGCAGCCGGAACAGCGTAAAGAACGTGCTTGTATCCGACCGGAACTGCCGCGGACGAGAACGTTCGGGAAGATCGGTGTATCGAAGTGAGTATGCGCAGACTCTTTCTCTGAAATAAGAAATTTGATAAACACATACATACCACTATATCCAAATCATTCTTCCTTTTTTGTTCTCGTTTCCTCGCAGTGGTTTATTTTTCGACAAGCACCTGAAGTACATTAAGCTGAGCGAAGAATTTGTGAGCTTCACCAAAAGCAACCTAACGTACCTGGTGAAGGTAGTTAATTTTCCCTTTTTTTTACAAGCTCTCATCTGTTTCCGTTGGTTCTGTTGTCTAATGTTTCGTTTCATTCCATGCAACGCACCATGCAGTCGGTCTACGACGAAGCATTCCTGAAGGCCGTCTACCAGAGCCCGGTCGTAACGCTCGACGAGCTGAAGCGGGGTCTGGTCATGACCCGGGAACCGATTCGCATCGCGTACCACACCAAAGAGCAGTACAAACGGGCCACCAAGAATCTAGGATTGATGGACGATTTTAAGGTAGGTGCGCGGTGGTTTGGAGTGTCTGTGTTACTAAAACATTGTATTAATGTTTAAAAAAACACACACACTTTTTCAGAGTGGCGTACCACGGACGGCGTACCGGGGCATAGTTTCCTTTTTCTACAACGGCCAACGCGTGTACCTGGCGCCGAATCTGAACTGGAAGGGTTACGATCTCACCTGGAGTTAACAGAGCGCTCCACTGCCCAACCTAGCCTAGCGTCGTAGCGTTGTTATCGTTCTGCTGCGCCAACTGTTTCCGCGTGCGTTCGCAGCGGCCGCGAGGAACTGACTTTTCTTACATGTCACCGTCGGCAGACAAAGGGGGAAGACGAACTCAAATCGTTAGTAGTGGCATTTGTTCATTCGGCTTAGTTTCGTTTTAGCTTGAACGTTTTGAGGCACGCTTTTTGTGAGCATTTCTGTTTGTTTGTTTGTTGGATTTTGCCGAGCATTAAGCGACAGTTTTAGCTATTTGTTTTAGTGCTAGTGATAGGGGGGGGGGGGGGGGAAGGAGGGGAGATACACATAAAACATGCACGATTTAACCTTCATGATGATCGTGGTTAATGCGTGAATCATTCCTATTTTAGTGTGTACATCACCTTACATCTTCCCCGGTTTGCTCATAACGTCAGGACACAGCAATCAGCTGAAATAGGTAATTTGTTGCAGGATAGATAAGAAAAACCTGAGTTAGTGTGTTAGACACACAATTGTTTCTGTCGAGTTTTGATGAACTGATTTTATGATACGCAGGTTCTGGCAGGCAGAGTAAGGCGTTTTCCTTTCAATAATTTTAAGTCATTTATGTTCTTTTTCGTTTCCTCGCACATCCTACACAAAAAAACCCTTCTGTTATTTCTGCCTACGTCCTTTCCGCGTACAAAACCGTCTTTACTGTAGCCAGTTTTTATTTTCCATCAGCTCATTTCTCGATACTCATTCGCAGACGCGCGGAGAACGAACTTTGCGCCTGCAGTCTAGGACAACTAATAGATCGTAAGGAACGTGCATGCCGCCTGGTGCACATACTGCAGAAGCAGCAGCAGCAGCTAGTCAAAAGAGTCTTTAAGTATCTGTGTGTACATGTGTGATTATAAAGGATACAGCTCAGATGCTTACGCGATCGCCAAACATAGTGAGGCCGACTGCTACGATCAGCATCAAAAACACGCGAACCAATCTAATAAGCAATATATATTTCGGCTCCATATTTAAGGAACAGACAAAAAGCGATTGGGAATGTTTAGGAACAAAACACACACACACGCATGCACCCGCAGTTAGAACCTTGATGCGTTGGTACATGTCAGAGAGAAAGAGAGAGAAAAGAGAGAGAGAGAAAGAGAGAAATAACATTCTTTATTACAATTAGCACATAGTGAGGAACATTAAATCTCATTCATCTCAACCAATAGTGCGAATGTCTCTGGATTGCGTTCCGGTTTTGTACAAACGTGAAGCGGAGACAAGAAATAGCATTTTTTAACGTAACATTAAGAACCAACTGAAACACCGAAACTAAACGTGTCAAAAAACAACGGTTGTCCGTCAAACACTTGGAGGTTTGGGCAGACCCGAATGAATCAACATTCAAATAAACGTGTGTAGATCCCGATCGCGGGGATATAACTGGCGCATCTGCACGGGTAACAATCAGTCAGGAAGAGCAGCTCACGGAAAGCATATGCGTTCTTTTTTCTCCTGAAGAATGAACGGAAAATTCACTTATCTGAAGTTAAGAATGTGCACATACACATACTCGCAAACACACACTGTGAGCACATGATTCGATGTGAAAACGTTGTAAATAAATCAGCTCCGTGTAGCAACTTCTTGTTTAAATTGTATACTTGTGTTGAAATTCTTGCATAAATTTTAAGTTTTACACAGACCATCCAAATGCTTGAATGCTTTACCATATCTCAACGGACATGAAAAAAACATTCGGCCATATGAAAAGTATCAGTTCTCATGCAGCTCGTAGTGTCCACTTGCTGTTAAAAAACAAATAATTTATGTATGAGTTGCATCGTTGCTTCGCTTTCGTGATTTTTGTTTATTAACACTAGTGAATCTTTTCGTTGACATGCTTTTAATTTTATCACATAATTTTCATTCACGTTACATTTACATTAAAAAAACGTTTATCAGAGCCAAAAACTGCTTCAAATATGCTTTAAAAATGCAGATAGTATTGAGATAAAAAAAAACTTTTACAAATTTTTGAACGATGTTTCCGATTTTTGTATAAGGTTTGAAAAATTTCAGAACAATCAGATATCCTTAAGAGTAATCTTCCTGCTAGAGCCATTCACAACTCTTTTATTTTTTATGCCCTATTCACATCTTCAAAAAATGGAATAGTATCGCTTTATTAGACTTAGGGTGCCATAAAATTGCATCAAGTTGTGCCAATTTATTGGAATCAGATACCTTCCAGAGAAATCTGTTTATGCTAACCCACCACGAGTTTGTTTTTCAATCACTAAACAATTTGGCACAGTTGGGGCACTGCTCAGAAACGTACAAGCCGGGAGCCGAATTTGGCCTCGGAACGGCACTAATTCCATAGTGAAGCCCGGTTTTTCGAAGCATTGCGCGACAGAGATGCCAAATTTCCGAATTTCTAACAAACGGCCATTTGGATCGCCGGCGAGGATAGGCAGCTCGAATCGCGCGAGCGAGATGCGAGACAAACTGCTCGAGTTCGAATCGGTCTCACTATGGGAGTTTTTGACACACGACACGACCATGGTCATTTTTATGAAAATATATTGCACAGTGGACGACACAAATTGACGGCTAAATTTTAAACGAAGAGCTCTAGGACAATAAGTTTAACACGAAGAATGCCACTCAGATGGCCCGTGCATGGTTTTATAATCTACCCGCCATTCGCATGCCGTTGAAGTTAAAACCGTTGTAACTTATCGTCATCGTCGGCTGAAATAATGTAAACGGTCTCTGCCGGTTGGTGGTGAAACTCTGACTTTTTTAAAGAACAATATTGATTTATTCCTGGGAATGTTAGTTAGGCTTAAAAATAGTTAAAAAGTATAAGCTAGATTTCCTACTCCGTTCAACCAAGTTGTTGGCAGGAGTCTGTTAGAAAATTTAAGATGCCAATAAGTTAGATCTAGATCTTATTGATAAGATAAAAGATGGAAGGTTTAAGCTGACGAGTTTGTCTATGCTGAATATCTTAATATCTAATGGCTTAAAGACTAGCTAACAACGTAGCACTATCTTTATACTAACTTAACAATAAAGCTGAAGTAAGAAAGCTGGAAATAGAAAGCGGGGTGAAAAAAGAAACAAAGAACCTAGTAGGGATTTAGTTTCATGTTGGTTGATTGCCATGGGGTTGAGTTGCGGAGCTAGACTAGATCGCGGTCAATTCGATCTTTATCATGGGGATCCCAGCTCTTGTATGGAGTTGGGCAGTAGAAAACCAAAAGGAAAAGAGTATATGAGGTTTAAAAATTTGTTTTGGATTTTTTGAACCCTAGATAGGTTGAAGTTGCAAGGTAGAGACTTAATTTGCGGTTTATGAGTGGATATAGAGTCATGAGGAAATCGAAAATATTTGTGATAATATCATTAACGTGGGGTTTAAAGGACAGTTTGTCCCAGAGACCATGGGACAACAGTTGATAGCATCTAACTACTCTTTGAGCCACTCTGCATTATCCGAACGCTTGGTTATAGCATCGTGGGAATGAGGCCACAATCTAATTACGTCCAATCGAACTTTGTTGGTAAGTTTGGTTGCAATACCTTAGTTGCAATTATGCACATCAGCGAGAGAAAATATGAGTGGCAGGAACATTAACATGCTACAATAAACCAACGTGCAAGTGCAATAACATCAGAGTCATAACACGTACTGGTGCAATCGGTATAAGCACAAGCAGATCCACGTGCGCAGCCCAGATTCCACACAAAATCATTTCATAAATCACTACTTCCGTAATCACCATCCAGATTGCTCAGAAATCCGCTCAAATGTGCCCTCGTCGAGCCGCGTTTTTTCCCATAGTTCAGGAAATTTTCAGAAAACGCCCATGAAAGAGATGCACAATCTCCGAATTTCGAACAAATGGCCATTTGGATCGCCGGCGAGGATAGGCAGCTCGAATTGCGCGAGCGAGATGCAAAAAGCGCGAAATTTCGCTGCTCGAATCTTGCGATCTTCTGATTGGCTGAATTTCCGACGCCATTGCACGCCCCGCCTTCGTGCACAAAATGACGCAATGTCACCGAGGAGGCGTAACTTCTGTTTATTTTTATAAAATATTTTTTAATCTCCTGAAATGTTAGCAAATTTCTGTTGACGAGCAATTACTAATATTTTCAATAACAAGTTCAAGAAAAATCAATAAAAATTCACATCCCTAAGTCTCTTGGTGTCGGCCAGTGGAATAACAGGAGAAAAAAAAACATTCTTTTTGATTAATTTATATGTAGTAATCAATTTTTCCACGGACAGATTTGAAATGTTGCAATTTTACATTATATAATTGCTTGTTATAAAAGGGTTGAGAAGATAGGGATAATGAGTGCAGGAAAATTTTCAAAAACAAACCCACGAACAGAAATTATGTTTAATAATCTGCACTAATCTAGTGAGTTCTATGTATTGCTAGCTTATTGATAAATTTCTAAATTTACAACTAAACAAAGATTTCCAAAAACTAAAACCTAAGCTTAAGTCAACTTTAACCCTATTTCTAAACTTACGCCTTCCTTCATACAAGTTCCTAATAGTGTTAATAGAGCTTTGGCGGCATCTATTATAGAAATTGCTATTCGTCTTATGAATAAACTCATCTAGCCTAGGAATATTTAGTCGTTTATGTAATTTATAAGTTCTAAACCGGGGTGTAGCGTTCAAGTCATTTTTAATATTTTGTTTTCTTCATATGGGAGCCGCATATGACAAAATTGGCCTTAAATACCTTTTGTATATTAATAAATTATTTTTTATATCTAGTTGTGATTTCCTATTTATGAATAGATATAATACTTTTAGTAATTTATCTATTCTTCCTATCACGTTTTCTATGAGTGTTTTGAACGCTAAACGTTTCTCGAAATGCACTCCTAAATATTTGACTTTATTTTTCCATTGGATATTTCCTTGCTAAAAAAAAAGATCATGTTGGGGTTGTTTACGGTAGCACGTTTTTCATGTAAAGATAGATAACCTGTCTGATTTTTCGACGTTTGTTTTATGTTTCCATCTAACGCAGTATTTGCCGTATGCTTTTAGAGCCTTGTTAAGTGAACTAAGCATAGATTTAAGATCTTTTGCTGTTGACGAGATGGCGACATCGTCTGCATACAGATAGTGGGAATATCGTTAACGTAGATAAAGAATAAAATTGACAAAAGAATGCTTCCCTGAGGAACACCGGCCAGGGGTTCGTAATAGTCGGATCTTGTTTCACCGATACATAACGAATTCTTCCTTCAAACTAAGAAAGATCTTATGATTTTTATGAGGTACGTGGGGAATTCGAGATTGATCAGTTTGTAGAGCATAGAATCGAAAGCTTTTTCGTTGTCCAGAAGCACCAAACCACTAGATTTGCCGCTAGACCTGTTTTCTATAATGTAATTTTTAATCTTAATATTTGATGCGTGGTTGATCTAAAAAAGGTTGGAAGCCAAATTGTGACGCAGGTATAATATTGAATCGCTCTATGTGATCCCGAAGTTTTATAGCAATACATTTTTCGAGCAATTTCCCTAGACAGCTTAAAAGATATATGGGCCGGTAGTTATTTGGATTTGAGTGATCTTTGCCTGCTTTTGGGATAGCGACTATTTTTGAGATTTTCCATTCCGTCGGAAAGTAACCAATTCCCAGGCATCCGTTGAAAATTACGGTAAGATATACAAATGCTTTTTTAGGAAGATGCTTAATTATTTTGTTATTGATTTTATCAAAGCCTGACGATTTTTGGTTCTTTAGATTTTTGATTACTTGAATCAAGGGTTTTAGGTTTGATGAGTTGAGATGGATGAAGTGTGTTTGATCGGTTTACTGAGAAGAAATGGTTATTGAATGTTAAAGTGTGAGAATTTTGAAAATGGTCTTTCAAAGCATTACATTTTTCAAGTGCCGTAAGCAATCTGTTGTTGTTAACTACCAAGGCTGGGACGGTTTGCTGTTTCTTTTTAATGATTTTTATAAATTTATAGATTGTTATTGTTATTATGTTATACATTACTCTTCCTAAGCGAATTCGACCAAACAGCATTTTGCAGATTTGACATTTTTGTTTCTATGGTTTGTTTAAGCAAGAAATACGTATTTTTATATTATGTGTTTAGTCTGTGTCTTTGCCAATTTTTTTTCTGAATGTGTTTATTAGTTTAATAAGATTTTTAATTTGATTAGGAATTATAATCGTGTATTTACCTGGTATTAATTTCGGGATTATTCTGTCTTGGGCTAATTTAATTATTGAAGTTAAACTATGAAGCATGTTATCTATTTGAGCTGACGTATTTATGTTGCATGAGTGTATACTAGTTAAGTCAATGCAGTTATTGATAATGTTTTTAAAATGGAACCAGTTTGATTTACTGTAGTCAGGAATAAAATTATCTGTAGTATGTTTTAAGCTAAATAAAACTGGTAAGTGATCTGATGTGAGCTGATCTAATGAAGCCACGGATAGATAAACGGACACAAAAACAAACAAACGGACACATTATATAAAACAAAAAACAATAAAACCTACAACAGGACACAAATTATCAGCCACTCGGGTCTCCGGACTCTTCCTTGACGATTAAATTACACTAAACTTTTGTTTTTTTTCTACATTTCTACAAACACATAAAAATAAATCTCTCCGTGGGTTTATGTCTTGTAAAACACAGAAAAGTTTTTCATATAAAAAGCTTTTTTTTGTGTATTTTATCGCTTAAAATGAAATTGTAAAATTTTAGAACTAATTAATTCCTCCTAATTGCACTTGAAATAATCTTTAGACAGCTTTAGTAGTAAATTCATAAGAAAGTTCTTTCAAATTTTTGAGTATTGTTGAAAATATTTTAAAATGTGTTATGTGGCTTAACAACCCACATTTTATGCTTTCGCCACGTAAATTGCCAAAGAAATGTGTATGAATTCCTTAAATGTCAGAGCATGTATTTTGAAAAGCCAAATAGAAATGTTATACAAAAAAGAATGGTTAAAAGATTATTGAAATATTGAATACAAATATTCATGGTTGCAGTGTCGCGAAAACATCGAGAAGTTGGTGTCTAAACATTCATAAAAAAACATGAATTTATTCAGCTCCAAGATACCAAGTATGGATAGCAAAATACTATTAGATTAGTGCTAAATCATCGAAACAAGGGAAGGTTATTGTAATATGCTGTAGATGAATGATCAAAGAGTTTGAATGGACGAGGGGCATATCCATGATTGAAATCTCAAGAAAACAAATTGTTTACGATAAAATGTACCACAATGACAAAACAAATTAATTAATGTGGTTTCGAAATAAATAATTTATTCATGTAACAAACTTTAAACAAAGAAGGCAGAACAAAAAGATATTATAAAGATGGCTAAAATCAGCAAGAATCGACCCAAGGTTTGTTGTTAGACTGCTGCAATACGGGCGAGAAAATCCTCACAAATCAGATAACACATGCGAAATACTGAGTGAGCTTCATCAACAATGGATGGATCGTGAAACTATAGCGATTAATTTCATTATTTAAGGTCTTCAAAAATCATGTGAGTGAAACGCTAAGACATTTTCTTGAAGATATTTTAGGATAGGCATATTAGATGCATGTATCGCTACTAATCAACACAAGGTCTAACGTTTAAATCACGGTATGCCATGATTTTCTGCTGCCTAAGAAATGCCCGAAACTTCACACAAAACTCACCTGCTAGATTAACTAAAAGACTTCTTTCGAACCAGTGCAGGAAAGGATATTTAGATGGAATGTTTTCTTATGCGAAATTTATTACACAAATGCATTTTACATTACGACACGAAACACGGATTCACCTTTGTAGCTTATCCACTAACGACTTTATCCTTCAACTCGATCAACTCAATTAAAGCATAGCGTCGTCCTCGACTTCCTCACAGTCGATTTCACTAGACGAATCTTGCTCACTGCGCTGAAACTCATCCTTGCCGTTACAGTCGTTGTTGTTGCACAGATCCACACCACCACACCTTTTACCACCGACACGCGATACCCTTCCCCCATCCGATGATGGCATCCCGGCTGCACTAGCCGTCGTTAAACTGTCGATCAAATTGCTCGGATTGCCGAAGGCACGCTCGAGATCGGCAATGCCCGAGCCGCTGCTGCCATCGGGTGCTAGCAACAACCCACCACCGTTCACCAGCTCGGTCGGGTGAAACTTTGCCCCGGACCCCATTCCCGCCGCCGGTCCGTAGTATGCACCCCCGTCGGTGGTGAGGTCAGCTGGCGACGGCCTCAAGCCGAGTCGGTTTTGTGACGCTGGGGCAGGAAGCTTGTGCAGGAATCCTCCGACGGGACCGGTGGTGGAAGGATTGAGCGCTGGCATGTAGGGTCCCGGGGAAGGGCGAGTGGCAAAGCTGGGACCGGTGTTGATCGGTGGTGCCATTGGACCTCCTCCCAGTCCCGGGTACGATCGAATCCCGGCGGCGGCGGCGGCGGCGGCTGGATGTTGCATTCCGAGCGTCGGATGATGAGCCGACGACGGTCCGGCCACCATCGTTCCCGGTTGCGGTCCCGGATTTAGGAGCAACGATTGGACGGGCGTGGGTCCGTTCGGGGTTTGACTGAACAGCCACAACCGATCACCGACCACCATCGGACGAGCGAAACTTCCGATGCCGAGTTGGGAGTAGTAGTGCGAGGCCAGCGACTCCACATCGGCCGTGTACTTGCGTTTCCACTTGGTGCGTCGGTTTTGGAACCAGATCTTGATCTGAGTTTCCGTCAAATGAAGCTGCTTGGCCAGTGCGGTCCGTTTCGCGACGGACAGATACTTCCCGCGCTCGAATTCCGTCTCCAGTGCTTTGATCTGAGCCGCCGAAAACGCGGTTCGTGGTCGTTTCTTCCGATCGTCGCTTGCAGCTAGGCCACCTGTGGGGGAGGGAAAGAAAGATAAATAAAATCGTCATTAGTTGGGGGAGGGTAAAACATTCGACGCATAAAACTTTGCTCGCCCCAAGTGGGCGACGAACATTTCGCTGAGTAATGCGTGCGTGATCTTAGGAATGGTAAAAAAGTCAGCGCAATGGGCTGGTATTTACTAAAAATTTTACGCTAATTTTAGACGAAACGACACACAAAAATAAACAATCATACGCGCCCGTCACGGACATGGTCGCTCATAGTTTTCTCACATCCTTTCCGGCCGGGTTCCCTCGGCCGGGAATGATCGACAGTCGGTGACAATTAAGTGGCGTATTTGGAGGCAATTAGAAAACGATTAAATGCTTCCCCGCGTGATGATTGATGAAGCGGGTACAACAGGTTTGTTAGCGTTTCGGGGCTTCTCGGGGTTTGTTGGGTTTTCGTTCGACGCTTTCGGCACAGGTCCACAACGGAAGCTGTCTTGTCAGAAATCGAAGCGAAAGATTGTATGCACGTGAACGGTGAACGCTCCCAGCGGATGTGAACGATCGTCAGCGATAAGTTATTGAGAGAAGTATTTAAAGATTGGGCTATAAATATACTTGAGTATGCCATCATTGGAGTTTTGTGTTGGCATGGTAACGAGAAATTACTGAGTAGCAAATAGCAGTTCAATGTTGACGTCTGTAAACTGAGTCAAGTCAAGCTCCACTTGAAATTTTGATTTTTGAATTGCATCTTCAGATTTGAGTAAGCACATTTTCATATGAGAAAAATAATCCATTTTTCATCCATTTCCCCGCCATTATGCTTTTCTTAGTAATATGCAACGTGTGATAATCGTCATTAGTGTGTAAATTTACTTTAAACATTCAAT
Organism: Anopheles farauti; assembly: GCA_000473445.2. Lineage (NCBI taxonomy): Eukaryota > Metazoa > Arthropoda > Insecta > Diptera > Culicidae > Anopheles > Anopheles farauti. The sequence continues at coordinate 2,590,789 of KI915044.1, forward strand.
TTGATGTAACACAAACAAATAAATCAAGTAAGGATCTTTTATATTTGCTAATAGCATTACATCAAATTTACCACTAATTTTTCTTCATGCAGCATTTTTATATTCGTTTTCATTTTTTCATTGGTTCAAGTAATAGTACAACTTTTAACTGTTTAATTTTCTTCAATCACATATAAAAAGAACATCTATATTCTCTTTAGCAAGAGATGTGGTGTGATTCGAAAGTAATTATCGTGCCTTTGTTAAAAAAGCAGGCACTATTTTAATTTTAAATAAAAAAGTGAGAAAGTGTTGAATAGAATTCACCGATTTAATTTAGTTATGTTCCAAAATAAAAGCCTTAACTAAATAAATAATAACCATTTGGAGTAGAGGAAAATGTTATAATGGTCCAATGCAATCTTTCGCAGCGGATGTACAAATCTGTCACATTATCATCACTTTTATAGCAAACTTTATGGATATTACAATGCCATGTTTCATACTGTAATGCAAATATTATATGGAAAAATAAAAAGATGATCGTATTTATACACACACTACATATCTGCATTGAGCTATAAACATGTATCATTCAACATAACGGGAGGAGTTTGAAAAAAAAAAGTATTTACGCACTGTTTAAAGTTGTGGAATTAAAAAAAAACTTAGTCGACGAATTGGACGACGAAATTGGAGGCAAAACTGAAGCAATGTATTGAAACGGCATTTTTGTAGACTATGGAGAGTAAATCATTACAATAATGTTTTTTATAGCTGAAATCAAAGCATTCAAATCATGGGATGTACTTTTAAAATCGAGCTGAAAATTACAAAGGATTTCACAATTTGTTTATCTGAGCTCTAGCTAATGCATTTCCAGCTTCTATGCTATTAATACCATCCTCATGGTTGGATGATAATATAAAATCATGGATAAAAATGATAATTAAGATGTTACGGATTTAAATAAAAAACAAGATATAAAATATTCAAAATGTTGACGTCAAAAGCAATATTCCATAAAATGGAAACAGATTACACAAAATCCTATAAGATTACCAAACACGGATGCAATGGAACAATCCAACTACAATAAAGCCTAACGCTTAATCAAACATCCCAACTCTTCTGGCGACAATTTAACTTTTCGTCTATTGTCTGATAAAATCACGGTTGCATGAAATGCACAAAGATCGTCAGTAAAACTCACCTCCCGTACTTCCTTCGGACGCAATTTCCGAGCAATTGTCCATCGTATCCTCATTACAGCTGGACTCCGGCGATGAAGATCCACCCCGTTCCGACGGTACTCGATCGTCATACGAACCCGGCGGCATGCTCGGCTCCTGTTTCTCCGCTTCCGAACACTCAACCACAGAAGAGGAACTATGTGCCCTGAGCGTCTGATAAATCGATCCATTGTGCACGGTTGTATTAACACCGGCGAACGTTCCCGGCATGTAGGGCCGCCCGTATTCCCGATAGTATCCACCGGAAGGTGAGACACTGGGACGTTCCGGTCGCGCGAGAAGATGCTCGATCGAGAAACTGTTTTTCACACGGTTGTTGGGTGCTTCGGCGGGATGTAGAGGGACCGGCGAGGAGGTCGTTAGCGTGGTGGCTGCCATTGTTGCGGTGGTAGTAGATGGCACTAGTAGATTGGTTCCGATTGCAGAACGGTTCATAATACTGAGCGGAAACACTTTTCGATTATAAACTCTGTGTACTAGAACTTATCACATGTCGCACTAACACACTGCACAAATCACTGACAGTTTTCCCGAGTTTAAACCGATTTTAACCACGCTTACAATAACGACATAATTGACTCCGTTGACAGTGGTAAACACAACCGACCCGGGGAGTTTTTCACGATCGACTGTGCTACGGAAAAGCGCTACGCAGAGTTGATGCTCTCATTCGTGATCTTCGAGGACGTCAAAAGATCCTGGCACAACATTGTAACAGGAGAACGAAAGAGATAAATGCATAATAACGTGCCTGTTGTGGTTCTGCTCTGCTCCAAACGCCAGGGGCTGGCAAACGATCGTTTCGGGAAGCTATGCCCATTACACCACTTCATAATTAGCTCAAGCGTGTGTTTAGAAAGTTATTTCATAAACATATTATAGAACATGTACTTGAAACTATCTTTCACAATGTGTGTTGTTCTATTAATTGATTTAAAAAATACGTTATCATAGGTTGGCCAACCCTGCCTTTGGCCGTCATCTTGTGTTTGTCGGTAGAAAAGATGGCGTCTCTTACGATCGCGCACGAAAAGATCACCGATGCTGGGTTTGCTGGATCTCGGTCTGGTGAACAAGCAGCACCGATAAATCATCGCCTAATTATCTCGACCAGAAAGCTGTTGAGCATCTCGGGACGTCAGGAATGTCCCCGACCGGCAAGCAGCCCGATGGGGAGAGAAGGAAAATCAAAACCAAAAGCACACAACACACACGCATCCTACGCGTGATCTTCGGTGGAAAATTTCACCGCCTCGCACACCGATCGGTGAGAGACACGCCGGGCATTATCAACGCATCATTTCATCGTTAGTATCTCATCTGTTCGGTTTTATTGGGGCGATATTTACTTGCGCGACCCACTCCCAGTAATATACGCCCGAGGGAGGCACAACGTGACGTGAGATGGGAGGGAAATAAATTGGTAAAATCTGTTTATTGAGTCATCCGGTGGCGTTGTTGCATTGCAGTGGCGAACGAATGGGGCAGGGTGGGATGAGGGAAACCGAGCGTGTTACGCTTTAATGACACCCTTTAGCCGGTGTCTAATTAAGCGGTGATTATTTCATGACGCGCAGGATGTTTCGTTAGTTGGGGAAGATGATGATTGAATATTTTTTATTGGTATAATAGAATACTTTTTTTATACGGAAAATCTTTAAAATAATCTACAGTACCAATGTGAGTAATATTTTGTTCAAACATGTCACATAAAGTTTGTGCAAAGCTATTCACCATAAATATTCTCAAAATGGCACCTTTAATATGTAATTTCCTCACCAATCGCTCAAACGACGTACAGCTTCTGGTTTTGGTTGAAATTTGTCACAGGGATATTAAATTTAGTTAATATCTAGTAGGTAGGATGAAGTATTCGAATGAATTATAGTGAATGAAGTATAGTTGCAAGGACGAGGACAGTCGAATAAACACCACCACGAATTCCTTCAAATTAGCAAAAGCCATCGACAAGTTGATCGTCCCTCGGCACCATAAATTAGACGCCTGACGAACGATCGAATGTCATCCGCAGCTCAGACAGCTTGCTGCGATCGCGATGCGATGGTGAATGGGAAACCGAAGAAGGACAAATTATTCCGACAATTTTCCGCCACGTAAAGGGTAACAAAACCAAAATGGTACGTACGTACGAGCGCCGCTTCCAGAACCCCATCCATACTATCTGCTTCTGCTTGCATATTTTTTTGTTTTTGCTTCTGTGCACCACCACATTTCCTGTCGCTCTGCGCCAGCGCGCGAAAGATAAATTAACCGCAAGATTTATTTTTAATTTCAAACAAAGTTCCTCGGAGACGACGGCTTCCCGGCGAGCCGTTTTTCGACCGAGTTGACGCGGCTTTTCTCGGTTTTCCCCCGCGCGGATCGGAAGGAGCTCGGTTGCACGGGTGAAACGGTACGACATTAATCAACGCCGGAAAGCGTCAGCCGCGACCGGGGAGGCGTTAATTGTTCGGTAATTGGAGCATAATTGATTGCATTCGTCGACTTTTGGCTAAGTGGCTTATTTTTGGGGGGTTGGGGGTTGGGGTGGTTCAGTTGATTTGGAGATCTCGCGGCTCGCGTTGCCTTTGTCAATGAAGCACGGTATGAATGGGTGGACGACTGGGGGAGCAGATAGCGTTTGGTTTCATGTACCATGGGAGCTGTGTTTTGACACTTGACAGTCGCACTGTCAACAACAAATCAATTATATGCATCGAAGTTGCTTCATTTGACTCGTGGAGAAATGGTTTGTTTGGACTTTAATGATCATAACACTGCATTCTTGTCGAGCGATAAATGTTTAACGTTTGCAGTTGCAAAACAATGGTTCTTAGTTATAATAAAAGCATTGTTTTCACTGTCATGTAAGATAGAGATTTATGTTGAGGCTATCTTTGAGGCTAAAAGTTTAACAGGTTTGAAAGGATATCAAGGAATACTTTTGATAATCTTCGTAACAATTATCAACGATCCTATCATTCTGATGGGATGAAACATTATTAAGTAACGCGAAATTAAGTATTACTAAGTAAATCTTATACGACTTGACGACTCTTTTTATTAAACTTATAAGTAAATCATGAGAAGAAGTTTATAATGTTAAGCAAAGTTGTGAAGGAAAACAACTCTGGTTTTTGCAACAATCTGAGCTGCAATAAATGTGCTTGAAGGAACAGATATTTTGTTTTATGTGAAAAATATAAAGTAAAATAGAAAATAATAATGTTCTTTAACCTGGCAGCATACTTGAAAAAAACTTCGATAAAACTATCGGCCAATTTTGCAAAACTATCCAAGATATTCAATACGTTTGAATGGTCACTTATTTGATGCACGTTGGTATTAATTTGATTATTTAGAATTTTAATGTATTTTTCTTAATTCAATTTTTGTTATTAAGAAAAAGAGAGGTTTTGAAAAAAATGTAACAAATTTGATTCGATGTTAAAATAATTTGAATGGCTAACATTTTGGAGCTTGTTTTCTGTACACCTATTTTTTAATTTTTAAAAGATTAATCCATCTTAAGATGTCTTTCTTGAATGCTGGTTAAGATTTTCACCCCGAACTTGAACAGATTTTGATCCCAATTTACACAACCGTGTAAAAAGCTTTGAATAGTTTGAAATAGTAAAAATGTATTGATACCCCAAGGAAATCTTTTTTTTCCAACTACCATCGAAACACATCAAACAAAACTCTTACCACTACAGCTAGGGAGAAGATTTTCAAATCACATTTAAATGCTCATTAGAAAATAGCGGACCAAAAAGAGCACCGGCAGCGGCAACAAAGAAAAATCCCACAACTCTCGCCAACCGAAATGATGTCATCGCGAACCCAAATGAAGCATTACTTCCGAACCCGCGCCGGGACGATGACAAATGCGTTTCCCTAGAAATTTGGGACTAATGGAAATATTTGTAGCTCATCAGGGCCCATCGTGCACGCAAGGATCATCGACAGAGATCGTCTTTTTTTAGATCCTCCCAACGCACCAGCGCAAATCGCCGTTTCACAGCAGAAGGTTTGCTATGTGTGTGTGTTTTTTTTTCGTCCTCCACTCGCCCTCTCTTTTTCGACCCGAATGTCGTTGCTAAACAATCAAAAACTGCACGCTTCATCGCAAAAGAAACTGTCCCACGGAGACGATTTTTGTGGCATCAAATGATTTGTTGAGTAGGTAATTAACGAAACGCCTAAACGCGTCCCCAGCCACCATTTGGCGCACATTCCGCGCCGGGCGGACATCTGTGCGTCGTTTCGGGTGCCTTTTCTCGTTTACTCCTGCGCCTGCTGCGAGCCATGATCTCGGGAGCTCGGATCGTTGTTGGGTCCATCGGTGGCCTCGGTGGCAGGAGAAAAGCCTGGCGCTGGCGTGGAATGTGTGAAACGTACGGTTGATTGAAAATTTCGAAAACAATCTGGCGCCAGGTTTTGTGGTTTTGCCTGATGGCTGCTGGTGGATGTCGCTGTGGCTCCATTCGGTGGAGAGGTGACGGTTTTTACGGACAGCCTGGGAATGGTTGGGATTGTGGAAACTGTGGGCTTCACGCATTTAGTACCCCAGATGAGCGCTTCATAGCAAGAAGTGATCGATTCCCAGCGCTATGCTAATGAGAATTTGTGGAAAAAAAATTGACGAATAATAATCACTAATGGGATCATTTTGGTGAGGAATTTACCAAATGGACTGGTGATCTTCCAGCGAGGCATGTGTTTGGATATGTATGATCATGGTATAACATAACTCGGAACTGAGAATAAACCGATATGGTGGTATAAAAGATACGTTAAAAACTGATCAGCTAGGATATTATAGGTTTCACATAATTCTATAGTTGACTTAACATGATGAACACTAAAATATAGTTTGAATTCGTAATACATCAAAGGCTAGCTGTTTATATCTACGTTTTGCCAGTGATGGGCGTAGTGTTAGGAAAAACTATTTTTATTTTATTATTTTTCCTCTTTTAATTAATAATTTTCTAAGATCTGATGAAAGTAAACAAAATTTATCAGTTTTAGTTCTCAAATCGCTACATTTTTTCTATTGTAGACGTTTGTCTTCGTCTATCTTATAAGCAACTCTATTGTATTATTTTTTGTAAAGAAAACTATGTTATTGTAAACCTGCTTGCATTCCTGAATTAGTCTTTTACCCATAGAAAACTATACTGTTAAATTGTGTATAGTTCGTGCTCAATATTAAACACCATGATTCGCATGGTTCACAGATTATATTTCAGCAAATAGATGAAATAATGCCACACAAAATTTTCATGAATTTAACATCTGATAATTTAAACATAATAAGGACTCTTTATATATGGTATAAATGGGACAAAAGTTGATAAAAATGGTTATAATTCTTAATAATAATCAATTTCGATATGGTAATGCATCATTGAGGTGATGAAATTTAATTATTTTACCATGATGAATGTGATTGAGAATTAATAATAACCTTTGATAACTTGTTGGCTTATTATATACATCATAAGAAAAATCTACCAAGCACTTCCTTTGAAGAAGCCTTTTGAAGAAACTTATGAAGAAGAAACAAATTATGAAGGAAAAAGGGAACATGAATAACGAATGATACACTCAGGATAAACTTAGGAAACATTCAAATAATAGTTGAATATCGGGCAAGAAAAACACCAAAGCTATTGTGGTCCATCCACTCGAAAAAAGGTAATTAAAAAGGAACAATTACAACAAACAAGATTGAAATAAATAAGATTTTGAACTGTGCGATCGTGTTCACCTTCAATAGTTAATTAATCCACCCTAACACCCCCACAAGCAATAGGGCTGCATGCTGCCAGCTAAACGCACGTTTCACGCATCCGCATCGGTACGATCGTTTCTGTCAAATAACTGTCAAAATATAACAAACTTGCTAGCCTTGGTTCGGCGATGTTCATCCGACGGACGGCGGCGGGTGCAGTCGGGTGCGGGACTCGGTGCGGTGGTAGTCATTTTTCAAAACCCAACATCGGTCCGGGCTGCCGATGAGCAAAGCCCGATGTAATTGGAGAACATGAGCGGTTACAACGGAGTGCATGTTTTGCCGCAATGTCGCAGTGTTGTAGCTAGCGCCGCCGAGGTAAGAAATGTAGGGTGCGGGGCAGTTAAGTTTTTCCCCGTTTTCTTTGCCACTGAAACCGGGCACGGCTTACAGTGAATGCCGTCTAGTTATGGGTGGATGCAGGGAATTTTACTTTGAATTAAAATTAATTCTTTAACAAGAAACGTTGAAATATTTCATTGCACAAACCTCATATTTAGTAACTATGCTGTATTGTGTTTTTTGTTGCATTGTGGAAATAAAATAATAAAATAATTAATTTATACCAGTACGTTTAATACTCCACATACTGTCGTTGCGATGCTGCATCGGCATGCCCTTTGTGTTGCTTAGCAACGCGGCTAATTGATTTATGATTATCGTAAATCTTAGAAGCCAATTCTTACACCCTGCGCCCTGTGGAACCCCAAAAGGAGGTAGTGGACTGTAAACCCGGTGGGGTCATTTCTTTTCACGAACCTGTTGACTGCTTGAATGATGAGACTAGTACCAAACGAAATGTAATATGTTACCTCAGTTGACACTACATTGTACAATGAATACAAATTGAGTGTTTTTGTGGTCCAGAAATAAAACAAAAAACACTTCTTGCTTCTAAATGCTTGAAATGGTTCGAGATTGAACGCACATATTGAAAACCTTATTTGGAGCTAAGATCTACATTCGTACCTGTACTTGTTAGGGCGACATTCAAATCATCTAAAAAATCTAGCCTAAAACATGTGGAAGGTATTAAAATAATTAAAAAATAAAAACCATGTTCATTCACCAAATGAAGCGTGTCGAAAAGGATTGAATATTTAACTAGCAACGAACTCTGGCTCGATGTATCTAACCTCACCGGTCCGCTGGGCACGGCACTAATCGATCTGATTTATTGGGGTGTGTTCGGAGAAGGATGCGGTGTTTTCCGGTCAGAAAGGCGTGAAAGTGATCAGAAACCGACAATCCTTCGCCCATGTCACGGTACAGCTACTTGGCTACACCCACGGTTCGGCGTAATTAGACCACGATCGTCCCGTCTGGAACGTGATCGTATGTCAACGTTTGCGTGCGTGGTGTACAATTACGCTTACGACAACCGATGTTTGTGGTTTTCGTGCCGCAGTCAGGCATCGAACGAGGTTGGTATTTATACACGAAAAGTATCCTTTCATAAACAGACCTACAAGAAGTGTCTTGTTATTTTATTGTCTCTATGCTCATGCAGCTGGATAACAAGAGTAGTCTACGAGGCGCCTACTTGGTCGGTGACTTCTATACGACAAGGAAGGACTATTATGAATAATTACGATTTTTTTTCTATAACATCTTGGTATACATTTAACTTTTAAGAAGGAGTAGAAGAGGTAATGAATTTGCTATAATGAATTTGAGGGATTTACACAGGTTTACACCATAAAGCGCATTTATGGATATGTTTCGGTGCAATTTCGCTGGAAACATTCAATGCAAAGGATCCACTAGAGATTCATCAGCAAATTCATATTTAAATATTAGGTTCTAATAATAATTTAATATTAAATTTCATATCCTTCCTTTCTCAATGTGTTAATTATTAGAACGATTGTGATGTGATGAAAGCATAATTTTTTTGATTGCGATAGCTTTTCGATTTTGCAAAAATTTTTTTTTTCTCTTGTGCTCGTGTTATATTTATACTTCTTTCATTGTTTTGTTATGTTTTTTATGTTGATCGTAGTTTTTTATGGCGCCCGTGGTAGGAAGAACAGTTTAACATTATTAAGTTTAATTTTACAGCAACAAGCAAATATTCAGCACCAATTAATTGTTTTTAAGTGATGTTTAACTTTGATGTTTATTTTTAATTTATGGTGTTAATTGTTTGCAAACAAAAACCAACTTTGTACAACAGATTACTTTATACTCTATCTCTTTTTCATGTTTATAGTTATTTCGTCTTTTTGATTACTCATTTTATTTATACTATTGTCATAATATGAACAGCACAATTTATTCATTAAAAAAATAGGCTTTTATATGATTTTAATGCATATAGGCTCTACAGAATCATCTGAAAGGGAAAATATATAAATAATAGGTAATTAAATGGTAAAACCTTATTTTGTGGAGTTTGCATAACACATACTCGTTTTTAATAGTATTCCGCAGATTATTGTTTTATTTTAAAACATAGTCTCATGGCTCGCGCTATCAATTAGCAGCAGAAAACCATGCTTAAGCGGTTAAGGAATGGAAAAGTGTTATATTCCAGCACACCGGAATATGGTTTATTATGTCACATAGTGCTCGCGCAAGGCCAATTATATAATTACGACCAGCGTTCATCACCTACTCAGGCTCTAATTAGGACGCATTTCTTCGTACCCGTTGCACGATCTGCTCGATCATTAGGGGAGAAAAAAAGAAGAAAAATAAGACAGAAAACTCATGCTTCATATCGCTTTCTCCCAGTTCCGTGGCATGCTGGATGCTGTATTTGTGCATAATTTATGCTGCCTCCGGAAAAATACACTCTTTAACCGGTACCTTCGAGGGATCGCGGGTGAGTGTCCTCTTCCTAATAGGTATATTTACACGTCCTTTTTTGTAGCTCCCCACGCGGCACGTCAACTTGAACGAGGGCGCACGCCCCCGGCCCACACTCGACCGGATTTGGTTGATTTCATTTTGTTCTAATAATTTATCGTTAGCCTACTACGATTGTGCTGGCAAGTGGCCTCCCGTTCCAACCGTTCGGGGTGTACGGTTTCGTTGAGCGGAGTTCAGAGAATTCGTTTCATATTTTCGATGCTGCACATTCCACTGTTATGGATGCTCAAGATTGTCAACATGTGGCACGATCGATGGTGGGTTGCTTTTTTATTATAAGAAAAGATCGCCAAATTGCCTACACGCTCGGTGAGAAAGCAACACTGGAAAGTTTGTGAGAAAGAGACATACAGTTTGATGACTTGAGTAACACTTTTTGCTCATTTTTTAGCGCCGACCGAATAAAAAATCAGCTTTCCATCCAGAACATAACCATAATTAGAGAGGAGATATTATGGAGGACAAAACTAGGGGGAGAGGATTGTAATTAATTAAAATATTTTTAAAATGTGTCTTCATCTCGGGATGAACATGGTGGTGAAAAGTATTGAAATAATTTACTACAATAAATATGTTTCGAGAATATACAAACAAAACAATTTACTACCCGTTGTTATTTATAAAATGAATATGTTTTGTGTTCTCCTTTCAAAGAAAGAGATCAGTCTTTTCATTTTTTACAACTTGTTTTAAATTTTTTTAAGATCATTTTATATAATTTTTTAAATGTAAGACAAATATATTTAGATTCGTTCGAAAACTCTGTGTCTGCGTGCACTAAGAATCTAAAAATTAGCATATTTTAACGCTAGCAAGAACGTTTAAATAAATAGTGGGCGAAAAAATGAAGAAAAAATGGAATAAAAAGAAAATAATTAATATCAAATAACAAAAAACATAACAAAATATATTACACAATAGAAATTCTAGATACATGTTAAACAGATAGAACTCAATGTTTCACATACATCGCTTGCGAATGAAGCGGAGGAAATAAAAGTTGAAATAAAGCGAATAAAGCGGTAAAGCGAGCAATATTTCGTCGCTCGGTAGGCGCACATTAAAGCAATTATGAAAATATTTTAACGAAATCATACCATACGCATTTTCCGCTTCCCGTTTTGCCTCCCCGGCACGATCGTGAAGTGAAGAAGCATCACTTGATTAACTGGGTGACAATTTATGTTTAGCTTAGCCGTGCGCGCTATATGCTGCGATGCACCGCACGTTTGCACCGTAATGGGAGAGGATGTTTGACAATTTATATCATGCGCATAAATCATCACGTCGTTAGGTGCGATGCAGCAGAAGCCAGCGCGCTAACCGAATCATGCCTTCACCACCGTTGCATGGTGGATCGCCATTACGAGCGCCATCATGCAGGCACACGTAGCCGCGCGCTTTCCACCATTTTTCCGGGTGGAGTGAAATTCGCAGAAATGAAGCAATTACGCGCCGTGCGCACTTGGGTTGGGTTGGTGCGCCTTCTCCTCGTTGGTGTGCGTCCTTCTCTCGTCGTTGCATTGTTGAGCAACGACGACGACGACCGATCGTTGAAATGCATCACACACGCATCGGTAGGTGTTCGTTACTGTCAGTGGCGATGGCAGTGATATCTTCATTAGACCCACCTAATATCCTAATTAAAGGCCCGAAATGTGCTAATACATCACTGGGCGGATGCATAAATTATCGCTAATTAAATCGTACCCGCGGTGCGGTGATGGTCAGCAGCATTTCGGCCGCATTTCGGACCGAGACACCGGCAAACCAATCGTAATCGAGCAAATGGGTGCATCACCAATCGATTTTCAGCTTTCGCCCGTAAATCGGATGGAATTTTTGCATTTCGGAAAATCTCCCGAAGAAAGCGAATGATGTCGACCCGTCCTCGATCGTTTTATTGCCAAACTGACGGATCGTATAATTCGAGAAAATTAGCATCGGTGCACCATGATGGCGCTAGTCCCGAGATCCCGATCGTACGGAGGTGTATTTGTTGGTCGATGTCCAAGAGCCGGGCCGGAGCGAAAAATGATAATTGGTTAACTGCTTCGCAATGGCCGTGGCAGGATGGCAATGAGGGATTTTAGTTTTGGCAGCGAAGCGATGATTGACGTCCTCGATATCGGTTGCATTATTGTGCCTTCGCAGAACCTTTGTTGAAATTGCAGAAGGGTGTTAATTATTTATTGTTTTATCACAAAAAATCCGAAAAAATATAATAAATTTTGGAGGTGCAGGGTTCTATCTTTGGGCACAAAAATCGCGATTGAAAATTCAACGTTTGCTAATTAGCACTCAAATAAAAAGTTAATAAAAATATAGGTGATGTAGTTATTGCACAATTGCCAGCATTGTAGATTATTGATATTCTATCATATTCATTATTTGCAGCAAACGCTTGCAGAGAAGGTGTAATACAAAATTTTTCTACAAATGTTGTACCACACGAACGGATTCTCAAGTAACTAAATGTTTCAACAAAAATGTCCTAATTGCTTACGAGAATATTATTGTATACAATTATTTTTATCAGAAGGATCGGCTTGGATCTTTTGATTTTTAAATTTTGTTCGTAATTAGCTTATGCTTAATTTTTATCATTAAAATACTATCAGAACTATGACTTAAATGTTAACTTAAATAAGAGTTAGTGGGCTTTTCTCCTTAGCTCCGAAAAAGCTTAAAAGACCGTAAGTACTCGGAAAGAAAATGATTAAACACAGTGCTGTTCGATAAACCTTCGATATGAGGTTGAGAATAACTCAGCGCTAATTTAATATTACCTTCAGTAGCCTTTGTTGGTGCTCAATTATAAGCATCCTTGTAATTGTTACACTTCTCTTGTAACGAGGATGTACTTTAATTCAATTCAATGCATACAGCAATCAGAGAATTTCTATTGTGAAATCTCAAAGGAATTTTACGATACCATAAACGGTAATTCAAACACGGAGTTTACCGTGTTCAGAATTATTTGAGTTCGTATCAATATGAAACTGGAAGTAAATATAAGCTTTGAAAATCTACTAAAATAATAAAATTTAACTCAAGATGTAAAAATTGATAGGCTGAAGAACAGAAATGACAGTGATGTTGGATAAAAGCATCTATCGATTTATGCCATTTCATATAAGTTTTTTAAGTACGAATTAAGAAGCTTACAAAAATATTATATAGCAAATATTACGGAAAAGGTGATATAGTATTTAAAATATGTTGCATCAATCCCACTGTGCCTTAAAACTCCGCGATGTATGCAACTCGCGATACACAAACTCACAACGGCAGGCTGGCGGTCAAAATGAGTTAATTCAAAATATACAGTGAGGTACACGAAAAAGCTGCACAGGGTTTTCGGTACACTATAACGACTTTTTGTGTAATTTTCTTAAATTGATTTTATCCGTGCCGACAAACGCTGACAAAAATCCGATGAACTTTCACAAACTACGTTATATAGGCCAAAAAGAAGCTGCGATCGTCTTAAAAGTCGTATGTCACGCTTTCTGTTGATTTTTATATTGAAGTTTGTATGTTGTTTTATTTTGGCTTAATTTTTTTGAAAAAGTTAATATTCATTATATATTTGGTTGTCTTAAAAAAAAGGGTACTTTATTGTATGCTATATTTTTCAGAATAATTGAAATTTGTTTGGTTTAATGGTCAGTTGGAATATTTTTTTTGATTGATGGATTTTTGGTTGTTCTAATTTTTAAAAGATTCATATGAAAAAAAAATGTACTGTATTTATCAAAATACGTATCAATTCTAATTATTCCTAATTTATTATATCATCCTCTCAGTACGACCGCACCCATGGCCGTGCCTCCACTTCCAGCGGGGAGGTATCACTTTCGTGGATATGCAGTAAAGAATTAAGCCTACTATACTTTACAGCACGATTATATATTAAACAAGGTCAATTTCCTACCCCTTTTCACTCCCTCCACCTCACACCGCACAGCAAGAGTCCTCTTCTAACTTCTATAACTCATAAAACTATCAACGCACGTGACGTGAACTATCAGCTGGAAGGTTGAGCCCGTGGAGCTGGCCTGGCAACCCCCGAAACGGCTCCCGAAGCTCACATGCGTAATCGCGCTGCTCACCGCTGGGTCCGGGGAGTTTTTTTTCCTTCCTTCCCATACACCGCTTTATCGCCCTGCTGTACCATTTTTGAGGGCCACAATCAAGGTGAACGGATTTATCGTCTAACTGGAGCGAAATGAGGTAGATGTGTGTGTGTGCGTTTGTTTGTACGAATGTTTACCAGAATAACATTTACCGCCGGTAAACAGGGTACACCCAGTTGGATTTGGCACGTGATATGCCGCATGCGAGTGGGAGATTGGAGGAACTGAAACGCGGTGGAACTCTATTATTCACGCAAATCGTATTATATCACACCAAATCGTTCCCATTTATTTGTACCATTTCCAATTCAGACTAGAGAAGCCTCATTTGGGTCTCCCTTCCGCAGAATGTTCTAGACCATCTCTACATGGACACCGACGGATCGGCAAGATCCTTGAGGTGCCTTAAAAAACCCACACTCAGGCACAGGACATCGAGCCTTCGGTTCGGAACCTATCATAATTGTGCGCTCGTGAAGGTGACGTTTATGCTGTTTTCGGACAAAAAACCGGACGTCGGGTCGAACATGGCGGAAGGAAGCACGGCTGGGCACTCTGGCCGTGTCCGCGAACCCAAACGCGGCACAATCACGCCGATCCGGTTGACCTTTGCGTGCCGTGGGGTGGGGGGCGGCGGCATTCGTACTTGTAGTGTGTTTTGTTTTGTTTCGTTCCCCCC
>KI915044.1:2605661-2666053 GCA_000473445.2 Anopheles farauti
CCCCCCAACCGCCACTCACAGTGCCAGTTTGCCAAATATAGTCATGTATCTGTAGATATATTTTATTTCACCGTTTTGTCCCGTCCAATGCCAGCGGTGGTTATTGTTATTCGGTACGGATGCGGTACGTGGTGTGTGTTTTTTTTCCTACTGGAAAGGTTGGAAACTGAGAGCAAACTGTTCAAAGGGAGCGCAGCCCTCGATATCAGCGATCATGGGTGCAGGTGTCATAATGGAGAGACGGTTCAACGGATGCTATTTTCATCCACAGCTTCTACTCCTTCTAATGAGAAGGGGAAGGGTTCCGAATTTCACACACCACCGATCGCCATTAATTAATGGCTGGATTAACACATCTCGCATCCCACAAAGCCGTAGCAATGAACTTTTCATCGCACTTGGAGGCCGCCATCATCCCGAACCTATCCAACGGCGAGCGAAGGGACCACCCCGAAACGTGACGCTTCGCGCGAGAGTCTTCACCATCTTCTGGTGAGTATTTTTGTTCCACCGCGGCGTCAGAAGTCAGCAGCGCCAGCAGTACTATTTATATGATTTACTATGTTTTCTTCCCTTCCCAGGCCGGATCCTTCCCTAGTACGGGGTTCTATCTCATCAGACCGAGCGGCGGCGGCGTCAAACGTGCGTGGAGGAGCTTGGCGGGTTCCGTGTATTTGACGGGCGAAGGTCATCTTCAGTCATAAATTTAGTGCCCCTCGGCTCCCTCCCGGGCAACCCACGAGACAACGGCACCGCGTACACCGCCTTTGACCGCGGTTGACAGCTCAAGGGACGCGTCTCGAGACGCGCTGGGTGCAAAACTTCGCCACGACGCCAGAAGTGCCAAGAAGATCCGTGGAGCGCGTTTTATTGGAGCGAAATAAAGGGACCGTCAGATAAGCGACACTTTTGCTTTTGCGAGCCCGTAAGATCGACGATCGATCAATCAGAAGAATAGTGGCTAACCAAGGAAAACGGGTGCCACCACCACCACCACCACCGTGCGTACTTTTACTTTTTCTTTCCATTTCGCCATGGTCCTCGCGTGCTCCGGTCGAGTGGCGAGCTGATGACAGGAACCCGAAGTGGACATTCGAAAGAAGCGCGTCCCGCGTCCGCTGCCTATGTTGACATTTCTCTTCCTGTCTTGCTGCTTCTTCGCATTTCGCGTTTGGGGCGTAGTATTTTGAGATTGTGGCGACGGACGACGCATCCTCCTCTTTCGGATTTCGCATGAAGGACGCATCTCGGCCCACCCTTGTAGAACGCCGCGCAGAACCGATCTTTCATCTGGCAGATGACGCGATCTTCAAATGTGGGTCACTGGGGAGGGGCGGCACTGCGCTGGCAGAAGTTTACGGCCCGATCTTGGCGGGGCCCATGGTCCCCGTGATTTACGGTTTCTTGAAAGGTTCGCGAGGAAACGACGGGTGTCCGCCGGCGTCCTCGTACTCGGTTAATACGTGCGGATTTAAGGGGATTTAGAAAATTTATTAAATTAGCCGGATTAGTGCGCAAAACAGGGCACGAATAGATGTGGGACGGGCCTTACTCTTACGGTAACCTCTATAAGTATCGTTTTGTAATGGGCTAAGAGTATTCCGTCGAACGACCATTTCTAGCGACGTTGAACAACGCGTTGAAAGCCTCACCCATGTAGCAAATGTTCGTTTCTTTCCTAGTTGTGTTTTACTATGTTGAGTCTTTTAGTAAATTATTAAATCTCCAGCACAAATCATGATTTTATGAAGTAAAATCGCTTCATTCTTCGGGCCCTTCAAAGCTGAAACCTTTGCTCAAATGTCATGTCAAATGATCTAGGAGGCCTCGAGCTCACTGGCAAGTCTCAAACTATCTAAACAAGTAATCACTCAAAATCAACATTTAGGAGAACATGGCTTGAAGATTGATGTACAAAAGCGCCTAGATCTGTCAAACTTTAAATTTCAAAAATCTTCATTTCCGCTCCACAGTCTGCTGGTTCCGCAAAACTTACCTCTAAAGCAAATATTTAGTATACACTCTCACCCATTTACCTTCCCGCGTGCAATGCGTGTCAAGGTTGTCCCAAACGTCGATCGCTCATCTTCTTGCCAAACTATTATTAGTAAAGGTAATATTTTTAGTTATATTTAGATGTCTCCGTCCGGCCTTCCGTTTGACACACTGACGAACGCTAGGAGCTCCTTAAGAAGTCTTGGAAAAAAAGGTTTTGAAAAAAAGCGTCAACACAACATTCCTTTGCTTTCAGATGGCCCCGCTACAACTTCAACTGTCATCAGGCTTTCATTTTTCGGGTTCATTTCGGATTGATTAATTAAATCGCACGACGCACCGTTGTACGTGTATAAAATACTTTCTTTCCTGTATTTCTGTTTGAGTTTCGCAGATAGGGGTTTGTTTTCGTTCCACTACACCGTTTCTTACACCCTAAGCGCTGCGGACTGCCTGGCGACAGTTGATCGTGTTCGATCAACAGCGTCATAATAAAAACCGTTCTTACAATTAGACAAATAATACACAAAAAAACAGAACCGTTCTGCTCTACTGCGCGCGTATATAAATAAATGTCTAGCTCAAGCGCGGCACCACGTTGGAAAACTGGGTGTTTCTCTGTGTGTTCCTTTTTTCTTCCCATCAGCGCTTGCCATGCGGGCTACGTCACTGGATTGCTAGTATTAATAGTGACATTTTGCACTACACGATATACTAAATCTTGCTGCCTGTTTAATGTTGCTTAACGTTATCATATGAGAAGGGAGGGGTTGGGAGGGGGTGGAGTTGGTTTTCAACCAAAACAAAAACAAACACAAAAATGGAGATGATAATAACAAAATAGGGAAGGAACGTGAACGTGGGGATTCGTAAGGAAAGGGAGAGAAAGTACGTCTCCGTATAATTAATATAATTATTATAGTACTTATCCGTTTATCCGTTTTTTCTTACTCTGTCTAGTCGGTCGGTTTTACCGATGTTGCGAAAATCGATCCGTATTGCCGGATGAGCCGACTTCTATTATCAGTAATTGCACAACCCCGTTCCGGCCCAAACCCCGGCCAACGCCAACGGGTGATGGGATTCGCGAAACCGAGGAGCAGGCAAGTTTATGTTGCATTCTTCCCAGCAGTGTGATGTGGTGGTGGTGGTGGTGTGTGTGTGTAGGATTGTATTGACCTATTTCTATCGCTAATGCGTTTAGCATAATATTTTTAACAGACGTAAAGTACTGCCTGCCAAGACAGCGAGAGGCTGAGAAAGACCGGGAAGGAGGGGAGTAAAATCGGGATCGAGTTTGTGAAGAACGAACGTAACGAAAAAAAAACAAAAAAAAATGTAACATGATTATAACACACGCTCATTTACGAGACGATACTAAACTAACTGTCATAGCAGCCACTTTTAAACGTTAATGCCTTTACACTGCAACAGCAACTGTGTGATTGTGAATTATCTGGATGCTGGATTCGCTCGCAATACCCTACACCCTGAACGGATCGAGCCGAAGCCACGGAATACGCGCATCCTTCGAAGCCTACCGTGCCGGTTGTGACGTGACGAACACTTCCTTGTCGTGTGCACGAGTGAACTATTTCGTGCAGCGGGAGTAAACTACCAACGGGCTCAACGGTTAGACATGCAATTGCCTTTCCGCTTAGGGGTTTTAACGTTGCTGGTAGTAATTACGTTGCTGCATTTCCTTTACACCTCCACCACGCTCCAGCTAGTGGTACAGCGATGCAGCGCTCAAACCCTTGCGCACCCTTGCCCTTCCTTCCTTCCTTTCGGAAAGGCTTAGTAAGGCTAAGGTTTGCTGCCTCCCTCCGACACTAATGAGCGGCAAGTGCCGATGCTGATCGTACAGCGAAGCGGAGCAGTTGGGAAGTTACTTTTCCATCAAATTTGGATCATACCGCGCCTTAGCTGGGCTAATCCGCCCATTGCTCGTGGCACCGTGGTAACCAACAAAACTTCAAACCCAGCCAGCGGAACATCGTGTACGGTCATGCCGTAGCGCCATTGTTCCTTCCTGTCGATTTTCATCACGCGCACAACGGGCGCAGGTGAAATGCGGTCGTTAATCTTTGTTCGGTGCTCTTTTTTTTCAAAAGATACAGCTCCTGCTGCTACTGCCACTTGGCTTGGCTTGGCGTTAGACTTGGGCTATACAAATCGCCCAACAACTACAAAAAAACCGCACCGGCCCCAAAACCATCCAAGCGACGAGCCGCGCCATTTCACTTCCTACACCGAGCGCGCAGGGCCATTTGCTGGAGCATATTTTCCACACCATCGCATACGGGAGCAATGAAAATCGAAGCTTAACGAACCCGTCGGCACGTCGGCGATCGTCGTGAGGAATGGTTGGTGGTGGTTGACCGGAAATTATCCGTCCACACACGGCGACCGAACCCCGCAGCTGACGATGTCTTGACGGAGCGAAACACACGTTACACGTTCGTATCGCGTGCCATGACCGATCAGGCCGGTTGGTTGGGAAATCGCACCGCATGTGCCGTGCCTTTCCTTTTGCACACCGGTGGTGGGTCATGCTTTCGTTTTCTGCTAATGCCATTATTTTCGGAACAATTGTCACGATCCGTGTTACGTTGTGGCGATCGGAGGTGTCTATTGATTTGACACGCATTCTCCACTTTCGGAGTGATCGTTCCGCTGGTGGGGGATTTCGCAAGTTAGCCTGAGAGTTTTGTGGCATGGAGATGACGTCGATAAGCTTAGAAATCTTCCAAAAATCTGCTTCAAATGGCGGGTTGTTCAGTGTTAAAGAAGCCAAATATTCCTCCCTTTTCCACCTGAGTGATCCCAGCCGAAACTTCAACTAGGTCAAGGTCCACGGAGCAGAGGATCCGCTCAGTTTGAGTTCGTTTCATATGGTCAACTTTAAGCAACTGTCCAACTACGATCGCCTGGGCGAAGTACGCTCCGGTGCTTCCACGGAAGCCAACCAACCTCGTGCACTCGTGCAGAACTTGACCTATCCAACCGGTCGACGTCGTCGTCAGCGTCGGCTACTTCGTAGCGATTGCGTTTCCCGTGACTCATCCGTTCGGTACAACTGGTCTGCTAACTGTTCCATCGTTTGCTTCCATCTTCATTGCGAAACGGGTCAAAAAGCTGCTTAAATTAGATACTAAGCCTATAGTCTTAATTCCCTACTTCCTCCTAAACTCCTAGACACCTACTCCCATAACAGACGGACTATCATTCACATTTGATCACGCTCGATCACGCATACATCGCACATATACGAAACATAGGGACAAGTAAAATGTCGATCACACACGGGTTACTAAAAACAAAACCATTAATCTTACTTCTAATCTTATCAACGACGCACAACAACAAAAAAAAAGAAAAAAAAAAAACTGTGGATGAACCGAAAACTTGAGCTACCAAGACGCCAGGATGTAGTATGTTTGCTAAAGCGCTAAACTAAAGAGCGAATAAATATTAAACCTTTCGGCAAAACCGCACCGACCCGGCCCTATCTACCGCTGAGGAGGAGGAGGAGGAGGAGGAGTGCTGTTTTTCGACAAGGTCGAACCGCAGTCGTACATTCCGCCATAGGCGGCAAGATCGGTAAGGGAAAATGGGGAGTAGGCAACAGCAAAAAAAAGTGAAGGTTCTGATGACGCACACACCTGGGATCGGTAATGAAGGTGATGAAGTTCTTGCTCGCAAAGCTCGCAGGCAGCATGCGATCCTTAAAATAAGTTCAATGAAATCTTTCTGTTTTTTCCTCTGCGAGCAGCAATCAGCCAGTAAACGACCGACCGAGCGACCGACCGACCACCAACACCGCGATCGTGACGGTGCTGTGGATCTGGTTTGGGCGAGATTTTTTGCACTAAGCGCTGCCAACACGAATACAGTGACACGCAGTACAGACAGACGGTTTGTCTACGTGCACACGTGCTTGTTTTTTTTCTTCTGTCCCACTGGTCGGCCGATACAACTCACGAGTTGTCTCGAGACTCGCCCGCCTCTACCGCGATCGCGCCGCGCATTCACTCACCGCACCTCACCAATCTACCCCAGCATCGTTCGAGATCCCTCTCTCGCTCTCGCTCTTTCTTCGTCTGTCTGCTGCCTTGGGACTTGCGCAATACCCACTTCGCATGTCTCGCGACGTCGACGTGCCTCACGCCACAGGGAAAGAGTGAACGCGAAGCGAGAAATCCGATCGAGGTGCGTGCGAGTGTGCGTGTGTGAATGCAAACTCCTCTCCTCATGGCGTCGTTGGGAGACGACGTCACTAATCTAGGCCACCAGCTGGCGCGGAATAAGTGAAAGTGATCGACATGCATGCGGTGTGGGAGATGGCGTTCTGAACGTCAACGCTGCCGCTTCTTGCGTGAGGAGCCACACCTGGTTGGCGTATGGAAAGATCGGAGCGGTTGCCGAAATGTTATACAAAAAAAAAAAAACAAAATCTAACCCTAACCCTAACGAGTGATGCAGAAAGGCATGGGGAGTCCGCGAGAATCCGCAGTTGGATGGGAGACGGGGGAGACGGGTTATCAGAATACTGTTTAGGCCGGTGGCACGATCTGCCCGATGCGGCGGGTACGCGTACCGAAGCCCTTGCTACCATCTGGACCGATCGGCGTGCGGACGACCGCTTCATTGCCGGGCGTGGGCATGGCCGTGTTGCCAGCGTTGACGTGATTGCAGAGGATGCTGCCAGCGCGGGATCGCGGTCCCGAGCACTCCGAGCCGATCGAGATCCGCCGATCGTACCCGGAGTCGGTCGAGATCTTGCGCCCGTTGTAGTACTGGTCCGAACCACTGGACAGTTTGCGGAGCGGATCGAACCCATTGGTCGAGTACTTGCGCGGTGAGATGTTGGGACTACCGTGGTCGGTGTGGTAGCCGGTGATCGAACCGGACGAAAACTTCCGATCGTACCCACCGGTCGAGTCCATGGAGATGCGACGCTGCAGAAGATGTCCCTGCTGCTGCTGCTGTTGCTGCTGGAGTAGCTCCGGGGAGTTACTGATGTACTTACGCTCGTAGTTGGAACCGACCGAGTACTTGCGAGGCGCCGAGTGAACCGGCGTTCCATGCTCCGACGAACACTGCGACATCCGGCGGTACATCAGATCCGTGGAGCACTGCGAGATGCGGCGCGTGCTGCACGAACAGAAGTCCGAACAGTTGGACGAACGGCGCGACGATGGCACTTCCGAGCAGGCGGACGTACGCCGGGACATACCGTCGGCCGGGACGGACGAACAGGCGGACGTACGGCGCGACATCTCGCCACAGCTCGAGTAGCCCTCGGAGCAGCTGGAGAACTTGCGCGACGCGTCCGAACCGAGTGAGTAGGCACTGGCGCGACGCTGCTGCTGCTGCTGCTGCTGCGGCACCGTTTGCTGCGGCTGGTAGTACTCGTACGCGTCGTTGCCGAACGAGTACTTGCGCTGTTGGGGCGAGTGAGGCACCATGTACGCCATCGGCGGCGATTGCTGCTGGTGTAGCTCCTGCTGCATCGGCGGACTCATCATCGGCAGCATCGGCTGATGGTGATGGTGGTGGTGATGATGGGGAGCCACCGGCTGCTGCTGCTGATAAATCGCCATCATGTCCGACTTGGGGTAGAACCCGGATCCGCGGCGCATGCGGAACCGATCGAAACCCTCGCCACCGCGGCTACGCTCGATGTCGTGGCCAGCCGCGACCTTATAGCTCTCCACAAACTTCGTCACATTCGTCGCCTTCTTGCCCGTCTTCTTCTTCGGTGCGACCAGCTCCAGCACGACGAACTCCGTCATCGCCTGGGCACGGCGCGCCGACGACGACTCGGTGAACTCCACCAGCGCACACTCGTTCTGCTGCAGCTCCGGATGCTTGTTGATGAACTGGCGCACATCGGCCGGTATCGGTCCGCCCGGGCGCAGCACCCGGATGAGCGAAATCTCGCCACACTTCGAAAACAGCTCCGACACCTTCTCGACCGTGTACTTGTCGTACGGCAGACCGGTCGCGACGACCGTCCGCGACGGTGTCGTCTCGTCGTGCTCGGGCAGCGCCTCCAGCCGCCGGATCTTCGTGCCGAGATCGTTCACCTCGATCTTGGCGCTCTTGCGCTTGATCGCGTACCCCACGACGCGCCAATCCTTCGTCAGCTGCCGGACGCGCTTGAAGCTCGACACCAGCTTCAAGCTCACGAAACCCTCCTTGTTGCGGCGCACGTGCTTCAGCAGGAACGCATCCTTCAGGATGTTCTCGTTCGAGAAGTAAAACTCCACCTGCTCGATGATCTTCTCGCACATCTCGTCGTCCGGTATCTCGAACGCACCGTCGCCATCTTCGCCGTCCTCGTTGGCGCCCGGCTCCAGGGCACCACCCTCGCCGGAGGCTGACTTCTTCATGATTTCGCAGCCGGAATCTTTGGCCGCGTCGTCCGAAGAACCATCAGCGCCGGCATCCTCCGAGTGCTGTGTGCGGAGCTGCTGCGCATGCTGATGGGGCAGCTCGCTCGAGCTCCGCCGATCGTACGACAGCGAGACGTCACTATCGATCGAGCTGATCGATTCCTTCGTCTCGGAGTGCTTCATGTTCGGTGCCGGTTCTTCCTCCCGATCGCGCATAAACATCTCGTCCTCATCGTCGACGATGTCGTCATCGTCGTCCTCCTCGTCCTCGTCGTCTTCCTGCTCGTCATCGTCGTAGATGCCGTAGTCGTGCACCTCCTCCACACCATGGTGATGGTGGTGCCGGTGGAAGTGCTGCTGCTGCTGGGGACTACTACATCCCGGTTCGTCCGTCTGCACTAAGTGCTCCTCGGCACCCAGCGGTTCTACCAGCAGCTCCTGGTGCTGCAAGAACGTATGATTGTCCGTCATCAGCGGGGACAGTGTGTCCGGTTCCTCTTCCGCTTCAACCGACTCCTTCGCAGTGGATTCCTCCAGCGCCACCATCGATGTCGCCGCAGCTGGCTTCTCCTCAAGCGCCACTGCCGGCGTTTGAGGTACCGTCTGATCGGCGACCGTGGAACTTTCACTTTCTGCTTTCTGCTCCGCCGCGTCAGTCATCGTGGCGGTTTCGATCATCGTTCTCACTGCCGGTGTGGTCTCCGCACTCACCTCCGGAGAAGTCGTCTGTTCGCTGCCACTGGGACTCGGACCTTCCGCTTTGTTGGTGACAGTTTCCAGCGCCGGCGCCGTCAACGTCGTCGTCGTCGTCGTCGTGTTGGTCGTTGTATCGGCCATAGTCTGATCACTTTTGGCTCCCGGTTTACGGCTTTCTTCGCTTTTCCTCCACTAATATGGCTAATATGGCTTCCTCTTGTACGGTTTTGCTAGAGGCTAGTTTCGGTGTCACCGTAACGTAACGCTTTCGCGCGGGCCGGGACTTTGTGTATAGGACTCACTTCTGGTCGAGCTTCGGTTTTGGCTGTCGTCGTATCGATCGGTGCACTTGGTGCGCCCGTCTGCTAATCCAGTCTTCTTGGGGGGGCTTGCGGGTGGGGTTGAGTACGCTCCGTTCGACGGTGACTCACCACCGCTATATACAGTAAATTTACAAACACGCACACCTGCACCGCGTGGACATAGAATTGGTACACAAAAGTCGTCTCGCTTTTTCGATTGTTTCGCACAGCCTACTGTTCACTGCTATCACCTGCACCTGTCACCCTCCAGCACGTGAGGTTAATGGATAATAGATCTTCGACCAAAGGGGATTCCGAATCCAGCAGATCCTCTTACCGAAGAAGTGTTTTTGATTTTGCTTTTGTTTTCTTGTACTGTTCGTGTTCGAGTCCCAGATGTGGAGAAAAACTAATGGTGGACAATTTTCGTGCTACACTGCGCGGGATTTTCTCTTTTTTTCTTCTCTCCGTTGTTTTTATTCCGTCCGCCCAGCGCCTACTCTTTTCACACGCTCAACGCGTTCGGTTCCCTTTCACTGCATGCGCGGCGCCGCTTGCTAAGATTCGCTTGCGCCCAATAGATCCGACGTTAGACGTTTCTGCAAGCATTCGCTCTTTCACCGGGCTGCTGCCTGCTTCCACCGGAATTCAAGTACTTTCACAATTGCCGCAAAACACACGCGCGCACACACAACGTTGGTGGGTTGTACGACGCAAGCGGTTGGGGCGGGGGGCGTTGGCAAGGGCAAGGGCGACTAGTGTGTGTAACTTTTTCGCGCAACTTGCACAACTTTTGCAGCTCGTTCGTAAAGTCCGGAAGATATGATAACGCTCGAATTTGCACTACGCTCGCTGACACTGTCTTGCCGGGCCAGGGGATGTGCCGTGGGTCGCCGGGAAACGTATCGATTTAGGGAGGGGGTGGGTGGAACTGGTAAAAATTTCACTGGATCGTCAGCTACTGCCACCTTCCACATGAAGGACCTAGCTTTCTCCGTACCACACCGTCGGAACGCTCGGAAGGTTTCACCGTCCGTCTTTCCCGAGCCACTGTGTCTCGGCTCCAATGTTCACGCTCACTGCGGTGGCTTACGGCCCGGAACGGTTCTTCGCGTTCGCGTCTGCCTCCTCTTGCTGCTCCGCTTCAACAATCAACACCTGATCGCGCACACGATATCCGCACACACGCGCCGTCGCAATGCCTGTTTTATTTTTGCGGTAGAGTTCGTGTACGGGCGCGGCTGCAGTTGAGACGCACAAATCGAAACCAGTGCACACCAGACCGTGACACAGGCACACAGCTCGCGTGCAACGTACTGCAAACTGCCGGCGCTCGACGTCGTCTCCTCAGCCTGTGACTATCGCACTGCAAACTCCACTGTATGCCACACCGATTCGCTGCTCCATCAATTTGGGCTGCCCTGCCACCTAGACACCAGACCCGGACTGATCTGAGATCTCCGAGCTCTGACACACGTGGGGCCGCCGCGTTCCTCGAGCCTCGTGCTTCCTTGCAGGTGCAGTGTTCGAACTGTTTTACGCACAACCACACAAGCACGCCCGAAAGGCAACGGTCGGGTTGGGTCGACGCTCGGATGACTTGATTCACTACCGATTTGAAAAAAAAACCACAAACACACACACTCGCTTCCTCCCAGATGATTTGCACTCTCCTGCTGACGTTGACGTTGT
This sequence comes from Anopheles farauti, assembly GCA_000473445.2. NCBI lineage: Eukaryota > Metazoa > Arthropoda > Insecta > Diptera > Culicidae > Anopheles > Anopheles farauti. The sequence goes on from KI915044.1 coordinate 2,616,748, forward strand.
ACTATGTTTCGTTTGCGTGCTGGCTACTACTGCCTCCCACGTGCACACTGAGCATACATACAAACTGAGAACTGAGCGCACACAATCAAAACCACACACGCACAGAAATCGTCGAGACGGTGAAAGAAACAGAGCAAGCGAGAGAGAGAGAGATACTGTGTGTGTAGTCGAGGGGTGGTCGTCGTTTGGGGTCGCGGGGACTAGAGCCGACCAGCGTTTGCACGGGTGGGTTGGTGGCCAACAGACGGTGGTGGAGTGGGGCGGGCTGTTTTCCCGTTCGCTACGCGCTTTTCTCGTCTTCGTAAGGTGTTGCTACGACAAGTGTTGTTGAAAGACTGAAATACAGCAACGCATTGACGCCGGTTTTATATCGATCCCTCCTACTCTGCTGCTACCCACCCTGTGCCGGGAGGGAGGGTGCGTGCGCGCCTCACTTCCGCTGCCGACACGAACCACGACGACACGGCGGCGGCGCTCGGAACTGCTGCTCCGATTCGTGCCGGGTTCGGTTTGCCTCCCTTCCACCTTCCACCCCTAGAGAAGGGCTCGCTCTCGTGCGCGCCGGCCTCTCTTTCCCCCTCTCTCGCTCTCTCTGTCTCTCTTTTGCTCTCACTCACCACTGTCTACTAAGCTGACTGCGTTCACCCTCTCCACACACACACATACACGCGCGGGGTGAAAAGGGAGGCCGATGCACCCCAAAGTGCATTTCAACTCCCCTCACGATGAAGCTGCGGTGGTTTGGTGGTTTGAGCCGATACGGCTCTGATCGGTGGCTTTTTGGGGGTTGTATTTTGCTCTCGTAAACGTGCCTGCTTTGCCGCGGGCCGATCGGAAGAAGTTGGGTGAACCGATCGGGTTTCGATTGTTGCTTACCTCCGTACGCACGCCGATGGGGAGTTAGGGGAGAGGTGGGGGGTTGGTGGGAGGTTTGCTGCGTAGGGTTGTCATTACGCGCTGCCGGTGTTTCCGTTCTGGCACCGGCGCTGACAAGCTTTATCGTGGTCGACTTTTGCGAGGGGGAAAGGTAATGTGCAAGTGCAGCTCACCTTCGACATTGTTTACTCTCTTTTTTGCTATAAGTTGTGATTAACATTATAAAGTTTAATAAATTTTCTTTTATTTTTAGTTTTTAAATCTTAACGCATACTTTTAATGTGAATGATTTCGCGTTTAATTGAAGAAAATTTAAATCGTACAAAAGTGGCACCAAATGATCAAGTTTTTTAAAATATATGATTGAAAAATAGTTAAACAAAATAATAATAATAATAACAAAACTATCCCATATTTAGATCTCTTGCTTATTATACAAATTAAGGAATGTTTTAAATAGGTTTAGAAATTTTTCAAAGAAAGTTAGGTCATTTATTTGCTAGACTACATCATGAAGTTATCCTCATTTTACAACAATCAATGTAAAATATTAAAACATTAAAGCTAGAGCTACGTACCAAAACTAAAATATGTTCGAGTTTTATATTGGAGAATAAATCTTTTTTGCAGAATTTTATCATGAAACCAATAAGGAGACTATACTTAGTCCCCCTTAGTATATTCCGGAAGTTTATAAACTTTTTTAATCTTTAAAATATTTATTTTAAAACGAAAACTAATAAACTATTAATTTGGATAGGATGTAGCTATTTTGTTTAATTTATTTTCGATAAAAATGACACATATATTTCTGTCACAATTTCTTTTAGATAAATATTGCTAAACTGGAATGAAAATTTCAAAATAGGTATGATTTTCTCTAGATTCATATTTTTTCATAGCACAACTAGAAAAGATATTGAATAAAGAATGTAATTATTATTAGTCATTGAGCAAAACAAACAATTTTAACGAAATTTATTTAGTTTCAAAATAGAATATTACTCTAAAAACTCCACCCGAGTTACGTCTCACAGCACTTTATCTAACAAAAAAGAGAAGGAGGGAGACAGCTTACGAAACAATCACAATCCCATCAGAATGCCCAATGGTTTGGAGTCGTAGCCGTTGCCAAACAGTGGCCCGATTTGGATCACGCAACGGAAATAGTTACATCCAGCCGGTGCCACATGCTCGCCCGTTAACGAACCGGCTCATTGCACCGCAATGAAGGCTTAATCCAATAAGGGACGAGCTGGGCTGTTAGGTCAAACTGGTGGTCTGTAACCAGCCGGCGGAACGGAGTGTCCTTTTCGCCGAACGGTAGGGTGGATTGTTATGTGACACTCGTTGAACAACCTAACCGGGGATCTTCTTACGGTTGTTGCGAAGAGGAAATAAAATTTTTACTTACATGCTAAGCTGTAGCTGAGATGTTGTACTGTTAAAAAAATCCCTTTTTTCAAAGGGTGTTCTACTCGCACTGTTGTGTCCCTGGGAGAAGTTAACCATATTTGAAGCATCTTAACATAGATCCCTGTTTTGTTTTGACACTGACATTAACACATCGTTGTGAATTGGCTCCGCTTTTTATTAGAGCGCTTCTTTAACAGTGCCTGCCCAATTTGGATTTTTGTTTATGGTCGACACACACACACACCTCCCGGTTTTGCCGGTGGTGCTGTTAATTTAGTTGTCCACGTTTGCTTCCGTTCGCCCAAACGCAAAACATTCATCCCACTCGATCGGCTCGGTTAATCATCCAAATGCAAAGGTTTTGAAGAGGAAGCGGCTCGATTCGAGCTCACATTCGATCGGTTGCGCCAAGCGCTAGGGTTCAAGAGTACGGACCGAGAGGGCTCAGTCAAGGTGATCATCTAGGCGTGGAAGAGATTATGTACACATGATTCCAGTTTCCTTTCCCTCCGTGTTAGTGTGTTTCCCTCCCATTCCCACCGCTCTCTACCACACACATTGGGTGAGTCGATCTTCGCCGCTTGTTCGCTTGTTTCTCGAGCTGATAGGAGTTATGGGTCACATCGACGCCACGGCTAGCCGCATAAGCGACAGTGTATAGTTTCGTCTCACCCAACCCGGCACGCACCCTTCACCCGACCCCTCCTCCCCCCACCCTCCCAAACAACAGACAGTCGGGAAAGGCAACATAAAAGAAATGAAACCACACAAAGTAACCGCGATCCTGCAAGTATTATGCGATACAGGGTTATGGTTGTGTGTCTGTGTGAGTGTTTGCAGTACATGCAGGGAACCGGGGCCGAGTTGGTGGTAATCAGTTTCGCCTTCAAAATCGAACCATGATGCAATGCCATTTCCGCACCAGTTCCCTTTTAAGGTAACCCGGTGCTTCCTTCCCTTGTCCAGCCGCACATCGACGCGGGGAGAGTAGCTTGAGCAAGAAACGGCACCGAGAACGAGGCAGAAAGCAAGCATAAAAAAAAGAAAAATAAACCCTATTTTATGTTCTACCAATTTTTTGTTCCGTCCATTGCAAAAGCCTCCCGGTTCCGAGGTCGGTGGAAAGTCTTCCGCGTGTTTATTTTCCGGCTATCATCACCGAGACTACCCATTTTAAGCACGGGTTAAGCATGGTTGGGGGTTAGTGCATGGGGTGGCCCCGGGGCTTCACGGTCACACTCGTGGACGATCGTCGTTTGCGAGATTTTTTTTTCGCTCGTACGATGTGCTGCAGGCTGTATGGTTATTTTCTTTCTTTTTTGTTTTGTTTCCATTGGCAGCATTTGTGCACAACTTCACATTAACTCGTTGCAGCATAATTGCTCCTTCCGAGAAGAGGGATAGTTGGGAGATTTCAAGGTTTACCTCTTTCGTGGCCTTGATGGGCCTTGATGAGGAGGGCATGGTGATGTTCGTTTGCACCGTTCACTGCAAAAGAAAGGCCATTCGACATGTTTTCGTTATTACATAGTTTTAATCGTATAGATTATAGAAAAAAGCGTCGATCATAGTAATACAAGACAGAAGAATCAATATTTTAAACTTTTTAATAAATAATTAACACACAATGAAAACAAAGTATTACGAGCCTTTTTAAAATTATTATTAACACTTTATATAATTATTTAAAAAATCAAAAATATGAAACCATAACAACCCGATAACAAAATATGGTAGTAAGCATTTGAATGTAGCCTAATTAATAAGAATAGTATCATCTTAAACAAACAATAAACAAAAACAGATGAAAAAAACTTAAGTTGATAAAACTTAAGTGAGTTGATAACATTCAAACTATCTACACATTTTGAGAGCAAAACCAAATATTAACTGAATAGTTGAATTAAGTTTTTTATTTAATAGAGCAGAAAAGTTGATTTAACTGATGAAAGAAATACAATAAAGAAAGAAAATATTTAAACAAGTACATCTCTAAGTACATTTTATATTCATCAATCATCATCGTGTTCTGGAGCACTATTTTGGGTCAATGATTTAATATGCATTTCGTAACATTCTCGCCGGACAAACCTCGCCCCCAACCACCAACAACTGTCTAAGTCAGCTTCCTCTTCGTTTCTCATGCAAATGATGTTGCTGATAGGACAGGAAGAAAAAAAAAATATAAATAAAACACCGCTCACAACTAATGTAAACATTCGCCCCACCGAAACAAAAACCCGATGTCATTGATCCTCATGGTCAACGGTGGTGGCCAAATAAATTATGAGCAGCAGAGGGAGGAGTGGAAGCGAGCAAAAAAAAAACACTAAACACCCAACTAAAGCATGAAGCTTGGCTCTTACGCGGACTGCGGCATCTTCTCAGCATAGATAGAGTGAGTCGGTCAGGAAGTGTACGATGTCGGAGCGAGACGGAAGGAAGACGGAAAGGGGATTTTTGTAAGCACACGCGTGTTTAGGCACATCGCTCCGGTCGGATGAAGAGTGTCTTCATCAGCACGTCTTCCACGCGTCTGTGTGCGAAAGGGTGATGGTTTTGCATCGAAATGGGCGTCAGTAGTGGCAAATCCGTGGTGCTTTTCGGAACCCCTCCTGTTGTTCGTGTGTACAGCGGTCAAGGCGATTCATTGGAATCGGAGATTAGGAGACTCAATAGTTGCGTGTTTTACTTCATACATTCTGTTCATGTTTTTTAGCTTCGTGTGACAGAGCTGTTTGGAGATCGGATCCTCCACCAAATGTAAGTAATCCTCTATTCTTCTGCAATAGAAAAAAAGGTAAATGGAACTGACTTTTGAAAGGAATTCCACGGGTGTCGCACTAGCGATCTGCACTCCCGTCGCCTTGAGATGACACTTGACACGAGAGGAACGAGAGGAACATTTACCCGAGCCATCATGGCTGGACCCATCGACATGGAGCCTATCGATTGTCAACGGAACGATTTATGACGAAATCGGCTCAAGTGGAGGAAGCTACTCGGGGAGGCACGAGATTTGTTTAAAGAGATTTGCGATTAGAAAGGAATCTGCCAGACGGCGTGCGATCCCCAAAAGCAGCCCTCGCAAAGGCTCAAAGGCTAGCGCTGGGGTGTTTGTTAGTTGTTGTTGCCCTCTCTCAGTAAGTCTACATTTTAGCAATGATACTGCGTCCAGCAGCTGGGGAGGGTGCTATAGAAGGTCAATGATTTTGGCGTGTCATTGAATAACCCCGAGCGATCTGTTGTTTGCGATTGCAGATTTAACGATTTGATGTTTCGAGTTCTGGTGGGCTTTTTTGCCGGTTCAGAAGGAGGTAGTTTTCAGCGATCGACACCCGTGCGCGGTGAGTGAGCAGATTTTGGGGTTTCCCGATGGCGGTGGAAACTTTTGAACACGAGTTTGAAGGATGCATTTGCTTGAACCATTTTTCATGATTCAAGGATCAAATGATGAATGTGCCAGCGGGTTTTCGGTGACAAATGGAATAACGACTTTTTTTGAAAAGTAATGATATCAGCCCAGGAGCGGTATCAACAGGAGTAATGATATCAACTACCCAAGGGAACGGAATATAAGGATTAATTATAGTTTAATGAAATCTATGATATTTTGAATGAACTTCACCAAAACATAAATTCACTGTAGTATAAATAATTATTTAACACCATGCTTAAATATAAATATGCAATTTTTGTCCTTTTGAATCAATTTTTTTGCTTCATTTTAGATATAATCATGAAATATTATAAAATAATGCAAATATTTTTTTCTATTTTATCATTTTTGTATTTTTTAGCATTTCCTCAAGCATAAAGAAAATTAAATGTGAAAAATTGTAGAATATTGTAAAAATATGTAAAAAGTTTATATTTGGATTCTTCAGCGATAGGTTCCAGAGAAGAAATTTTTGTTTAGTAATAATACCATTCATTAGATGGCGCCACTTAATCAAAGCTGCAATGAAATGAAACGTGAAATCAATTTCAAGCGAGTATAGCAAAGATTATTCACTGATATGTGTTAATAAACTTCCCAGAAAAGAAGCTACCTAGAATATTTACTTGAAGCTTGCTGAAACGTTGTTCACTCTTCGAGCTAAGCAATTCCTCCCTCCTCAAGGTAGTGCAACGAACTGTTTCAACCGAAAAATAAAATTGCCCATTTCCCACTGCCCGTGTCTGCCAAACGTCACTATCCGAAAATCTTTCGATTACACAGCGGCCAGCCACCCATCGAGATAGAAGAAAAGAAGAAATTTTTCACTTCCCGGTGCAGTCGATCGCCCACTTGGTCGGCGATGCATGACCACAAAGTATATAGGACTGGCCTTCCCCTGCGTCATCCTCAGCGATTCCGGCTTCCTACCGGTTTCCTACCGCACAATCGGTTGGTGGCGACCATGTGGGCCGACCTGCATGAATTCGCCAGTTTCTCGGCGAAACTTTTCTTAATTGCTTTTCCACGGGAAGCAGCCAAGGGAGGGGGTAGCAGCCGATCGCGCGAAAATAAAAAAACCGGCCAGTGTGCTGAAGCAGAAATCGAATACCGCTTAGGCCCGAAACGGTCCGTAAAACTTCGGTTCGTGCGCGGCCGACCGGGTCTGAGGGTTCATTCCCCATGCGCCAACGCCGACGTCGGTAAACCTTGAACCAGTGCGCTCCCCGAGGAACCGTGTTGGCCTATGTTCTCGCATTACGCCGCACGCTGGGTAGCTGCTACCGGCGCGTGAGAAGTGATTACTTTAACCAACATGATGTCAACCGGCGTCGCTTCTGATCATAAGTTTTCTTCGCGGTGACACCCGATCCGTACGGGGTCGGGATGATGTTGTGTTTCGCTGGAGATATACGCTTTAACAGTTTCGAACTGCGTTCAAATACAGCCTTGAGAATAGGTACTGTTTCAGATGGGAAGCGCAAAGAACATCTTGCACCATCATCATCATCATCATCATCGTCGAACGAGTGTTACAAAAACCCTTCTAGACACGAGAGCGTCAACAAAGAGCCACGAGCGATGAGTAGGTCGACAAGGGGAAGTCGATCAGCAGTCGTATGCAAAATAAGGAAACCGATACGTGATCGCCAGCGGTACGGACGGACACCTACTCGAGACACACTTGGGAGGGTGGACACGTGAGTGTTCACGAGACCTCGCGTTGCTCTCCGCGGTTCCGGTAATTGAGTTGTGCGGGTATTTGATTTCTTGCGCACGATAAGAGGTGCCGCCGCCGCCGCCGCATTGACGTGTCATTTTCCACTTTTGGGGGTCACTGCGTCCCAATATAATTAAACGGTTGGCGGTCTGGGCGGCTTGCGCTGACAATTGTTGATGCGATGAGATGGATGGCGATGAGACACGACGGTTGTTTACGTTTATTGGTCGAAGAAAGGAGTTGAAGGCGAGTAATGATTTTTAAATCAAACGATCATTTGATGGTGGAAGTTACATTGCATATTTAGCAAAAATCCCTTTGAAAATTAACGGTTTATTTATATTACAGTCTGTCTTTAAGCTAAACAGATTCCTCGTTAAAAATACAAACGTAAATTCTACTGTCATAATAATGAAAATAAACTAATATAGAAAATTAGGATAGCTTTTCAACCTAAAGAAGCAAACAAAACTAAATCACTATCAAAACCTTACCAAAACACAATCTTAAAATTAAATGAAAACGTTAAGTACTGTAATGTTTTGTACTTAGGACTCTTCATTTTTGCTCGACATTCAATTAAGTTGTTACATTTAGTCGATATGAAAAATTAAATTAGAATTAGGGATTATTTTTTATAGAATATATATCTATTCTACTTTAGTTGTTTTAGTTGTTTTATCAAATTTACTAAAATACAAACAGATTTGCTTAAACAGTATTAAAAAAAAATAATGATATTAAATTACTTCAAATAATAAAATGAGAAAAATAATTTAAAACTAAGCATGAAACAAAATTTCCAATGAATATTTTGAAATGCAGCATAAATATTCGGATTCGAAGTAAAAATATTAGTATATCAAATGAAAAATATGTACACGCTTATAAATGAGCCATACTGAAGTATAAACTCTTCTTCTTTTAGGATGTAGTCGAGACAGGTATTTCGAGCGTGTTTTCCAATTGATCGTATTGTCGTTTTGGAATATCCCAACACACGAATGCTTGCCTACAACATACGAAAAAAGGCTGCAATGAATCACTCTCCGAGCTGTAATCTTGCAAATATTCTTCAACCCCTCAACTCACCACCACCTCAACTCACCACCCCTCAAGCGGACGTATTAGAGAGAAAATGTCAATCTGGCCCGTGACGCTTTTCCCACAGTAAACGCAACGACCGTGACCAAGACATTTTGCACACCACCGGAGTGCACCGGAGTGGCAATGAGATTTGCATACGAACAGAACCGAACCGTTTTATTGCCGACCCCATCCCCATTTAATGGTCGCTTCGGGAAAGGCCGGTTGCCCTCGGCAATGTCAAAGTTTTTGAAGCATTTTTTTTTCACAGAAGCTCCTCCTAACCCCAGCGCCCAGGGAGCTTTGTTATCGGTCGGGGATGAAACAAGAAAGATCACTTTCAATCAATTTCCTGCCGCAGTGAGATCCACCACCGATGGCGATGGTGACGGCAACCGGTGAGTTGGCGAGGGCCATCGAGTTTGGTGCGGTTTGTGAGTGCTGCCGAGATCGCCCGGAGTCGGCAGCTTCCGAAAATGGGCTTCTCAGCTGCGGCGAACCTTCTCGCCAGTGGTTTTTGGGCCGATGGTCGTTAACCTTGCCCACGGGCGCGAAAGGCAACATTCGAATATCCGTTCCGTTCCCTTCTGATCGTGCGGTGGCTCTCGATTCGTTGTATATCTGCTGTTGTTGCTAGCTTACCATCGGCTTCGTATTCGGATTCCGATAGTGATCGGGCAATCTGACCGCTTGCCGTGCAGGAATTGGCAGCCATGAAATTATGCTGCCAGGGCAAGTATCCGTTTGCTTGCTTCCGAGGAAATGAAAACCAATCTTAGACGCAATAAAAACCAAACAAAAATATTCATATGCTTGTTTCGATTAATTAACCGCAGGTGCCTCAAACAAACAAAAAAAGTAACATATATGACCTACAAAAACAGTGTTCTAATCCCTCCGAACACCCAAACAAACACTCCTCAGCCGCAGTTAATTTGAATATGTTCCTGCCGACCGGTCACCGAAGCAATCGAGCCTATCTTTTTTTTCGTATTCTGCACCGAACCGGAAGTAGAGACTCCCCGCCGGCTTGGCACCGTTTGCGGAACCTTAGGAAGTGAAGGAAAAGGTCGCGAAGTCGATTACATAAATTAACAATCTGTCCGCACCCTTCCTCCTCCTTGGCTTAGCTTGGGACCCAGTGTCCTGACACTGGAGTAGCATCTCGGCTGCCTTCTGCCCCTGCCAAGGTACGCAGCCGTTAAACTGAGTAGTCACTTTGCGCATCGTTTAGCGTGGTGTCTTCTTCCTCGCGGTGGGGAGATTCTTTTTTTTTTGCATGCGTGCATGCTCACGTATGTACCTTCTTCCCTCTGAGGCGCTCGGCGGAATTTAAATCGTCTGTATCGTGTGGGGTGGTGTGGGGTGTCTAACGCATGCTAACGAGTATCTCCCGGCACGATGTGCTTCCTTAAACGGTAGAGGCAGGGTTTAGCCGAGCCGGTGACATTGGCCCACAGAGGTTGTCTGGGGTCTCCGCTGACGACAGTAGGTCTGTAGGTTGACACAGGGTTCGTCGTGCGAATGGAACGAGAAATGTGACAAATTGAGTTGGATATTAGGCGGTACAAGTCTACACTGGAATTGTGGGAGGATCAAGATAGTTGTTGTTTTTTTATTTGATTTCAATTGAAGTGTTGATATTTTAGTTCTTTTATGTTACAGTTTCACCAAACTTCAACCTTAGATGTGCTACAACAATCGACAAAGCGTTAATCTGCAGCTATGGAGCTTTACTTCATTGTTTTGTATCGTAGTAACTTTCAAGGTTGCAGTGATTGAACAACAAGATGTGTGATAGATTGTATACAAGCTAGATCTATTCATCTTCTCTGGTTATTATTTTTATACTGTCTTGCGTGTTAAAGTCATGTAAGTCCGAAAAATTTTGTTGTGGAAGTGTATCTCATTGACTTTTTCATAGTGGTTTACCTGTTTTATATTACATACAGAGAATTTAACCGAATATTAATAATTTTCTCACAAAAACAGATAATCATGTTGGATTTATTTTCATTACGAGCTTCTACATGCTAATGAATAATAAAAGGTAACTGCAACCCATTGTTATGAAACAACACCTGTGCAGTTTTACAAATGTTAGATCGCGAGGTGTATTTACAATTTATTTTTTACAAATTTAACATATGTCTTGAAGCTTGGAAATATTATTTATCCATTGGAAATATCCATTGGAAATATTATTATACACCATTTAAACCAGATAAAGAAGAATGAATTATTTTTCTCTACTGTTTTATTTCAAATGAGAGATATATACAATTTTAAATTCAAAAATAAAAAAAGCAAAAACAAATATTCCATTTCCCAATTTTCTCTTAAAATCGAAGCACATTTCCCTTTTATCATGATCTCATCATTTTTGGGAATATTTGGTCAAATTAAATAATAAATCTGTTTATTATGTAAATGCTATACTAAATAAAAATTAACTTAATTGTATTATCAGTTTATTGTAAATAATAATACTTGCTGGCTAGAGATGAGAGGAATGAGAGAAAAAATACACTAGAACATTCTAGAATGAAAAGATCCTAATTATCCTCCTTAACACGAAATTTATTCGAGCGAGACATTTGCCAGGATTTGCAATGAAGTTAGTTTGGATTAAATAGGTACGCAAAGGCCACTAAACTTCTTTGCCCGTAACGCTTCAGCACTTGTCCAATTTTGGGTCAGCCAACGGAAGGTGAAAGGTAGCTACACATTTCCTGCCCCACGTTCTACCACGTAACTAAATTAGCTATGTTGAAGGTAAAAGACCACCGTCAAACCACCGGCAAAGTATGATGCAACACCAGCGACAATGCAAAATTATGACGCACAAACGGGGAATATTTTGTTTCGTCTCGTTACGCGCATGTAGGCATGCGTTTTTTGGGTGTTTAAGTATTTGTTACACATAGGTTCTGTGCGTTGCATTCTGAGTTTCAGTGTTACTTATAGGTAACCGGCGTTTGACGGGTGAATTTCAACCGATTGTCAATGTAAGAACATGTGGGTTGGTAAGGTATCGAATTCGATTCCGTAAAGCGCACAGGGATAGGCACATGTTATCCAATTTGGAGCAGGAAAGACGATGAGACGATTAAAGCAGTATCGGTTGCAATAGCAATACTTAATTACGTAATATAATGATGCAATAGTTTTGGAAATTTTCGATAAATATTTTATACTAATTTTTAATTTTATTATTAAAAAATCGCGATCATAAGGAACCAATGTGTGTGGTTTTGCTCTAGTCAATTAAATATACAAAGTAAATATTCAATCAAGGCGTCATCAAGCCACAACTTCCTCCATGTGCAAACGCATGAAAGCTCTCTGACCTAGAATCACGTTTGACACGTTCCGTACAACAGAGAAAAAATCAAAAGAAAAAAAACACGAATCGAACACAATCAAAAATCACGTGCTCCATTTCACGGCATAATGTACCGCAAAAACGTTCGAAGCAATCGAACCGGGCCCATTCACTTTCTGCCAAACATAAGGTCAAAGTCAACCGGACCAGCCGTTAACGTGGCGTGTCCCCATCGTGGGGTGGTTTTACCTCTTTGCACGGGATATTGTTTCATTTCGTTTTTTTGATCGACTTTATCTCCGTTGTTATGGTAAAACACTCTGCGTTACCAAGCGATTGTGGATTGCGTAGAACGGTGGCCATTTGTGCGTATTGGTGATACTTTTCACACCGTGAACTATGATAGTTTTGCAAACCCCAAAGTGGGAGTCCCCCCCAACCCTCCGCCCCATTTAACTGGCGTCTCATTTGACGGTTAATGACTTGGACGCTGACCGCCACGCGGCGGAAATTTGCACCTACGGAAACGCAAAATTACTACATACACATAATACGCGATCGTGTGACTAGCTAACGGAAGCAATTGGATGTTTGGGAGGTGGACCGCAATTGCAGGCTATCGAGTGCGCTAATGAAGGGTTCCATGAAATCGGACCTAATAGTGGAAGCTTAACGCAACGAAAAAACAGGTGCTTTGGAAGCTATGCATCCGTTGATCCTCGACGGACGGGATCGGTAACGCTTCCTGGAGTCGATCTACCGAAGAGCACTGTGAAAAGGCTACCAGTAGCTACCAGAAGGCCAAAGTTAGCAGCAGCAAAAACTTTTTCCCCGATCAACACCCGACACGACCCACAATGGACCCGAGCCGTTTGGCTGGACGGGGTACACAAAGCTGTGGCTTCCAAAAAGGCTCACTGAACTTTCCAGGGTCAGCTGGGTGAAGCGATTGGTTTCAGTGTCACTCGCGCTGTAGCGCTGAAACTGGGGAGGGGACCTTTTCGCCACTGTAGGGCTTTAATTCGCTGGCCCGCCAGAGGGAGATGGAAAGATCAACACGACTAAGTTACTCTTTCGGGAGGTTTGTACGGGGTTGGATACATAAGAGCAAGAATTTAGCAGCTTCTTCCAGTGACGGTAGTGGAGTGGATCTTCGAGATTAACATGCAAACCTGTCCTCAGGTTCCCCTTTTTACATAAGAGATCGTACAAGCAACCATCAAGGACGGAACAACGGTCAGATTCTATCCAGACCATCCAGGTCGATCGACACAGGTACATTGGAATAGGAAGTTGTCCGTCCTCGAAATGCTCGTCGACCACCAATTTGTTGGTCCGTCGTACATTTCTCGGAGGAGTTTAAGGATCGCACGATCCACACACGTTGCACTGATCGGCGCAGACAACAACGGATTCTAGTCAAGTGAATTGACACACTCTGACCTTCAACAACTCCTTATAGCGCACGGAGTCTCACGGAGCGTTCTGTCGCTGGGCTGGTGCAGAATGAACATGTAGAATAAATTGAAAATAGAGACACTGGAAATCCTCCCCGAAACCCCCCTGTACTCGTTCCAATGTTTTGTTCCGAGCGAGAATCGTTTAAGGTTTTCTGGTCACGAAGCCAAGGGATGTGGCGTACGGGTCGAAGCCGTCAAATTAATAGCACGCACACGTTCGGGCGTTCCAAGAGGAGTAGTTGATGATGAACCATGAACTCAACCGGTCTTTTGATGACCGACAGCGTGTGTGTGTGTGTGTAGTGATTAACCGACGGGAGTGTTAATGTACAATGTGTTGCTGGAAGTGGAAGATACAGAAAGGTATTGAAAATCTTCACCTAGAATGCACAGCTCGTCGTGCTTCAGCCTTTAACTGCTAGTATGGAAGAAACGAAAGCGAAAGGAATCGAGAACCGGCAATAGCTTGTTCACTTTTGCTTTTAACTTGACCTTAGGGTTTGAGCAACTGTTGCATAATTTGGATTTGGTGTAGCTTGTAAGCCTTTATAAGAGACTCTGCAATTGCGAATCAAGAGGTTTGCACTATCCTTGGCATTTGAATTTGAAGTATTATAGAATTTTAATTCTCTTTGTATAGAACCTATTTTAGGTCTTCAATTTCCTATACAGTGCATTTTTTATTAATTTGGATAAAGAAACATCGAATACATGAAGGTTCCTTTGCAAAAATTGACCGTCTACATGAAATGAGACAGGTTGAAATTCACAAATTATACAAATTGGATGAACATATTTATATGAAAAATATTTCGATTTAATCGTAAAAACGCATATGGCTTCCCTTATGATCTGTCCTTCATGTAAAGGTTGAAATTGGAAGCTAAATGTCAACATTTAGTATTATTTATTGTGATTCGATTCTGGAAAAAATGAAAGTAAGTAAATAATCTCAAAAACGTTTACAAATCTTGTGTGTTATTAAAGCCTCCAGTTGCTAAATTGTCACTTGATAATTTATCTACAATGTTACAGTCACAAACCGGCCAAACTATCTCCGCCACCTATCTCAATATGCATCTGGAATGATCATGCGTACGCGTGTTCTAAAGGCGACTTTAATTGGAAGTGACAGATCCCCGCGTCCTTATAACCGACCGGTAATAATCTCACCAAGGGTGCAAAAGATTGTGTACCGGCGATCGCATTCGCTCAACGTTTACCCTGAAATGTGCGCCCGGGCTGGCGTAATCCGATGGCGTCGGATGTGTTGGAACGCAACAGAACCTCAATGTGTTGCCACCCCAATTGGGGACGTGATGTGATACACATCGATCGAAGATGCAGCCAGCGCGAAAGTGCACTCGAATGGTAGCCGCATGGGAAGGGACAACCTTCGCCGTGGCGGCAGCATGTGTGTCTTGTTTGTTTTGAAAATGCCAGAACTATCGGTCCGGAGTCTAATCCATTAGTCACCTGGCCGTCGCAGCCAGCTAAACCGAAACAGCAAAATTAGCATTTAAAGTTAGAGACTCGTGGCGTGTTTTTTTTTTCGTCATTATTTTAGCTTTAGCTATTTTTTGTTGTTTGCCTGCCAATCAGCGCACCGGCCTGGTTCGATTGGGTTCTCGGTAAAGGTTACCGGCACCACCACCACCACCATTAAGCCGGTACGCGAGTCACGCACGCATGTGCCAAGTTCAAGCGCAAAACCGGGCTGGAGAGAGGCAAAATAACTGGCCCAGGTGAATGGTTCGGTCACGTGCGCGGCTCGGCTCGCGTCTGTCAAAGCGTCCGTCCGCTTCCGATTCGGTGCTCCCTCCTAATCGACTGACCCCGATTTTCGATATGCGATGGTGGAGAACTTTACTTACTTCCTGCTTCCGAGCGGCGAGGTTGTACAGAGAAAGATGATTGTGCAATGGTGGCTGTGTTGGTAAGAGCGGTGGAATTATAAAACACACAGTATTCTAAAACCGACTCGCCGGTAGTTCCAACCGCAACCGTGCGTGGGGACACCTCCAGGAAATGGCTTTAGGCCAATGCCAAACGGCCGATACGTGTGAGGGGAGCTGATGTGAGGAGGTCACATTCTCGCGATGACAACGACGGCGATCGGGTGAATTAATCCATCCATTGCCACCGCGCGTCGAGGACAGCCGGAATTTGCGGCATGCACACATTGCGTATGCACCTGCTTTTTTGCTTATTTTCAGCTATAATCTGTGGCCCGATAAAACGAGCGTGGCAAAGGCAAAGCTGAAGAGAGAGAGAGAGAGACTGCGTAAGGGCAACCGTTTGACGTTTTCATTATTCACCCGCCCCGACACATTTGCCGCCCGGTACACTTGACCGCATTCGGGTCCTTCTCGAGTGGAAGGAAGTGAACACACCACCAGCACGAAAGGGACTGAAACACACGGGTGAAAGTGTTTATTTATAGTAAAAATGGCGAACACACAAGCGCAAGTGCGCGAGATCGGCCGGCAAGGTCGTCGTCGCAAGCACTCGAGAAGGAAAAGAACACGTGCAAGTGCATCTTGCTGCCAGCTGCGTACAGATGTTACCACCGAGGTTATCCCGCAATTGATCTTTGTGCGGCTCCGGCTGGGGTCGGTAAGCGTACTTCACCGCTAACGCCTTCAACTGACAGCTGTCAAAGGAGCGGTTAAGCACATCCCTGGGAAGGGCATACTGAAGCCCGTAACTCCGGGGGTGGTCCACGGCATCATCATCAGCGTCAGCATCCCTTCGCGAAACCTTAATTTATCGTGCACGCTCGAATTAGTTTGCAAATCGATTGTGGTCGCGATGAGCACCCGCGCTGTCGTCGCCTCCGCCCCCAAACACCGACCGTGCGTGGAGGAGCTGCTCCCAAACTCACCAACGCTAACGATGATTTATTTACATATCGTGCGCCAAGATCGCGAGGATGGGAGGTGATTGGTGCAGACAGGGAGGACCGTTGTTTGAGGTTAGGACGCGCAGCTAAAGCACTTGCTATTAACACCGCAGCAAAACAGGCATAGCGCGTAAGTAAATATTTACCCCTCACACGGCCTGCTTAGATCGGTCTGATGCTCAGTTCCACCCGGTTGGTTTAATTTCCCTTCCCTGCTGTCTCACCACCACCGGTGGCCCACTTCGGCGTGCGGCACGTTCGAGATCGTCACCGGATGCTGTGAGGTGGCCTGGTGACGGTAATTGCCATTTGATGACAGCATTAGTGACATAAATAAATAATTTTGAAGCACCTTGCACTTGCACTTGCGCGGCGCGAGCTCCGTGCGGCAACACTGTTGTGGCGACAAGTGAGCGGCTAGTTGGGAGGTCTTACGCAAGTGGAGTAGCGTTTATTTTTTTTTGTAGCGTTGCTCATCGGAATTCGGGGACCGATTGCTGGGGGCTCGCTTGGGGAAGGCATTTTTTCCCCATTCTGTCGTGTCCTTGCTGGGATCGCGCTCTAATCCGGGTGGATGTACCTTGGGAAGAGAATGCAAGCAGATTTGAAGTGGGGCAGATTAGCATGACATATATTTGAAAACGTTTTAAATTTTGAGCCAAAATAAACCTTTAGTGGTGGAATTATTTTAGGTTGTTTTGCCATTTTATTTTGACATCATGTTTCCTGCAAATCTCAAGCAAAACATTCTCGCCATCTTTAAATTCTAAACACATACGATACGATTTTTAAAAAAAATTCTGATTCTTTGCTGAATTAATTAACTCTGTCTTAATTCAGATGTCTGAATCTTAATTAAAAAATATATTTTTAAAAATAAACGTATCAAAATCGTGTCTTATCTGTTGATACCTAATTTGTTTAAGTTTTTTAATAAACAAAATGTTTATCCTAATTGTGTAACCTTCAGAAACAAAAATAAGCACATCCGAAATCCTAATTTTCAAAATTACATTACTTTTTTTTAATACCCAAAATTAGATTATAGCATTGCTATAAAATATGCAATAATGAGCACACATCAAGGTGGTCGTCGTTGTTGTGAGTTGATTGTAGCTAGATAGGCAATAACTAATAACCATAGAAAATAGCACGATCCAATAATCAATCATTAGAGCATTTAAACAAGGAATCAGTGATCTCCAAAATTAAATAAACACTTGTTTTTGTGATCGATACATTATCGCTCGGTCAGATCACCTTTACGAGACAGATGTCACAACAGCAGAACTGGAACCTGCCAGAAGTTCTACATCAAAACACAAACCACACTTGCCAGTCGCCGTAGCTAGAAGTTCAAGGTAAGCGAGAGGCGTCAAGCGCAGCCCACTGGCCAGCGTTCCTAGCACGAATTTACACGCAAGCGCAATAGAGATGGCGATAGCATCGAGAACATCGAGAAGGTTACAGAGACGCACCGGCGACGCGGGAAGAGATGCTGTCCGGAAGCAACTGGGGCATCGCGGCGTTCGTGTGACTTCATCTGCCACGCGAGCCAATATGGTCAGTGCGAAAAAAAGCCCGAGCTTCCTATCAGCTAGCTGCAGCTGGCAGCGAGCCCGATGATAAGTCCGATAGACGTGAGTATGACGAGTTTAACGTCCGCAACGGTAACCGCTGGCTGGTGTGGTTCGGTGGAAGTTGTCCTCCACAGCTTGGAACCACCGCGATATGCGTGTTGGGAGAGGGAAATGGTATTTTTTTAGCATAAATCGTTCATTCGCTTCGCTCGCCCCGTCCTTGAACTTCCAGCGAGCGCAAGCGGCGAGTCATCAAAAGCAGGAAATCGCCGCGCTCGGAGTCTGAAGACCACGGTGGACTAGGTGATTCGGAGGCAGCGAGCCATTAGACTCGTTAGAGGGCGCTGCTCGCGGCAGTGGACATAACTTAACAGTGGATCAAGTGGTAAGCTGTGTGGATCGGAATCATTCGTCCAGTAAACAACGTCTCAAAAGAGGAACACACTGTAGGAAATTTTCACTTTTTGCGTTCCTATTTTAGAACGCTGCCCTGGTTCTTTGGTGTGCAAAAGAAATACCCGTGAACACTAGCCTCCATAGTCCGTCGGTGCCGACTAGATTGCTTTTGTTCTCATATTATTCGAAACGTGGAGGAACAAAGCCGACACTAATTGTTTCTGACAGGTGTTGGCCAACGGCGTGCCGGGCCGTGCGTGGGTTTTCCCGCATTTCCATTCCGATCTGATCTCGCGGTCACTCGCAGTCGGTCAATGCCATGGTCAGGTCCCGCGCCAGTGAGTATGCACGTGCTGCAGTGCTTAGATGAATCCTGGCACGATTGCGGTCACGTTCTTTCTCTCTTCCCATGTGTGATTTACCACTTCACGCGAGGTTCCTAGAGGTTGTGGCTTTCGGATGTTCCGAGCAGAAAAGAAAGGGATGTCCTGCACACGAGATGCCACCCTGACATAGATCTCCAATGGCAACCGGCTCGTATCATTCGTTCGTGCGAATGGGAAGCCGACCGTGCCAGGCAGTGAATCATTTTATTGCCAGTCGTAAATCAAACGGTGCAAACAGTGCATGCTCGCGACAAGTCTCCACGGCTCTAAGGTCTCTCCCCGTCTGGTGGTGTCTAAGGTGTCAGACGCCATTGAGGATGGTTGTAAACTTCCCATTCTCCAAGCCAATGACGCACCATTCGGAGAAAGGAGCTTCTTTCGGCGGCACGTAGTAAAACCAAGTCCAACATCTGAAAGATCTCTTCAAATCGAATATCAGCTCTTCCTCCAAAGTCCTAATAAGTTTCCGTCCAATGTAAACCATCCGGCCCAACTTCCGACACTACAAGGCTGCTGCCACTATCTGTTTAACACCATTTAGTGTTGATAAACCGGTACGGGTACGGTTCCCTGCGGAGGTTACAGTTTTGTGCGTGATAATAAACGGTGGACAAAAACAATCCAGCTACTCCGATAAGCCACGCCGCAGGGTTTTGAAAGCGGAACGCTGGTTAGGGACGTGGTGACGTGGTTGACGGTATGATCGGGAGGTCACCAGCCCCCGTTGGTACGATCGATTAGACGGTGTTGGGCTGAGAACCTTGCCCAGGGTTACTCACGTGGTGCACGGGGTGACATAAGCGCCATTCGCACCGTTGAGTGCACCGTGCATCAGCTAAACGAGTGAGCCGAGCTAGAATCGTTACCATATGGGTTATTTTTCCACACGAGCCTGAAAAACGGGCCAGTGTCAGTGTCGTTTTCCTTTTATGGGCATGTAGTAGAACCAGGTGTTCCTTGAGGAGTGGACAAACGCAGAACTTTAAACAAAGAAACACGTGGTTCGTTACGAAAAGTGGTTTAGTACAATTGCAAAACGCAATTGTAGAAAATATCTTTATACTGTTTAAAAGGTACATATTGAGGGTTTAAGAGTCATTTATTGATTTCAAACACGATTTGAAGCTACCTAAAATTTCACCAAATATGTTAATCCATCTGCTTAGTTATAAAACGGCTTTGAATCCTTTATTTTCCTATTAATATTGTAGGCTAACTACCGATCGGGGCTAATGTTTCCGATCGTGATTCCAAGGTAAGACTTGAGTATAAAATGTTCACTGAATTTATTGGGCAGGTATTCCTATCATAATTTTAAAGTAATATAGATTCTTAAAAACCCACTTGTTTATCTTCCTTATTTTAAGATCTTTATGTATCTAGAACATAATCAATTTTAAAAGCAGTATATTACTTGAAAAAATACAAAATATGTTACAATAAATGAGCGACACGAAACCAAAAACCACAACATACATCATAATTGGAATGCTCTAAATGCAAATCAATCAACAGCAACGTCCCGGTGACTGTCCATCGTCCTCGACATTCACTCACACGTTGATGAATCGTGACGAGACCTTCGATACCGATCGATTCCCCAGCTGCAGCCAGAACGCGTCCAGCACCGCATCTACCCGATGGTTCCCCCGATGGACACTTAGCACCTCGTAACCCTCGGATCAACGAGCAAACAAACAAACAAAACGATCCGAAATTTTCAGGTGAAAAAAGATGCCTAACGCGAACAACGCGAACACACTCGCGCACTCGGTTGAACAGTAGTAGGGGGAAGATCAACCTTGGACAGCAACGGTTGACGAGCTCCCCCGAGGGAGATTATGGCGCGAGATGTTTGGTTTGGGTTTTACGCTGCCACAAACAACAGGCTTCCACCGTTGCGGGAGCACATACGATTCCTTATCGCGATCGATGGCATTATCTAAATACCAAGAGCACACCCCAATGTTCGTTGACGACCTTTCTCAATGAACAACATTATGTTAGATTTGAATTTCGTTCCCACATGGGGTTTCTTACCGAGCGCATTTTTCGTTAATTAGTTAATTCTGGAACACAAATTTAACACACAAAAATTTAGTAGAATATATTCTTTTGATCTTACGAACATCGAATGACATGTGTATCATTAATCTTTCATTATTTTTAGTAGCGCCATCTCTGGAGAGGTACGGGAAACAAAAAATATTGAAGTTGTTCTCATTCTCAACACCAATTTGTTGTGATTTTACACTCACTGCATACTAATACGTATGTAAAGGTTTGTATGATACAGATCAAGGTTCACATCTTTCAAATGTGCTTAAAACTGATCGGGCATGGATTAGAATGAAAACCTAAAAAAATACAATACCTCATAAAAACATATTTACAAAATTTGTTAGAATATTGTAGGGATAGATTTTTTTACGTTTATAAAACACTCGGCGAAGGATTTCCTGCAATTCATACCTTGATGCAGTCTAGTGCATCCCATCCCAATTATCTGGAGTTAGCAGATATAATTTTATCTTTTATTTAATGTATTAACTCATTTCGATACTCAATCGCTCCGAAAACTATCTCAGATTTGATTTTGATTCCACGTTTGTGTTCGTTCGTGTTTGATTCCACGATTGAAATATTGCGCTCAAATTCAAATAAAAGTAAAAACAAAACTTTTCATTAGAACACTCGAAACATGCGTTTTACGATCCTCCCCGAAAAAACCCCACCATTCGCGCACAATATAAATAGCACCCCCTTCTTATCTTGCAAACCACCCACTACCCAACGGTACGCTGTTGGATGAAATTTAAAAATAGATTGACACACATTAGAGGCCCGAACTCGTCGCACACTGACAAATGTTGAGCATGAAACCGGTTCCATCTAGACTCCGGATCCAGGTACCCTCAGGGGAGCCGGAACGAGTGCACCAGAAGGGGTGTGTGTGTGTTGTTGTTGTTGTTTACAATGTTGCCGTTCCCCGCGTGGATTCTCCCACGTGGCCGGTGCGTGGAGCACGCGTAATCAGCTGTTTACGGAAGGCAACCCCCTACAGCCAGAAACGCGCTCAAACATCCAAAATTTGTGACTTTCTGCGGCAAACAGCTTGCTGTGATGGATGATTTTTTTTTTCTCTCTCGCAATTCATTAGTTCGACACCCGATGATGCCACAATCAACCGCGTAGCGGGGAATCTTCCCGATCATATGGCGCAGCAGGAAGTGGTACTGAATGTTGCAGTACCGACACGACCGAGGGCAACCCCTATCGGAGTAGTGAGTGACCATGAAAAGAACGGTGTTGTTTCGCTTCTTCTACCATTTACGTTTGGTTTTTTTTCGTAAACAATTAAGACATTTGTTATTGTGCTTTGATTTTTGGACTATTCGTGACTCACTTTGTGCTGTGGGTGACGTTGTTTGCCTTTTTTTGGGCAGATCATCTGTTCGTTAAGCAAAAAGAACTATTTACTATCGTTGCGCTTGCCCCTTTGCTTTGAGTGTTTTTATCTCTTTTACTCTTCCGAACTACTCTGCCTGCAGCCCCCAGGAGCACGTAAACAAGGCAACATGTAAAAGAACACACACACACACATACACACACAATCAAACGCCAAACTGTTTTTCGTTCAGTTTTACGTGGCAGCGTATGAAGCGTGTGAAGGATTCCTATGCGGTGCGTACGTTGTTTACTGTTGCAGAGCAGTGGAAAGTTATTGGGAATGGAAATGGTTGTTTACGCACGAAAACACCAAAACCTCCACCAACGCTGGGCAAAGATACGCGTTCCGCTTGCGTTTTGTTTGACATGGCAGCATGAAGGGACATTGATTTTATGATGTTTTTTAAAGTGTTTGCTTTAGAACGTTCTGAGATCGATTTGCGAGCGGAAGAAAAACAAACCTTTGTGGCATGCCGGCGATGGCAGGAAATGTGTAAAACGCACTATATTCGAGATATAAATTGGGACCATTGATCGAGGAGCATCGAGGAGTCCAAGAAACACACTTGACAAATCGATCACTACATAAGACACACTGCTAATATAGTTTACTCTGAAGCTTTGAAATGTTTGATAATTTATAAGTAATGAAAACTTAAAACTTGTAAATATGCAATACGGCCAGGCCGTTACTTCTTTAAATAAATAAAAACTTGCAAATAGAAAATACAATAACATCAAACAATTCAATACCAAGTGGTCAACATCATTTATAAGCTCTTAGAAACCGTCATGTACGTAAAGATCATTATTATGATTATGATTCACATTATGATAAGAAAAATACTATTCTCAATTTCCCATTCATTTCCCATTTATTTGAATCTTCATTTCACATTGACTAACATAACTTGAATCCCATTTGTATATAAAATCCTCTCATCGAATATAAAAACATATTTTTTAAAAATATTATTTCATTTTTTTTTAAATATGTTTTTATATCTTATATTATTTTTCAATTATCTTTTACATTTTCAATGTTAATGGAAACATTTTCGGTTACATATTTACATCGTTGTTATTTCAAACCACACCTGTATCGTCTATTTGATCTGTCTCATTTAAAAAAGTGTACAGTCAAATGAAGCAACGTACTGAAACTCCATTTGCCAATTAAGAAGAACAATATTTAGAATGGTATTTGCTACAAAAAACCTTACTTTCTGTACTAATAAAAAAAGATCGTAATCTTTATTGACATGTTTTGGTTGGTTTGATAAAGTCATTTTCGAAAAAAATCACAACAATTTATAAAACATCCAAAAAATATAAAAACAAAAATATAAACTTCGTGACACAAACAAACACTTCAAAACAACCGGAATCAAAGCATCCCCTTTTCTATGTGACTTCGCTAATAATAGGTCATTAGGCTTGGTGATTGTGATTTCTCATCAGGTTGCGCTCATTTTTTATGTATGAAATATATCGTCCCATCCACCCAGAAGCATCCGGTACCATATGGGCCTGATGGTTGATTTATCAAACATATTTTTCTTTCAACATGAAAAATGCGTGCTTTGCTATTTGGTGTGCATGTATGCGTTTTTTCCTTCACCACTTTTTTCACCTTCTCCACCAATTACTGTTCATAAAATTTTCTTTCGGCCATGACCATGTTACCCTCTTTCTTTGGAGGAAAACGTGCACGCCAACAGAAAGAAATCGATCGCCGTTGATATTTCGTGTTCCGTCTCTGTGCATCGGGCACTGCAACGCACTGCATAACGAGTGCGCTTGTGGTGGTGCATGTATCGATGCTTTCGGAGTGAAGATTTTCGCGATCGCAAACAGTTTGTGTGTAAAGTTTGAGTGTTTTAGTGTAGTGAGTTTGCTCCACATCGAATCGGTCGAAGTATCCACACAAAAAAAGCAGCAGGTCCGTTTAATTGGTTTTACCGTGAATCATCACCCTCCTATCTCTCTTCCCCGCCACCAACAACTGGTCGAGGGACCAAAAGAAATGAAACTATGAAATAGCTAAAACATACTAAAACGAAACGAAGACGAAGATACCACCGGTTGATGGAAAGAGGCATAAAAATAAAAAAAATAACTACGACACACAAGAAGGGTTTGTTAAAATTTTCCACGTTCGATTCCCTCACACACCCTTTTCCACAACCCCCGGAGGCAACCCCAATTGGTGGAGATTTTTTATAACCCACCATGCATCGGTCGGTGCCATTGACCTCCCCGCGCGTTCAGTTACTTGTTTGCGGCAAATTTGACAAAACCGGCGCGGTGGATGGAGAGAACACCGGCTTTTCGCTCAGCTGACTTTTCACGATCTAGCCACGCGATTTCGACAGTCTGCATGTGTGTATGTGTGTGTGTGCGTTTGAATACACCACGCACACAACGGTCAGGCAAGGCAGCTTTTCCATCAACCGCCGAATGCCGATCGTCCGTTTGGGAGGTGCATTTGATAGAAAGTTTGACTTATTTTCTCTCGGCTGACTGAGCGGACTGCCGCAAAACGGTTCGTTTCTTCCACCTGGCTGAGCAGCAGCAGCAGCAGCACCATCTCGTTGGCCTCTTTTCAATGCGGGTGTACGTGGGCCAACGGGAGGGAGTTTTACCGGTGGTTTTATGGGATCATGATGCGCTTTTGGTGCGCCTGACTCGGTGGAATAGTCGATTTTTCTCGATTATTATGCATTTTCCAAGCAGTGTTTTCCAACCATTCTCTAGAGGAGAAAAGTCATGTTGATTGATCGTGACCGTGTGCGGAGGGGATTTTCTCTCACTTCCCGTCCTGATTAGTGTATACATTTAACGCTTGATTTCGGTAGTAATTGTCATCAGTATTATTAATGCCTCTCGACAGTTTGTCTTCTCCTCGGCCGTGCCGACAGTAACGCTGATATGGTTCGAGGTTATGTTCACACAACAAAACAAAGCGGTCCCTAGTTTTATCAAATGTGCGCACGTCTAGTGACCACGACGACAAGTGACGAGTGAGCTATCTTTGTGATCATCTTTCGGAATTGGTATCTGTGCAGTGTTTAGCGAGCGTTAGTATGAACTAGAAGTGAACAGAATAATATGAAATATGGACTAAAATTTTCTTTGGGAGCGTAAGAGAAAAAAAATCAAATATTACGTTAACTTTTATTTTTTCTATCTTTTCAAATGCGCGACTTCAATGTGAAGCTCGCTTTATATTATTCAAAATTACATGTCTTTTGTATTGGATTTTTAGTCAAAAATGTGTCATACTGGAATTTTGTATGATCATTTGTCCAATTTTGGTGGTTTTATGCTTGTGTCGAATGGTAAGATCAAGATGGATATAACTTTACTTATTTTACTATTTTATTTTATTGTAGTAAATGATATTCGGTATAATGAATATCTTAAGTATAATGGAATCGTCTTGAGCTCATTTGAAATAATTTAGTATGTTTCAAGCACATGTTCTATTCACTTTTATTAGCTTTTTAGCTAATACATTCTACCATCATGAAGTGAAGAGAACACATTTATACAAGTGATGACATTTTACTTTAGTTTAGTAGCGGATTTCAAATCAAGAAACGAATATCAAGCAATTTAGTGTTGATTTAATTTGTTTATGACTACCGTTTACATAATACAGATTATTTTATTTCATGTTATTTATTTTAATTTGGCTCCACTGGCCTGCCACAAAGTGAAAATTCTCTTTACAGACTATCAGCACAATGAACCGCTTTGATCCTAGTGCTAGTTAAAGGATCCATAACACAGTACAGTTTTGAGCATTTGCATTGTAAATTAGCTTAGAATCATTACATAAACTTGTCTAAAAATTCCTACAAAACCAAATTCGCTTGTTGCATTTCATATCACAACGATGTGAAGACATATTTGCAACAAAGTAAAACTGTTTCGTCATCCAAAGCAAACAAAACAAACCACACGCAACCGATCGATGAATCACCGCAGTAACTACGCACACGTAGTTCTCTTTTCGGCGGTGATCTAAGGCTTTTTAAGGATTTCGCCCCACATAATCGTCCCTGGAACGCGTCTCAAATGCAAGGCAGACGACGAAGGCACATCCAACCTTCAGCCGGACGGTGCCATTATGCAAAAATAAACCTACGGGCAATGGGCTGTAGGTAAAACAAAACAAACCTTGCCCCGTGGAAGCGGCGTAGGTGGCACGAGCTTGTAAGGCTTCCAGAGTGGCCTGACCGCGGTCCGAACCAATTGGAGCATCGATGGCACACGCCACACCGCCTATTGCCAGCTGGCCGGGACGCCCTAGTGAGCTGGAGCCTTCTTGACCGTTTGCTTGGCTGTTGCACAAGCTCTACGAGCGGATTAGGGACTCCGATCGATCGGCCAGGTGGACATCATCGGACACCTCACGCTCGCTTGGCGTGAGAGGCCCGTCCCGATTGTCACACTCGGTCAGGTGATTTATTTGCGGTGCATTTTTGCGTTGACCATAAATGGGCATTTACTGGTTGGGTGACAGCTTGGGGGAGGAGAGACCGTGTGGTATGCAACGAGCAGGTGCTGGTGGAAAACTGTGCACATGATTTCTAATGCAATGAGTCACATTTGAGTAAGCAAAATGGAAATGTAGCCATACTGGCATAAAAATAAGTTCTTATGCGTGCCGTTGCTTCTGCATTAACAGCAAATCCTAGGCTCGTGTAGTGTTGAGCTCTCACATGGCACCGAGAAGGATATTTTCACTAGCGGGAATATATTTTTAATACATATGCGTGGGACGTCCCATAGGGCATGACGGTTTTGCTGTCCCAACTGGAAGAACCATGTGGATCATGCTAAAATGAATTTATGATTTTTTAACATTCTTCTGATCTGAACACATTGAAATTTATTTTTAGTAAAATAATAATAATTTTTCAACGATTTCAGTATTATTTATTTCACTCCGTTGGCCGTTTATACATTAGCGATAGAGTTATAATATTTCGTTCGTTATCGAATACTCCGTGATCCTCGTCCAATTACTGTAATTTTCCTATGCTAATCGTTACTTTCATACATACATTCGCTCAACCATCCTGTCAGTTAAATCATCCACTCTGGTAAAAAAAGTTTTTTAATAAATTTCATTTGCTTTCAGGACTTTATCTGCTTTCAAAACAGCATCCGACTGGTGATTTCGATCATCCTTGAATTCTACCCAAGAGGAAGATGATTTACGTCGTGGAATAACTATTAAACTTATTGTTCAAGTGAAAATTGTCCTAAAATGTGTATTATCCAGGAAGGAATTGCTGTATTTTTGGGAAGAATTTGAGATGAAATTGGATTTTTATTATCATTTCAGTTGTCATTATTTATAATTTTATTTATAGAAATTTCCTTTCATATGGTTTCAAAATTTTCTGTAAAAACGTATAATTCAATTTAATGAGAAAAGGAGAAAACATTAACTTCTTATTTGCTCTAAACAATAAAACCATAAAATAAAAATTATGAGCATAATTCAAACAGTATTTCATCTTCACGCACAACGATTGTTGATAGGCAACAGGTAATAGAACAATCCTCCATCCATTCTCCCCTGTAGAAATCTTAACATCTCCCATATTACTCTCTAGCAATCTAATATATTAACCTATATTAATCCGCTTGTTTCATAAACATTGTCATCTGGTCCGTTAGTCGAAGGGCAAAAGGTAGACGGACTTGTTAGTGCCACCGTAAGTGCGATGATTAGTTTGCAAGCAAAACAAATCCACCGCAGGCCCTCCTCCTGTTGGCGGCCGCCAGTCGTTCGGTTGATTGACCCGTCCGACAAAGGGCAAGGGCTTGTATGATCGTGCGCAAGGCTAGATTTCATTACGATTTCATTTCGCATCGCCCCGTTGTCGCTCGAGACGCACGTTGACGACGTTTAGCGCCGTTACGCTCCAGTGGGCGAGTGAGTGATGTTTACGGAACTGGTCGGAAGGAAAACTAATTGCGTTCGAAAATGGGAGTCAATTCAGCCACGCAGCAGCATTGTTATGGAATGTGTCCACCAAACAAATGTGTGGCAAATGTTTGTTTCAAAAACGAGTTTTAATGTCATAAATAAAGATGAGTATTTATTTGAAAACAGTGAAACATTACTCAGCAACCATGAACATTATTATCAACAATAACTTATCTAATAATGCAAACTTTGCACACATCCACGTTACTGCAATCACGCTAACACCCGCACGGGATGAAAGGTTCTGATCCGATCTCGATTCGAAGCTCTTCCGGCTTTAGCTTTCGAGGCTTTTGTGTCGTTCCATGGTGCGCTTACCGTGTCCCTTATCCAGCCCACCAAACATACGCGCGCCCCCTCCCCCGATGTGATCGATCATTGCACCCTCGCGTAAATGGTGGCGTCGCGTGCCGTTTTGTAAGCGGCAACGGGTAACAACAAATCGCGTGGCAGCTAAGCAGCAATGAGCAAATGCCAGCTGAAGGTAGGGTTAAGATGCATGGCGCACGGAAAAAAATAAGTGTTGAATGTGTTAAAGTTTTTAATGAGATCAAGTGATGTTGATGTGAAAGAAAATGTGAAAAAACGAACACAAACAACAAATAAAACAAATATAATAACGAACTGGACATGAGCAAAAGAGTTGTAAAATAAAATCAATGTTGAATATTTTTTTCATTTTTTTTTAACTTTATACACTAGAATGAAGAACGGATGATTTAATGTCAAACTAAATATTCCGCAACTTTTGGAAAATCCAATGACGAAACTGTCTTTCAGTATTTGAAAATTTGGTTCATGTTATTAACTACTTGGCTTAGCCATAGTCATGTCATCAAATTTATCAGACATACGAAATTATTTGTAAGAAAATCTTATTGAGCATATAGTTTTACTATAACTTTTCATAACACAAACTTTGAAATGTTAATAAAAACAGCAAAAATAGATAAATAAATAAAATTTAGCTTACTGATGAAACAACTTTTTTATATTAAACAACTTTTAAAATACAATCAAGGAAGCAAATAAAAATTAGTTTTTTATCTAAAAATTCAAAACAAAATAAAAAATATAGAGAAAATTGCGACAAATACACAGAAAAAAATGAAACCAAACACCCATAAACGCTGCTCTCTACTCCACAAGATCAACAAGATAACCGAACGCGAATAGCAATACCTTAGAGACCGCGAACTGCGCGCGACCTAGACAAACATTTACACATGTCGATTTATTATAATTACCGTTGCAATGGCACGATCCGGCCGTTGTTGTTTTGCGCTAGCCCGGTTCAGGAAGTAACCGTACAAAATCTAGCCGCCACTACCGGTTGCACTTGCCTGCAATCTAAAACCCGTGCAAACTAACTGTGAAACGACGGTAACGGTGGTGTGCAGAAGGGATGGGTGAGGAGGGAAGCGGGGGGAGCTGGGAAGCTCACACACATGAGAGTTTGCGTGGTGGCCAGACCAAACGGTGGCCACACAGAGAGATCGCTGACATTGAATCAGTTTCCACCTCACTTGAACTTGAAAAAAAAGGCTGGCGCTACCTAAGGCGCGCGTGCCCGAGAGATGCAAATCTTGACTGGCAGTTTTTCCGCCAGTTCATTTTCTTCGGTTCGCCGCACGGGGGGAAGAGCGGGCGGACGCACGGTGAGTCGTCGTCTGTCCAGCATCAGGTGGTTGGCCGAACGGACGCCGAGTCGCTGTGTCGTTTCGCGCCACACACGAGGAAGCAGTCGGCGTTGGTGTGATTGTCCAGCTTCATGGTCAAATCTACCGTTACCGGTAAGCATAAGCGGTGCGCGGCCTGGGTTGAGCCACGTGCAATATGCTGTTTGCTGCTGTCGCTTTAGATGGCTGGTGGCGTTAATGGGTTGTACAATTGTGATGGAAGGTGTTGTGGAACACGATTGATTGGTAGAAAGATACTGACCGTGTTGTTTGTATATTGAATTTAATGTTCCAAAGATCATGAGAAACGAATGACTTCTTTGGCTATTATAATATCATAAAACTAAATGGCCATAGCTACAACACGAAACAAGATCAATTCGTTTGATTGAGAACATTCTTTAAGGGAAGTTTTGCACAGGTACCAATAGAGAAGTGGACAGATTCAAACAACGGTTTAAAGACAATTTCAATGTATTCTTCAATTTTAATTTTTACGAGTCGTCAAAAAAAACTATATATTTTGTCACCGTATTGAGTAGTTATTTCTGTTAAAGCGTTAAAGTGCACGTGGCTACCAAACAAATTTTGCGTAGTTAAATTTTTTCACTTTCTATCCGATCTCATGTTCGACTGGTTTTATGTGTTATGTTTTAGTAATTATTAATGAGTATATGTTTTGGAACACAGTATCTTATACTTGTTATTGATATTAAATTCAATTAATTTATATTTATATTATTTGATATTAAAGGATTTTTTTGACAGTTACTGTACATGCAAAAACAAAATTATATAAAAAAATACCAGTAGCTTAATTTTTTTTAGTCAATGTCTTCTGATGTCCTCTGAAGAACGCCAGTCTGAAGCTATTTGTCCATTTTTTCTTTGATAAGATGTGAGAAAATTCTTTCTTAGATAAAAAATAACTATTAATGTTCTCTTAAGTTAATGCTTTTTTTATTTCCATATGTTGCTCCATCATTTATGTAGCAAGACATACAATCGATCAATGTAGATCATCTTGTAACGATTAACCGATACAGATTTATCGGTTTATCAGCCGTTTATGTAGAGCTTATTTTTAGCAATGTCAGCTAGTTTTCATTTAGGAATAGCAATAGTTATTAGTTGTAAAAAAAATATTTGGAAATATACTTTGCCACCGGTTTTCGTGCTTTTCAAATTATATTCGAATAATTACTACTCCTCCGTGTGTGTGTGTGTCTGAGTATCATTTAACAATTATTTCGCACACGTGTATTAATATTTTAATCGAACCAATCGAGCAATCGAAAAACGTGCCAACATTTTACGCTCGCACACTAAATTGCTTTCGATCAAATAATTACCGAACGTGATCATTAATAGTGAATCAACTCACTACGCTTCTGTTGCTACCTTCATTCACAAAAAACCCTCGTAGCGCTTCCATGGGAACGAAAACTCGCCG
The DNA here is from genome assembly GCA_000473445.2 of Anopheles farauti. Classification (NCBI taxonomy): domain Eukaryota; kingdom Metazoa; phylum Arthropoda; class Insecta; order Diptera; family Culicidae; genus Anopheles; species Anopheles farauti. The sequence goes on from KI915044.1 coordinate 2,647,926, forward strand.
GAGAAAGCCGACGGTTTTCGTCTTCGAGCATATGTTCCACTGCCCTTATGTGATGCTACTTAAACCACGCCAAACCCCACCACACATGAGCACACACACACACACGTAAACAACGTGCGCTGGCGCACGAGAACTCCGAAAAATCGGAACCATCCACGCATGCGAAACCGAAACAGCTTTGGCGAGCGTTTCATTTTCAATATTGTGGCTGTTTGGTGGTACCGGTGCGTTTGAAAATTGTTGGCTGCAGTTTTATTACTTTGCATTCACATGCTATTTCTGCTCTTCCTCACCTCTTTGCGGAGCTTTCAGCGACTCAGCCCCCAAAAGGGCAACCCAACGAAGAAGAAAGTGGTCGATCGACACGGGACGTAACACAGGAAAACCACACTCAAACCTTCACGCCGTTCATGCCCTCTCCTCCTTTCTTTCGTATCGTGCTGGTTTTACCACCAGATTTAGACCCCTTTCCTTCGGACATAGTCAGTCATACATACTAAAGGTGCAAGCAACACGAACTACACAAAAAAAAACACACACACACACACAAAACTAACATTAAACAGCCGCACCACGGCAGCCAGCGGTTCGGTGTAATGGTCTGGGCCGCCCCACGGTAATGAACCATTTCGCGCTTCGCTTCGGTTTCGGATTTTCTCGGTTCTGTGTTCCGGTGATTTGCCAGTTAAAACACTAAAACCATCCGCGGTGGCGAGACCGAGCGGAATTGGCAGTAAAATGCAGAAAGGAAGAAAGTATGGGCGCATAGAAAACCAGGTACCCGGTGCTGAAGCGGAAAACACGCGAGCGCAACGTGGCGGTGGCGGGCTTATGTTGCCCAGTTGTCCTAATGTTCGCTTTTATGTTAAACTTTCGCTACTTGTATTATGCAATGCTTGGAAGCGGTGGGGTTTCGGTATCGACCCGCACTCAGAATCGAGTTGAATCGACGAGCTGCTGCCACCACCGGTCTGCACACATCAGTCGGTATGATGAATTTAGCCGTCGTTTATCAATGACCGCATGCGGTACGGTTTGACGAGCGTAAACTGCCCTCCCGTTTGTGGCCGCGGGTAGGCGAACCGTGGGTGATGCATGATAGGAGAAACATTACATTGCACAATTCACGAGATGATGTGAGCGAAAGTCTCATTAAGCAATGCTGCATGCAATAAGTAATAAGCGTGTGCAGCATAGGGGACAATAAAATAGATATATGGGAAATGTGGCAGCATCATCATGGGGGAAGTTTCCGTTTTATTTCGTATGTCTCGATGTTTCATAATTGATTTGCTTATTTTAGAAGTGTAAGTAAACTAAGAATGCGAAATTGTAAAAACTATACTTTTGATGATCTTTAAATTATTGTTGCAAATCGAAACAAATGCACCAGCTTGCACATGCACATGCTTGAAATAATTCTTTAGGGGATGCATTATGATTATGGTTAAATGTTTGCTATTTATTTATGGATTAAAGAGAACAATACGTATATTAATAGAGAGAAAATTGTGATTAAAAGAAAAATAACATAAATGTTTTAATATACATTACATTAAATACATTAAATATTGTGAGATGCCCTTTCATGATGAATGCAAACTTCATTATCCAACTACACAAGAGTCATTTTCAAGCTATGGACTTTCATATGAAATTTGCAGTAAATGTGATAATCGGGTGTATCATTTTGAATTGGTATCATGACAAATTTGCAAGACTTCCTTATTATTTTAGTAAGTTTAACGTAACAACTTGACAATTCATTTAAATCCTCAAAAAGTCACAGATAAATGATAATTACTACAGAAATATGTATGATTAAAGTGAATGAACCAATATAAGTTTTTCAAAATTTCCATGCTATTCACTCTACGTACCTTGCAAAACGCAAACATTTTAATTTATATTGTAACAGAATGCTATAAAAAATAGATGAATTTTATAAATAGGCATTTCATCTGTATCTATGTTTTTTGCTACAAATGTGATGTGAAGTATTTTTTTATAAATCTAGAAGATTGTCCCAATGAAGTAAGTGTCCCACCAAGTTGTGCGTAATCTTAGCTGTGATCATAATTAGACCAATAGCGGCAAATAGCGTGTCGCAAGGGCGAACAAAATCGCTTCCACCATGCCAAAAAGGAAACACTCTACGAGAGCAACAGAAAAAAACACAACTTTTAAAAAGATTTATGATATCTCAACTCCCAGCGCTGAGCGCTGGGTACAAAGCAGAAGTCACGATTCAAGAAAAAAAAAACGACCTCAAGAACAGCAAACAACACTACCGGCCGCAGTTTGGCCTTCGGTGTTGCAAAATCACTGTGCCGAAGTATCAAAACGCGCAAACGATCGCTAAGCTTCCCAAAACTTCTCAGAGTAGCAGAGTGGAAAAAAACAGTCACCGAATATTAAAACCACGCAGTATGTCACGCAAGCAACAGAGTACGGCGGCCTTGTGGTGTCGGGAGTTAGAAAAACGTTTCAAACACGTTGTATCCATTCGTCAGTCACGCGAATTTTAAAACAAGTTTGACAAACCGGGCAGCAGATCTGTCCTGTCGTTCGTGAAACGTGATGTTGAAGCGTTCTAGCTCGTCTTGAGCACGTTTGACACAGTTCGGGCAGCATACGGGGTATGAAAGATACACCTGATACAGTCGTCGCTTCGACCGCAGCATCTTTCGCTCTCGGGCGGTTGTGCTTTGGTTCGCGTGCGGATGTAAGCAACTAACCTGCATCCTTACTTCTCCGCCTTCTTTCACACCTTGACGACGTCGGATCAATGTGTCAATGCTGCACGCCGATGCCAATGTTTTGGGCTCGTTGCCAAAACTGTCCGTGGGCGGGCGGGCGGCTTTGGTCGTGTATCATTTTTGGTCGCTACTGCCGGTCTCGTCGGGTTGGCCTCTAAGTTTTGCGCACAATGGGCTGCAACAAAATTTTGTCGGTGGTGATATGTGAGCAATTTTAATTCTCATCGCACTTTGGCAGTACTACTTGTGTTTTAGAAACGATTGGCTACAATTGGTAGCCGATTGGTCACATTTGAAAATATTTAAAATTATCTTGCTTGTTGCTGTACACACAGACTTTTAGTACGGAAAATAATGTTAAATACATATGAAGTGCATTTGAGATGATTAATTTGAACTATTAACTCAACGGTAGTCTTATTTTACTTCACTTGTGCAACGCGCTAATGTTTTGTTAATTTCCTTTTTTTAAGAGATTTTCAGAAGAAGTAACATAACATTACATTCCATGTAACATGATTGTACGAGTTTTTGTTGTTGTTGTTTTTTATGATTTCTTAAAAAACTTTTCGATTCAAAACTATTCAGAACTGTTTACTTTACAACAAAGATAAAACAGAAATTTACCTACAGTATATCTTGGTGTTTCATTTGGTAACTCCACAAATTCCATCTTTTTGGTTTATTTAATTCGTGAACAATAAAGTTCAAATTTGTTATCCACATAATGAAAAATTCTACAATAAAACATAATACAAAAACTAGTCATGATACAAGTCCTAGCTGTCAACCTTTTTTACTCTCCGAGCATTTCTTCTCTGCTTATTTAGACTTATCACGGGTTTACTCGATTGTATGTTGTGCAGTCAGGTTAAGTGCTGAATTTGTTTTATTATTAGACTTTTATCAGACGAAATTTCATTCCATACCGATCTCTACACACACATAAACGAACCGTTTGATTTAATTTGACCGTTGCGTGCAGTAAAAATAGCCCACTGTTGCACTTTTTAGAAGCTGTTTACCAGGGATCAAGTTCTAGCTCGATGCGGTTTCGCTCGGAACTGCGAGATTGGCAAACGCGAACACACACATTTTTCAGTCAAGGTAATTCGAACTTGAACTACTTTCGCAGCCCTTGGAAACAGGGGTGGACAGGGGGTCGGTGAAGTGGCGACGGTAGAAGGCGGTAGATGATACAGTTCGTTCGTACATGTCACCGCATTCTCCACCATCATCCGACGTTCACGACCCACGGGGAAGGAGCAAACATTCTGCCATTAAAAAGAACCACCACCGCGTCTGTCAGGATGGTGTCGCGATTAATTTTGTGACCCAATTTTTTCCTTCACACTCCATAATTTGCACTCCACGAGGGACGGGTGGTGTTGAAAGGAGCCGGGCGGCGCCGAGGTTCCGCAGCTCGAAATAATTCGCGGGTAGATGTTACTTTTTCACTTTCGCTGCCGATCGGCTACTCGCACGTCGGACGATCCCCGTGTCAAAGGGGACATTATAAATAAATACCGAAAGATGAGCTGCATCGCGCAAATGAATGTGTTTATTTCGGTGGCATTTATAATTGAGGGCGATTATTTTAATTCATGTTGACATTGGGTGAATTAATGTAGCGGAAATCTTACAACCCCGCGAACGGCGAGGAAGCGTGGCTCATTATGGGTATGATAAATTTCGTTCGGTTCTTGTCGAGACTGATTTATACTGCAGTGTTGTGTTTGAGGGTGCAAACATTATGTTTGGAATTTGTGCTACAATAAGACTTGATAGTATATCGATTTCTGTCGTCTTCTTTTCTTTTCATTTTTTAGTTAAATAATAATTTTCATCTCCAACATGTTCAAACATGTATTACAAAAAAAAAATCCGAAAGTCAATAACCATATGTATCAAACAAAACTAAAGGAAACTGATCGCCCTCCAGCATGTGGGTGAAAATAATTGTTGAAATATTAACACCAGTGCACACGCTGGGCTGTCCCACCCAATCCCAATGGGTAGCAATCGGCTGTCCGTACTCGATACGGCAGCCATAAATAACGATCGACTTATCGCTGGTTGCTATCTGCTGCATGCCCAATCGCGCACGGTCAACGGTTGCCCACACATCAAGCAACCGACGTATGATTAAAGTAAACGATCGGCAAACTACTGACCCGTCGATCGAGAAACCGACCGGCCGACGGATCGCCGTACGTGCTGACTCAATGAACCGGCTTAGTGTCAGCCGGTGTCAGGAGAGGTTAAAGTGGTACCCAATAAATCCTCCCGCGAAGGTAAATGATTCTGCTGCTCTCCGGGGAAGGGGCGAGCCAAAAGGGGCGAACATGGCCTCCGGTGGTGCCGCGAGAAACGTGCAATTTCATGCACGAGACGCAGCCAGCTAAATGCGTTGTTGAAAATCGATTAATTTGGGTGGATCTCATTACGTGCGTGGAATGAAGAACGTTATTGAAACTTTTTACTTCGATAACGTAACGAAATGTGTTACACGAATGGAAATATTGAAATTTTGCAACGTTAACAAGCCTTTGAGACGAATTTGAGTAAAGCTAGTGTTAGAATTGTTCTAGAATCTACAATTAAATAGCCCTTATGTATTGGTAAACGAACATTAACTGATACAAAATGCATTGATTTAAAAAATATTATAAGAGAATCACCAACGCAAAAAGAGAATCACATACACAAATAAAAATTAAGCTGTTACAAAATTCTGATGAAATTCCTTTTCAAATTTAACTGAAAAATAGCTACGATTTGCTGTGACTTGGGGTGATTAAAGTACCATCAAACAATAATGTAACCCAAATTTAGTTGGAATGTATTGAACGTAAAAGTCTTACGTCTTCTCAGTCATTTTTGAGATGCGATTCGTTTTGTTTGAAATTTACGGAATAGCAATAAAGATTTAAATTACTAGAAGATCTACTAGCTATACCAATACTGTAAATGCTTTTCCCACACCAAATAGTTCAATTATACGGCTTAATAATGCCTAATAATTGTACTCTAAACTTTTTGGAATACGAACACGTCATAAAATTATTTTTGAAACTGCTCTTTTTTATAACAGAATCAAAAATTATCTTTTCAGTTCGTTTAAACGACCTTTTGTGAGACCCTGTTTGCTTTTACCACTATACGTACAAACAGAATTATATATTTTTATATATTATATATTTTTCCTTGATGTGTTGCCGTGAAATATTATATTTCTTATCTTTTCCTATGTGCTTTACGTCCTTTTTATTATATCCTTAACAACTTTAATGAGTTCTGCACACGGTATATTCGCCCGGAACGAGTAGCCTAACATCGCATGCGTTTACAGGGTCACGTTACAATAAAATAATCAGCTTCCCTACAATAAATTTGCACTTCGCAGCCATTTCAAAGACATACTTCCATCAGTGCCGCGTGTTGAACCTTCACCGGACACTGCGGCTATTTACACGCTAGCCAGTGAAGAGATGCCGATCATACTTATCATTTCATTGCACTGCCCCGGTATGCTAAGGGAGGGACAGAGAAAGGGTGCCCGGGCTCACGCACCCCGGAGGCAGTGAAATAGCATCGGCATCAGGCGCAGAGTCAAGGTCGTTGGGCAGGCAGGCAGGCAAGCAGGCACTCTCGCGCGCAATCGGAAATGGAGGAAGCTGCCAGGGCTATCGACGATGCAGTCGGCGTGCGGTCACTGCCGCGTCGCGGAGAGTATCAGTGCAAGGCTCCCGGCTACCTACTCCACACACGCCGGTACACGCCTTATACAGTGCTGTAACCAGTGTGCGAGACGAGCACGACGATGACGATGACGACCCACCAACCTACCGACCTACCGACGGCAACCACACACAACCCGACTGGACGCCCCGGTCCATTCCAGTCCCCTCCGCCCAGGTCTGATCGGGTTGGGTGCATGGGACTTGCTGAAGGTGAACTTCCTTCGAACGTCGCCATCGTCGGCTGTGTGTCGCCCCGGGTGTTCGGAAGTGCATAGTGGACATGCCTTCCACCTGCCGCCCTTTTCCCGCATCGTCGCGTCCACAGGAGGTAATCTCGCAACGGTCGGTCTTTCCGGACGAGATGGAAAAAACACTGTAGACACTCATTCGGGTACTACCACTGGCCGGCCGGTTTTATCGAGAACTGAAGTCTGCAGCCAGCGAAAGACCTTCACGAAGATCAGCACAAATTTACTTCACCCAAACACAAACCCTTTCCGCTGCTCGCGCACAGAACGGCACGAAGAAACGAATCGAAAAAGTGTTCTCCGGCGGTAGCTTGATCAGCGACAACCATTACTCACTAATTGGTTGCATAAATCTGTCCGCGACATGGTTACACTCCACCATTAAAACAAAAAAAAGGGCGCGTTTGGGGAGTGGATTCTGCTCGCGGTAGTTCTTGGGTTGACATGCAGGCAAACCGATCGTCTGATGAAAAGCGCGAGTACGTCCTTGACTTTAACAGAGGACATGGCGGGCATTTCCTCCGTGACTTTAGAGGAGAACAATACCCGTCCTGTAGCGTCAAATTTGAGCAATACTGAAAGCTGTTGAAATGCTGAAGGAATGTTTGAACAAACATGATTAACTCGTAATAAATAAATGTTAATTTTTTTCCTTCCAAACATCCCCTTACACTAGCGAAATATGTGTTTTATGCTACTAATTGTTAAATGTTATAAATCGCTTGCATACATGAGTAAAGCATGAATGATTTAATGTATGAATAAATTAAGGAATGAGTTTAACTCTTAACTGATATACCATCACATCAACAAAAAGTTGGGAAATAGACAACAGCTCCCAGTAAGAACAAGAGTTCTTTCAGGGAATCGCCGAAATCAACAACAAACGATCACGAACGCGTATCTTGGACCGGTTGATGACGAACCAAGCCACGGAAAACGGACAATGGATTACAGCTTGAACAAAACGAAACCTAGCTCACCCGGAATAAGGAGTTTCCTATTGGAATCAAAAGCAACACCAGACCGTCCTTATGAAAAAGATGTAAAATATAAATGGATAAATAGATATTAAAATATCAAGCAATAATACGGTTTCTGAAGCGCGTGAAAACAATAAGAGTGAAAGAAAAAAATGTATTAAAAATTGATGAAACAGGTTATGGAAAATATTTTTTTAGCGAAAGATCAAGCATAAAAGGCATTAGCCAAGCATATTTCACCTTCACCTTCTAACGAGCACTCCGTATATGTTCATCGAACTGCAATGATATTTCTATAAATCAGGTTAAATGCACAAGTTAAAATAGTAAAAATGTACATAAATCTGACCATCTGATCGTAAGGGTAACACATCTACTCACAACACTAACATACTCGTACAATAAAGCCCATATAAAATGGAACGTTTGCTGCATTTGATACATTCCCTTCTTCAACTGCGTTGCAACTTTCAGTTTAACTGAATGAAAATAAAAGCTCCATAAACGCACCGCACGAATGTGGTTTACATGTCTACGAACCACGCCACCCCAACATTGGCATTGCTGGAACCGTCGTGTGCTGCGTCGAGGGAAGCAAGCAAAGGCCTGCTAAAAAATGGAAGCGAATAAAACTGCACGCACCGAAGGAAATGGGAATCGTTGTGGCTGCAACGAGTTGCCCGACGATCTCGTTTCCGAGCGGACGATGTACGATGATCGTCGACATTAAAGACGGAATGATGGCGGCAGTGCATTAGCTGCCTTGCGTCCTACGCGAAAAGGTTGTTACATTTTCCAACCCAAGCCCAAAGTATGCGGCACTGTTCGACGCCGGCCCGTGCGGGGACACCGGGACACGCTGGGGAACGCATTTTTACGCACAGACGATGGAGGTGGCGCAGAGCAGGTCTGATTCCCCCCCCCCCCAGGTAGCACGTGATTAGTTTCCAGGCGTGTACGCATCTGTGTAAAACGGCGAACGTTCGATAGTTCGTGAGCGAATTGGAGAACGGCGACCGGTGTTGTGTACGCTTTTCGACGGGAATGTTGCAATAGAAAATTGTTTAATATCTGAATCGGCTGCACTCCGGCGAGTTCATGGTAGCTGATGATCTATCGTTTATTTTAGTGCGTGTGTGGACTGTTGAGCAATTTCTACATAAGTTATGCAATAAACTCTAACCGGATACAACGCTTGAAAGCATTGGTGCATGAAATGTCGCTTAAAAGCTCTTAATGACAAGAACATATTGGTTTACATGAGTTTTCTCCAGCATAGTATTGACGTAATCAGTTTACAACTCCAGCCCACCATAGTACAACCATTCATGAATCCTGAGTAACGCTCGAAGGTAGCGCATCAGCAGTGCTTCATTCATTAAACTACAAAGCATGCTTTTTTGTTTGCACCATGCCGCATAGCTTTCACTACCGCTAATCACATTAAGAATGCATTCATTACTGACGTCAGAGGAGGTGTGCAAAGTTTCATGTTTGGATAATTTTATTAGGCTAGTCTTACAAGAATCAAAATACGATGACGCCAGTTCAGTTCGACCAATTATGTCAAGGTGCACTATAGTTGGTCAAGCCGTAGGATTGCAATGTCTAACAACACGTTGAGGTTCATTGAAATTTGCTTATTAGTTTGCTCGACAAGGACTTCTTGTATTTTTGTGATTTTTCAACTGTACTGTATTTCCAGGATTAGTATGAGCAAGTCGAAGTATGAACAAGTCGAAGTAAGTGAGAAATGTTAGACGATCTTTGAATAGTTTCATGTTCTTCAAAGATCAACATTTTACTACTGTTTTCAATGAATTGTTAAAATTTGAAATCCAAAATGATAAATAAAGAAATAGTTCTCTTTGCCAATTTGGCAACAGTTTAGTCTATAAAGAACCAAAGCTATTTAGTCGATGAAAACAAACTTATTCCGACAACAAATAGTCAAACGATGATGATGAATTGTAAAGACGTTATTTTTCAAACGTTACAACGTTATTGAACAGATAGCGTTTAACTTTTTTTTTAATATAGTAAAGCCGGCAATGCTTTAGTCACAGCATACTGAATTCAAATATAGCGGTAGGAAAAATCTCATATTTTTACCATTAAGTACATTTAGAACATACGTTGGCGATTAAAGCAGAGATGGTACAGTTGGTGAATCAAATAAATAATAAAATATTTGTTCGTTGTCTTCTTCTAAACCGATCTATGAACATCAAAAACCCAATAACATTGCTCGCAGAAACTGAAATTACAATAAAGCTTCGTTTCGATTAAACAAGTTATATATTTCTTACGTGATTGATTAAAAATATGCACATTCTTACGCTTTTCTCATTCCGCTCCTGCCTTCCACGCACAATACTCAACTCAACGCACAATATTCCTGTTAACCTGATACAATTTCGTAAGAAGACCTGTCTGTTGACTCGTTTCGATCACCATCCTTAAACCAAGTGCCTCGACTTATGGATCTATTTACAGTCAAACGCAATTACGGTTGCTTCTTAATCGCGATACCTCTTAGGTGGAGTGAAGCAGATTATTAAATGCCGAGTACGACGACTCTAGATCAAACAGCAGCTGACGCACCTGAGCCTCCGTAAGATCATCGGACGCCTGCATCGTGTTGAGTGTAGCAAGCCAGTTGGATACCTTCTCTTTGCCTTCGAAATTATCCGGAATCAGCGAGAGCCGATTCATGGTGTCGAGCAAATCTCGCAGCTCCGGTTGCAGATCGTCCATTGCACGGATTTCGAGTCGCAGCTTGTCCATAAGCGTGATAAACATCGACACTATGTCGGCGATACACTTGCTCGTGTTGCCCTTGTCATCTCGGATGGTAATGGGACGATCTTCGCGAATGCGTTCCAGCGCCGCCGGACAATCTAGACGAAACTTTTTTACAAACGCGTCGATCGTTGGAAACTCATCACCCTGTACGATCTTGAATGCTACTTTGTACTGTACAAGTAGCTTCGAACAGGCTGCCGTGTACTCTTGTGGTGTAATGCAGTCCCTGATGTACGCTTTTTCCAGGTTTTGGAGTGTAGATACGAGCGCAAACAAATCTGCCATATTATCGTACTTCTCCCGTTCTCTTGCCTGCCGATAGAGTTTCACCTCTTCGTAGAGTTCCGGACGATTATCCTGCATTTTGGGGCTGTAAAAAGAAGTTCTTTGCTTGAGTTTTCTTTGTGCTTTAAGTTGCCCAGCCTTCGCCGAAAAAAACTATCATCATTTCAGGTTGATGGACTTGGTACAGATCACCGGGCCTTACCTTGATGAACACTATGCCGTGGAACAAAACTATGTTCGATCAAATTATAACTAATAAACGAAAGCAATAATTTTCACAGCACTGCGACGAATCCTTTGCATTGAGTTTTGCTTAGTTTGTTTATGCTTTGCATTGACTCACCCCGCTGTCAGTCAAGCACCTCGGTTTGACATTTGTGCTGAATGCAGGCAGCAGCTGTCAATCGTTTGCCTCATAACATTTCTGCTGAATGTTTACATATTATTGTTTTGAATAATCTCGCGTTCTGTAGTTTCCGGCAAAAACGAGGCAAAATATGGATACTTTGCAAGCAATTAATTCTAAATTAACTGTTCAATCGGCAGCAGTGCAGATCGAAAAGGTGTTAAAAATTGCTCATAAATCGAAAACATCAAATCGAACAGTGAATGAAGGTGATATTGAGCTGTTGAAGCAGCTGTGTAAATCGAACAATCTACGAACATGCCAGCTGGCAAACGAAGCAATTCTACAGCTAGCCGGGGAAGGCTCAATGGAATTGGGACAAGCGCTGGGAATGCTAATAACGCTGCTACCAAACACAAATGCAGGACAATTCATTCCCCTCTCGGGTGTAATCTTCGAGCTGCTTCTGCTAGACCTACGCCGGCGATGCACTGCCGGCAGTAACTACACGTGCCAGTTTGACTTGATACCACCGCAGCACCCGATCATTCTACTCTTCAACAAAGCATCCAGCTTAGGATGCACCGGTACTGTACTGGAACTTATCGTTGGGGTGTTGCAATACCGGGATGATACAATTCGTACCAACAGCGTGGAATTTCTGCGCCCAGTACTGCTACACCTCTTCGTAAATATGAGCCAGTTTTCCGACTGTCAACCGATATGGAAGCTTCTTGTACAACGATCACTGCAAGATCCCAAAGCCATATCAGTTCTGTACGAAATTATTGCCTGGCGTCGAGATACAACGGCTCCACAAACAGCGTACACGGTTGCGATGCTAACGGATGCTCTGGAGATATTCCGTCGTGAACAACCCAATGACATTGACATACAGCTACCGATCGCACTGTATTTGGCAGTCGTTCTTAAGGAGTACGTAGAGTACAACTATGATCCGAATAGATGCTTCGCCTTGATGCACGCAGTTTTCATGGCTGTAGTAAAGTGCGATCCCTCCATTGCACTAGACGTAATGCTTACGATCGCTGCTGATATGCTATCGGTGCTCACACCTTCCAAAGTTTGTGGTTTGCTTGAAATAATTCAAACAATTCTTCCAACCTGCAGCAAAGTAAGCTGTATGGTAATGAAGGAAGCGCTAATTCAACTGCTAGGACAACCATCGTACACTACAAGACATCTTGCACAGTGCGACAAACTCCTGCAAGCGATCGAAAATCAAAAGTACTCTCCCGGAACAGAGCTGTGCGTTAGAACTGTCTTCTTTCATGCCGATCTGGCAAAGTGGACCATTCTAAGCAACTGGTGGACGGTTAATGAAACCGCAACGGAGCATTATCTTCAAAGGTGTGGTTCGTCCGGTATTAGGTTTACAGTTATCCTGGGTCAACTACATCGGTCCATCTTCCTTTCGCCTGCATATGAAGAAGTTGCTTGGCGTAGGAGTTTCGATCGTATGGTAAATCTTATGAAGCACAACGAACTGCATGTCGCTCAGAGCATGGTACCGCTACTCTACGGATTGGCCCAGCAAAAAGATGCCCGTCGCAGGCTGCACATACTGCAAACCATTGCTTCGATGGGTGCGAAGGAAAATCTAATCGGTATACTGAAAGCACTAACCAAGGATCTGGACCGGGCTCTGTGCTTGGATTTGTATCTGCGGCTGTGGAAAGCGGAACCGCGAACTTATCCTCTGCTTTACGACTTACTGAAGGATACAAGCCGGCAACCGAAAGAAGATCACTGGGAACACACGATTGCGCGCGCTTATACGATACGGGAGGTGTGCCTTATAAAGTGAGTATTAGTATGGAACACCAATAGTCCATTACTGTGGCAATTTAGAAGAGAGTAATAAAAACAAAATTTACTGGTATATTTTTCAACTTGTCTCCTTCTTTCTCCAGGCCTCAACAACATGGTGAAGATTTAGTCAATCTTTTCTCGGAGGTCCTAAGCAATCCAAAAAACAACGAAAACGAGGTCGCCATCTGTCTCTCACTCGACGCCATTTCAAGTCTGTGCGAAAACCACGTCGTCAACATCGTATCGACCTGGAAGGTGTTAGGGTTCCGTTTCGCAAACGAACGCCGTCCAAAGGTGATCAAAAGTTTGTGCCGATTTTTCGCCAGCGTACCCCTGATTAAGATCACCTCGATCGAGCAGGAGCGCCTGGTGAACCACATTATCGGTACGCTCTGGCACTATGTCACCGATTATGAAGATCGTGAAATTATCGAAGCCGCTTTAGGCACGCTGAAACACTTCAACCCGGAACTGTTGACACTGCGCCAGATTCCGGAAGTGTTTCGTCAGGGTATCGAACTGCTAGAAGCGAGTGAAGATGATGCAGATATTTCACCTGCCGACAGTCCGGGTTCCGTCCCTCCGGAATGCTGGATCCAGCTGCTGCAGTACACAAATCACTGCGCGATCGATGCCGTCGGGGATCTGGTGGCTCACTACATCACGCGCGAGGTCGAAACCTACCGCGGTGGTATTTACCAAACGCCGGAAGGACGACCGGAGCCGTCCAACTTGAAGTATCTGCCGAGGGCGAGCATTCTGTCGACGATCGTTAACTATCTGATAGTGCAGAGCACTAAATTTGCAAAAAGCGATTGTGCGAACGAACTGGTGCTGGTGCAGATGCTTCGAATCGTCGCTAAACCCTACCCCAAACCCATTCCCCCGCTCAACTGGTGCTTTTTGCATGAATATTTCCACCACTGCTTCGAGATGCGTGACGCTTGCCTGCAGATAGCGTTTAAACAGATGCCCTACTCCGGCACAGCCAAGCGGCTGGTGGAGAACTATCTGAGCGAGCTGTGCGAAACAATCATGCTGGAGGAGGATCTACTAAAAATTTACGCCGCGATCGCGGATGTTACCGAAACGCTGCAACCGGACATCTACAAACGTTTCGTGCATCTTTCTCTACAATATCTTGCTGAACGGGCGGAGGATGCGCAATTTCCCGAAAGCGCTTCGTTCGTACAGGCGATGGCGTTGATTGGTCAGGCGCTACGGCGCGAAAAAAAGTACGAAAATGAAGACAATTTTCAGCTGCTCTGTACAACACTAGAAAACTTCTTTATGCGTTTTACGCTGGATTCGGAGGTAGGAAACAATGGTGTTATTTCGAAAATGTATGAAGAATCCTTATTTATTACTTTTTCATAATTTTCTAGACATTTAGAAAGTACATCGAAACACTGGTGCACCTTCCGGCGCATCATTTCGAGAGCCTTCTCAAACCAAGCACCTGGAAGGAGGAAATCAACGAAGAAAAGCTTCGAAAAACTATCTATCTTCAGTTTGCGTTCCTCAAACATAATCCCACCGCTAAATCCCTGCACTTCCACGGTCTCGCTGATATCGTAACGACGGTTGCAAAGCGCTTCCAAAAGGACCCTGAAACGTGCACCCTGCTTTCGGAGGCATTTTTCAATTTTGTCGAAGTTTTTACACGCGACAACGAGCAGGAATCACCGGATGTGAAAGCTTTGGTTGGTTTTATGGCCGAACTTATCGGTCTTATCCAGTGCGCACTGACGGTGACGGATGTTCAAATACAGCCGGCAACGCTTTTCATGATCGATATGTTAATGGTGGCTGTGGTTAGTTTTTCCGGTTACGGAGGATTGTATGGGGAACAAGCTATAGCTCTTGATCATTCCTTGCGGCTGTCTCTATTCCCCGTTGCACTGGTCACAACGTTTCAACACAATGTGTGGCGTGAAATTGAAATTAAGGTAAGCGTATTTTTGCCTTATTTATTATTGTTAAATAATTTTGATTAACTTATTTTTAAAGGTCTATGAATTCCTGTATCATCTCTGTGGCATTGCATCGTTACCGAAGGAGTATGCAGTGTGCCTGCGCAATGCGCTCATATGCTGCAAGAAACAGCCTTACTTCCAGCAACCAAAAACGTGGCCTAAATTTGTTACCCTTAGAGACTTTTAAAAGCAGTTCCTCTAAAAAGGCATCTTATTTGCAAGACAATTCAAGATGTATCTTTAAATACTACCTTCAAAAGCACAATTTATTAATATGTTTAATTTTTTATTCAAATATACTAATTAAGCTCAATACCGTCATATCCACATTAATACGCATCGAAAGAAAGTATGCAGTAAATAAAAACAAAATATGTTCGTAATATTATCGACAAGCAACGAGAAAAACATGTTTTCTTTAAACAATTTACGCATTTACTACAATACATTACAACTGTATACAAACAAAACCAACGTCCCCGGTCAGAACCATCACCTGAAACAGCCACCCTTTGGTCGCAAAGGTCGCCGCGATGATCGCGTGAGACCTCTTCACGATGAGCGTACACGCATACATAAGCCAACCAACACCAAAACGAAAGATAATGAACCTGTTGGTCGACGCACCCCCCAAAAGCGACAACGTTCGTTCTTGCGCCACTTAGTCGCACAACTACACGCGATAGCGGAAGCCCATACGCGCAGAGCTCGCAATGACGAAGGGTAACGAAAGCAGCGATATTTTAATCGAATCTGCACCACACCGGCTGGAATCTGCCTACAAGGAACTGTTCACTGACGGTGCGTTACAATTCTTGGTGCAGCTTGTGTCCGAGTTCGATGCAGAAGTGGAACAGGTGTGTAGAAAGCGGGAATGGCTTGGTCTGGTCTGTGTGTTAGCTTATCAGGTTTTGTTTACCTTTACAGTTGCTGCAAAACCGCATCAAGCGTCGGGTGCTGATTGAGGAAGGCAAATGGAAGCCGGTTTTTCACAACAGCAGCGAATCGCTCGAATGGACCGTCGGCGATCTGCCGGTGCGGTTGCGTAATAGAAAACTTGACCTGGGTGATGTGAGTCCTGCCAACACGGTTCATTTTATCGATTGCCTGTACGCGGACGTGCAAGGAATTCAGGTAGGAGAGAATGCCTTATTTACGTGTCAATGATGGAGAGTTTGATTAAATGCTAAATAAAATTGCTATATCGTATAGGTCGATTTCGATGATGGGCATTGTCCAACGTGGCGCAACACGGTGCAAGGTCTGTACAATGTCACACGTGCGGTACAAGGCAATCTACAAGGTGCTCCGGCAGATGTGCAAGCGTACCCGATACTGATGCTGCGTCCACGAGCGCTCAATATGATCGAGCATCATTGCATCGTAAAAGGAAAGGAAGTGATTGGACCACTGTTTGATTTCGCCATTCTCATGTTCCATAACGCACGCACGATGGCAAATCTTGGCGTTGGGCCTTACCTATACCTTTCGAAGGTGATCTAATGAGCGAATGATCTATGTTTCGATTTAAACAACGAGCTTTTTACCGGTACAGATTGAAGATCCAAGTGAAACGGCACTCTGGAACAGGATCTTCACTTGGACAGAACGTCAGCTAGGCTTATTAAATGGTACGATCAAGGCGTGTGTGCTGATCGAAAACATCCTAGCCGCCTTTCGCATGGAGGACATCCTTTACTCAATTCGGGATCATGCGATCGGTCTCAACTGTGGCATATGGGATTATTGTGCGAGCATCATCGCGAAGTTCGGTTGGCAGCGGGAGTTTTTGCTTCCCGACCGCAACAAGTACGTCAACATGGGTCAACCGTTTTTGCGCAACTATATGCGCTTGCTGATCCACGTGTGCCATAAGCGAGGCGCCCTGGCTACCGGCGGTATGGCTGCAAAAATTCTACCCAGCGGGAAGGAGAAAGCGCTTTTGTACGTAAGAAAGGTTGTTTGCCAACAATATTCAGTTTTTTTTACAACGTTTCCCGTTTTAATTATTGTAGAAGTGACGATGAAATCATCGAGAGCGTAAAGCTAGCCAAATCGGTCGAAATTGACGCCGGTGTAGATGGGTTTATGATATACGATCTTCGGATGGTTGATGCGATCAATCAACTGTGGGATCGAAAAACTGATGGCGAAAATCAGCTAAACATCCTGCCCAATGTGAGTGGCATATGTGCGGAAAGTTTACTACAGATTCCAAAGGGTGGTGTTACTATCGATGGGCTTGGGTGAGTTTGGACAAAATGTCAAAAGTAATGAGAGTATAAGGCTTACCTTATCACTATTCTGCAGGAACAATATAACGGTTGCGTTACTGTTCATCTACCATTGGCTCACCGGAAGTGGTGTGTTCTTCCTGAACGGATCAGTAGAGGATTCGGCGACGGCCGAAATTTCACGCTCCCAGCTGTGGCAGTGGATCCGCATGGGAGCCGTTGTCGAAGATCGCGAGAATACGATCGTCACGCGCAAGCTGGTCTACCAGATGACGGACAAAATCATCTCCACGGCCTACCGTGCGTGGTGCATAACACCGCCCGATCGCAAACGCTTGCTGTCGGCGAAGTTTATGCTGCTGGATGTGATTTCAGCCCGGAATTATATCGAGTACATCACTACACACCTGAACGATAGTCACAAATTTCGCACACTACACAATAAAAACGATGGCTTGATGGCTAAGCTTTGAAACTGAAGTGTTATGTGTTTTAACGTTTTTTAATATTTCCTGCATTTCACTGTAAAGAAAGTGTAAATTGCTTACAAATTATTATTCACGTTTGAAGAAACAAGAATGGAACAGATAATGAAAAGAAAGAAATTATTATTCAATAAAATGATTCAAATTTTAAAGTTTATAAGGTACAAATGACAAATATCTTTAAACAAGCGAAACTAAATTGGGCTTCCAATCACAGCAGTCTATGAAAACATAATAATTATCTGGAATAACCCAGCCAGACAAATCGGCCTTAAGGAACCCTTAACGAACCATTAAAGAACCGGTTCTTTAATGGTTCTTTAGTGGGTTCTTTAGCAGTTCTTAACGAACCCATTCGTGCAGTTTCGGTGAGCAGTTGGTTATACACACCTCGGACAGATGTTCGAGCAGAAGTTCGGGCAGTTTTTCAA
>KI915044.1:2671491-2694898 GCA_000473445.2 Anopheles farauti
AGGTTCACTTTAAAAAAAAGCAATCAACGGTACAGTAAATAACTGATTTTTTTTTACTGTCAGCTGATATTTTTATTTTGACAGGCGCTTGAAAAACTGCCCGAACTTCTGCTCGAACATCTGTCCAAGGTGTGTATAACCAACTGCTCACCGAAACTGCACGAATGGGTTCGTTAAGAACTGCTAAAGAACCCACTAAAGAACCATTAAAGAACCGGTTCTTTAATGGTTCGTTAAGGGTTCCTTAAGGCCGATTTGTCTGGCTGGGAACTGCGCAAACTGTCAAACGCTATGCCCGCACACTGTGAACGAAACGTCAACCGTGTGGGGCCTGGATTGAAAAGTTATTATTTTTTTATTTGCATTCGCGTGTGGGTTGAAATTATCGTGCAGCCAAGCATCGCAGCGTTGTGTGCCCTTTATGTGTGGTTTCAGGGGCGAATTTTTCCTTCGTTTAGGGAGCTCCTATTAAAATATTCGGGTGGATGTGAGAACGAAGCCAAACGTGTTGTTAAATCGTCTCGCCACGAGCGCCATGCCCGGATGTTCCTATCGTCGGTGATCGCTTTGTTGTGTGTTGTTGTTCCCGTGTACGCAGGAAGTGGATAAAACTAGTGCCTAACTTTCTCCATTGCCTCGCTCGTTCGAGCCTGAAGTCTGACTAGTGTTTCGAAAGCCTGTTTTCCTTATCATCGTGCATTTGCTACCGCTGCGGCACGATAAAAAATGGAGCACATCAACACGCCGAAGGTAAGGGTAATTTGCTTTATCAACAGATGTCGTTGTGGCAGATTTATCGGATTCGCGAATGGTGCAATACGCAACCTCCCGCATTGGTTATCAATGAAGAATCCATCGAAACGGCATCGTAGCGGAATGAACCAGAAATAGATTATCGATCGATATACAGCAGCTTTGCTGACGTGCTAATTGGCTGCCCTAGAGCCGACGGCCGAACGCAATGCAACTCTTCGTCGTCTGGTCTAATGCATAAGTACAGCTGTTAGCAAAAACTGGTATGAACGGTCGCTACAGCTGCAGTTTGTGCTACGGCCCAGTGCCTGGCCGTGCCCAGTTTTGTGCAACGGTGCAATCGCGAGAAGCAATTATTGTTTGCCTTTCTGCTCGATCGATCTATTTGCGTCCGATTAGTGGAAATGAAACAAATGTACCTCGATAAGAGTTAAGCTATGGTAAAGGAGCATGACAACTGTTGCATACGGGTCGGAAAATAAACCATATTGTTAATATCCTTTCTTCGCCAGTAGCAACGGCTGCGCATGACTTTTCATTCAATTGCATTCTCTCCCACGCGTTTACTGTTTCCTATCGCCGTCTTGGAATGTGATACGTGAGATTGAAAACTTTTCCTATTGGCTTTCACTATAAGATACCTTTGGTTTCGTTCATGGCCGTCTACAATCAATGTATTTTATTATTATGTATTCGAAATGCAGCTGAAGGTTACAATTGATTGATAACGTGGCAAACGGCACTAGTCTCGCGAAGTGTTGAACCAGATGATGAATATGCATTATATAAGGATTCAGTGTGTAACTTTACCGAGACGAATTGTTATCGCTGGCGATAGTTATAAACAACAATCCCTTTATCAATATCATAATTGATTTCCATTTCCTAATTGATAAGATTCCGTTTGATAAATTGATAAGCTTTACTGTTTTTGGTTGTTTAGTAACGGATTTTATTTACCTGATTTTTTTGCCTTTAAGCTGAGGGTAATATGAAAATCATCTGTTTAATCGGTTATGTTACTGGCTCGTACAGGAGCAAGGTTTACAGGAAAGGCCTGAAGATTGTAGTTGTTCAAGATATACTAATATTTCTACTATAACTACCACATGAATCTTAGTATATAAAGGCGTTAAAATCATGCGCTTGAAGCAACAAAACATTGCAACATTTTCACGTGCAATAATTTGTATTTAAAGTTTGACTCATGAAACCTTCGCTGAACATCGTATAGCTTCGCTAGTGAAATAATGCTAACACTCTTTAATCGACGGTATTAAATGTAAAAATGCACTTTAGCGTTTATATCGTTACAGTATTTTACCATACTGGTTCCAGGTAGTAAAATTATGTTTTCATTTTTTGCAATTGATGGTATTATTGGAAGATCTTAAAAATATATTAGTTACATAACATTTACACTCAACTGTTACTTTTAATACATTTTTATTGCATCAATTATGATTTAAATTGCAATTCTTATAAAATCAAACGAATCTTAAATATTTTTTACTTACTTTTACTGACTAATATATAATAGTTTTTAGCTTTTGTTAACGAGTCGTCAAGGAGGATCCTTTTAAGTAAAGGAGTTGAAAAGGGGAAGGTGTACGAAGGCACCAGCAACACTTTTTACCATTCTTTAAGTTACCAAACGCAAGTTATGAATTGTTACAATGAATAGTTTTGAACAAGGAGTATTTGTGTGAGATAAATGTGTATGTTTTCCAAAGCTAGAAAAAGTTCCATAAAAATTTAAGTTTGGTCAAAGAAAACTATTTGTTCATGTGGTAGATTAACTAAGTATTTTGCATAAAACTGTCTGCATAAGTCGGGGTATTTCCTCTCAATATATAAACCTTCCACCACCGGATTTCCTCGGTTGGTTGATTATAGTTTAAGATTGGGAACAATTAATAAATACTGGAACATATTTTTGCAACAACATGCTGTATGTAACATTTTAAATACAATAGTTTCATTTATTTCGATGAATAATATTCATATTCGACCGAATAACCATAGTTTATCCGCAATGAAAGAGTAAAAAGTAATATGTGAGTTTCATCTCCGAAAGTTTTAGATACCTTGATCCCTCGGAGAAAAACTACAGAATATCTCTTTTTCCACTCTCCAGTAATCCACCGATAGCCAAATAGCCTAAAAAAGGTCATTGATAATAACGACCAATATATGGAATAGTGCAAACTTTTCCCAAAATCCCACGGATCGTTATGGAACAGCGCGCTGAAAAGTAAATGAAAGTAATAACATTGCTCCGAACCAATGCTCGGTTGCTTACAACCGAAAAAGAGTCATGTCATTTCGACGCGAATCCAATTACATAAGCTACTTCTACTCCCGCACACAAAACATGCACCATGCCCGTACTCGGGTGGGGGCGAGTGGAACACTACTATTCTACTACTACCGACCCTATCCAGTGCTGCCCAGTGCTAACGTTCACGCGTTCGTGTAAAAAGCACTTCATCGATGTGCAATTGCAGCTGCAGAGCGATGCACATCGCTGCAGTTGCGCGGTGTGGAGAGACTTGAGCAATGTGAGCCTGTGTGTTTGGATGGTGAGTGTCGCGGGAGAAATATGTTCGACCTTGACCTTCTATAATTCCAAACGGAGTTTGTAGCACGCTACCATTCCACTTCGCACAAAAAAAAACGGAATCCAATTTTTGGTTGTTTCATCAGTGCTACCGTTTTTTGTGTGTTGATTGGAAATGAAAAATGTAGCGAATGAATACATACATTGGGCTTGGGATTGGTTTCTGCGCTACCACTGCCGCGGCCATCGAGAGCCACCATAAATTATTTGACCTATATCGGTTTGGAATAATGGTCCCCAGGCCCGAACAAGAATGGAGGAAGAAAAATCGAAGCTTCCGAAATAGGAGTCGGTAGTCGACTCCAACGCCAACGACTCCTCCACTCATTATGTGCCACTAGCACGACTTTAGCACGTGACTGCACGTGGCCTCTCATTCGCTCACTCGTGGGGATTCTCGTGCTGTGACAGTTTTCCGATGCTTTTGTAGGAAAATCGTACGCCATTTTCTTGGAACGTGCACCGATTTCCACATTTCCCGTGGTGGTGTAAAGATTTGTAAAAATTTTTGTTTTGGAGAAAATGCGCTCGAAGCGAATGTGCAACTCGAAAATATAGGAAATTTCTATGCTTTCATTTCTTTCGTAGGAAGTATTCTTTGCTATTCGTTTTATATTTTACAATTTGAGTTATTAAAATTTGGATTTTAAAATTATTTATTCCCTTGAAGCTTTATTTTAGAACAAAATTATTGTCCACGCCTTCCTTGAATTGCTCTTCAAAACGCAGGCCTCATAGTAAATAGCGAAGCAAAACAACAACACGCCAGAGATAGTGAAGAGTACTGTGCTTGTACATAAACACAGAGAGGCTCGCTCGCTCGGGGTAGGTCTCCAAGATGGAGCAATACGTCCTGCAGGACCAATAATCCGATTCGCTATGTATCTACACGTAGGCTGTACGTAGCGCGCGAGCGTGAGATGAGAGTGAACTGAACACACACTGAACAACGGAAAGCAGACGACGGCAGACGACACCTTCTTCCCCGATGAGCGAGAGAGAATCGAAACGCGCGTGCTACTGCAGCTGACAAGCTCGAAGGTCCTGCGGCTTTTCCGCTGCTGGAAGCATTTCAGTTCGAGTTTTCTATCGGTTCGCGCGGTCGACCGCAGTTTGCTGCACACGCGGATACTACGGGCGTGTGAATAGTTGTGCTGTGGCAAATAAAATACGCTTACGAAGGCGGTTGTGGTCGGGCTTGTGAAAAAAGCAAAAGCTTCTTTTCATGTGTAACCTGTGTGGTAACAAGGAGCCGAACCGACAGTGTCGTTCATGAGTGTGAATGAAATGGTTCACAACTCACACGCACATCAACATCGCATTATTTGTCCTAGGACAGTGGCCTGATGGATAGATAGGTCGTCGGAATCGTTGTTTCATGTTTACACACGGTGGCAGAAGAAAAATCGATTTTTTCCGACACGATTAATCCTACCGAGTGTTGTGGATAATGAATTTGTTTAGCATCAAGCCATCGAGGGTGGTGGTGACATTGCCAGTGTAGAAGGTGATACTAATGCGACATCGAACATTTGGGGAAAAATGCTAACTTCCTTTTGCTCCTTTCGACAGGATGTGAAAAGCTAATCAACTCTCCCACAGGCAGTGGCTGGGGTGGTAAAGTAGAAACTAGCGCGCGTGGTTAACAGTGCACACGACACAACAACCGTTGCTGGTTCTTGTTGGGAAGAACGAACAACCGAAGATAACAAGTAAAGTTTTTGGCTCCACGCCGTAGCGAACAAATAGCAGCCATGGCAGACGCCGAACCACTGTCACCGTCCGCGTCGTCGTTTAAGCAGAACTTTGATCTGGTTACGCCCGAGTTCGAGGAGGACCCGAAGCTGCTGTGGGGCAGCGTGCCGGTGCCCCCGTTCGTGTCGGACAAGGTGGTGACGTGGGTGGAGGAAAACTTTCCCCATCAGCCACCGCCGGCGGTCGAGTTTCGCGGACAGAATGTCCTCAGGAAGGTAAATAACGAGCCCGTTCGGCAGACGTAAGACAGCAAAGAGAGAGAGAAAAAAAGGTTCCCTGGTTGAATTGCTGATCAGCTGCAGCTGCTTCGATAAGCGAACTCCTCACGCATCTGTGCCTCGAAGGGGGGTTTGCAGAGAAGACGAACGAATGCATGAATGTAGCAGACAGAAGAACCCTTTTTCAGAATGAATGATTCCGCTTGACCTGAACCGTATGATAGTGCAAACCGAAGGATGGAAACGGCATTGAAATATTTCAAATATCCCGTCCTAGATACTAGAGATCCTGCCGTGCACGGAGACACGGAGTGGCAGCAACAGCAGTACCATTTCCATTGCCGGACACAGAAAAGGGCTACCTAGTTTTATCGCCGTTGTTTTACGACCACACCGACGGACAGTGGCGGCTGCGGTTTGCGGTGGTGGCATGTTTATGGGGTGGCATTTAGAATTCCGCACCATTAAACCCATTTTTATGCGGCGATGGTCCTTTTCGGGAGGAGTAGTTTGGTGCGGTAGTGCCTCGTTTAAACACACCGGCTCATAGTTTAAAAAGTAACGTACCCGTAGCACGCCGTTTTATTTCGCTCGAGATCCGGGCATGTTTATTGACGTCCTAAAATTAGCATTCGAAGGATTAGGTGCAGGTTGACCGTGTTTTAATGCGTCAGTCAATTGTATCCAGCTAATGATTAAAATAATTTACCATCACAACGTAGGTGGTATGAGCAACTTGCGAAAGAATACCCGTCGCTAAATTCAATTACCATCATCGTCAGTTGGCGGTACGGTCGTAGGAAGAATGTTCTTTTTATTTTTCATGCCGGGTTGCATCGCAATGCGTGGGTTTTGCAGCTACGTTGGCCCACTCGGAACCGGTATTTCAGTCCCCACCAGACGCTTTTCGCTACGTTTCCGGTTAGTGCGGAGGGAACATTGTATAAATCATCGGTGGCGACGATGCGGGATTGTCGACGCATTCCCCGAGGAAGGAAAATTGACTCGTGGCGAGACACATTATGGTTTCTGTTTTGCTATTACCACGGGGCATGATGTAACTCCCTCCGTCCGTAGCGTTCCGAGGAAAACATGTATGTGGGTGTTTCAAGGGGCGTAAAAACATTCTTGGCTATTTTTAAGAAAAAGCTCTTCATTGGGAAGAGTTTTCGCAAACATTAGCTTATAGAATGTAAGATAACATGAGTTTCATGTTTTTATGATATTTTTAGTGGAGAAGGCCCATATTAAAACGTTTTTCAAGTAGATTATTTGTTAGTGCCAAAACTGTATTTTTTTGGGATTCGGAATCCGAATATTCTCGAAGCCAGTCCAGCGTGTAATAAATTTTTGCTTCACTAAGCATATTCGCCGAGTACGGACGCAAACTACGAACTATAGGGGAGGGAATAGATTCCTACACTATTTTTTGCTTAATATATTTTATATACCTGAATTATAAATTTTAAAAACATGTTGATTGAATTTCTTTGACATTTTGGAACCATTGTAGAGCTTTTGAAAGCAGGCGTTTTAAAAGGCATTAGTGTAAATACTGGTTAAGTTTTTTAGTTGCATTTACGCATAATAATATATTAAAGCTTTTACAAATTTGATAGATAAAAGATAGCCAAACTCAACATAAATGGGTAAATGGTATTTAAATATCATATCGTTATTTGTAAATTTCTTTGTTTTGCTTGGATTAGGTTTAGAAGAATGTTTTTAATTTTATTTGTGTAAAAAAACACAAAAAAAATAATGAATCGATAAAACTCTTATGAAAAATGTTTAATTAAACAAAAAAAAAATGATGGGCTTGTGAGCGGGTTTTTTTGTTAATAATATCAGCAAATGTTTGTATCAAATTTGGTCTGATATCTAGAATAAGACACATT
Organism: Anopheles farauti; assembly: GCA_000473445.2. Classification (NCBI taxonomy): domain Eukaryota; kingdom Metazoa; phylum Arthropoda; class Insecta; order Diptera; family Culicidae; genus Anopheles; species Anopheles farauti. The sequence continues at coordinate 2,678,736 of KI915044.1, forward strand.
TGGTATAATGACGCAATGTAATAAACATATTATTGTAAAAAGGTACGAGGTGAGAAAATGTGGTAAAATTCTAGGTATAAAAGTAAATTAAATTTAGGGTAGATTAAATAAATAAGAAGAGTAATGAAAAATAGACGCCTCTAGTCAATTTTCCCAGGCGTCCATTTTCCGCGTTGTTAATGAGATATCAATGAATGATCTACATTGCTTACTTCAATTATAAACGGTTCGTTTCTGATGTGAATAATTAAACAATAACCACTGTTGCTTTTCCCATCCGTCAACGATACTCATGATTTCTACGAAATTGGGAGCTTCAACCAAACGTCTTTGAGCATATTATGGTTTTGAGACGATCCATTAGCCTACTGCCTGAGGTTTACTTTTGTTTTTAATACAAATAATTAAACAACATTCCCCCGGCTACAATCTAACCGTTTTGCAACCCGAGTATCTCCTAGAAATGTAAAGTTGTGATCCTGAAAGGTCACTTTTCCCGACTTGGTCCTGACGTACAAAAAGCTGTGCGAAAAAATCGCAGACATTCTCCGTCTCCAGATCATTTCACCGATACTGCAGGTGAACTCAAAAGAAATATACCCCTAGCACTTCGCAAATCGGTAATGGTAATGAAATCTCATTTCCGTGGGATGACCGTACAAATTTGAAAAGATGGGTTTTATTTGAATCTCTCTTCGCAAAGTACCCTTCACAACACAGGATTACACTGTTACAACGCCCAGCGGGAAACGTCCACCAAGCAGACAATCAAGAAAAATGTTCTCGCGATTTGAAATCCCCCTTTTTGTGTTATGCTTTGGTGGGTTCGTTTTGCGAGAAAAAAATGTTTCTCAAAATTTTTATCTGGGAAAAAATATTCTTTAGAGTCTTTCGTTTTTTGAGCCACTGGAAAGAATTCCGTTTTGGAAGCGATACTTACAATCATTAATTTTTCGCGTTACTTTCACGTAACTGCTCTTTCTAACCATAGTAATTACGTCACCAGAGGAGTTAGTATCCGTTTTAGGAGGGAGAGTTTTCCTTAAAGAGACCATATTCTTCTTAAAAAGCATATATTTCGTGCAACAAATCCTTTTCGTAGTTGAAAATGTATTTAACAAAACAAAATCAGTAACCACACTTACAAATCCCGACGCACGTCAGGCGGGATAAAGCAAACGTAAAGGACTAGGCCGCTTACTTCATATACCATATTTTTTGGCACTGCCCGGTCCGTCGAAAGGGACGGATTAAGTGGAAGAAAAGCGGTTTGCATTACCGCAAAGTGGAAGCGGTTTAGGAGGCAGCTTTACTTTGGCGGGTAGAGACTTCCCTCTTCAAGATTCCTGCTGCTTCAATGTCTCGCAACAGACGACCGGGACGAGGGTTAAGCTGTGGGCGTTGTGTCGGTAGCCTTCGGGTGGTTTTTCTGCATTTGAGCGCGAATTATTGCGTGTACCTTCTTTGGGGCGCTTTGTTTATATTGTGCCTTTCATTTTCAACGCTTCGCAGATGTGGTTTGGGACGGTTGTGTAGCTTTAAATGGGAATGATGGATATGACATGCTTTTATTGAAACGCAGTGATTTTATTCGGCGAAAATAGGTTCTTCAGTTGAAACATAAAAAAACGTCAGCATAATCTGATGATAAAAAATGAAATACAATTTTTAAAATGAAGAAGGAAGGGTTTTAATAAAATCATAGACAGTTGAAATGATAACACAGACTCAAAAATAAAACGATACAAATTGAAGATCCTGATTGATTGATTTCCCTAACTTGAAGTTGAACAGGGTAAAATATAAAATTATGAACTTTTCTGGATAATATTTGGTTGAAATAAGAGGAAAACAAAAATAATGGTTTGTATTTTTTGGATCTCTGCACAAGGTTATAATGCTGGTAACGAGTAAGTTGACGGCAAATGTTGGTTGCTCGACGTCTCGGTTTGTATTAGTGGCTGCTTTCATTCTTGGACATTTCGCCGAGATACTCTTGGTCATCTTTGCTACTCAAAGTTAATTCCCTAGCTCTGGATACATTAAGGTCGTCCGGCTGGAGTAATGTCACGGTTAGTTAATCAATTATGAACTTAACTCTCACCCACAAGACACTCGGTTTGCCTTTGCCAAAGCGTGCGTCATGTGGTATCAGAAAGCGTGATATCGAACGCTTATTGAATTTTTGTATCAAACATGCGACACCACGCGTTTCCAAATCGTTTCAACAATAGTAGCTCTGAACAAATTACTAAACATGTCACTAAGACACATGTTAGCTCCCAAAGACTTGGAGAATCATGGAACAACGAAAATCTGCCAAGATTACGCAAAACTCTGACCCATGAGTTTTTGGGTTCAGCCTTAAGTATAGCAAAGGGTTTTGGCTTCAATTTACTTCCGTCCCCAAAGATTTGGGTAAAATTAGACGCTGTTAGCTTTTTTGAGTGGTGTCTTTTGTTGTGTGATATTTACACTAATGAATTTATTATTTTTATTTTTTGCAGGAAGCCATGAAACCACGCTAAAATAATTAAATATTCAAGAGATTTTTCTTAAGGCAAAGTTTTTCTTTCTCATTTTCATTTTTAAATTTTTTTTTTTACCTACGAAAAAAAAGATCGATATTTCATCGCTTCAAAACATCGTTACTGTAACGGAATCGAGAGTGTGCGGTTGATTCAATTAATTTTTAATGATATCCGCTCCGTCTGCGGCTAGCTTACGGTGGGAATGAAATTGACATTTTAATCAGGACGCACCATTCGCTTTGCAGCGATCTTTCGATGGAGATTAACACACACACACGGTCACGCGAGATTATACTCTGCGGTGTAGTTGAGTTGTTTTCACCTGCATGCTTGACGAAATATATTATGTTCCTAAAGCAAAAACCAGATTTTCCAACGTCCGCGCAAAACACAAATAACCACACAGGCGCGTTTCGCTTTTCAACATCTCCCCAAACCGAAGCAAACGGTGGTGGGTCTGCTCTTTTGGTTTTCCGTTTGTTGTTGGAGGTGCGTGTTGGCCCCGGGGATGTTTTCCCATGAACCCTGAACCGTACCGACCGGGATGGAACTTTTCCGCCGAAAAACCGTCGTCCGGGATATGGTTCATGAAAAATTCACCTCGTGCGATGCATTCCGGACGTGAAGATGGTGGTGGACATTGGACCACGGGCGGTCGGTGGTCGGCGGTGTGTTAATATCCATTGCTTGTTGATCCGCCTCGTAAAGCCGCGAACTTAACGGGACGGTTGGACGTATTCGACGGGAGTTTGTTGTTGTGCCTGTGTATTTTATAGCGTAAGCCTATTCTCTCACGCCACACTTGTTTCCAGTTTTTCCTTCCACCTGGCGGGCATACGTGCGATTGATGGTCTTTGTTTTCAATTAAACTTCGTCCCTGTGAAGCGATTAAGCAAAAATCGATGGTCGGACGGATACACGGAAACCTTTCGGCCGAGGAAAAACGATCACGCATTAGATGAATGCTCGATGGTGGTTGATAAATTAAGATCCCCGTGTGCTGGCGACGATTCATCACCGAGCGTTTGCGTGCGGCATTTTCGCTGTTCTCAGTAAGGGCGATTGCATGCCCCAAGGTGCTTGCTTGGACGGTTATTTGTTTCTTGCGTAAGGAAGGAAGTTCGTTTTCCTCGCTTCTGGAAGCGAGGGAAGGCTTTCGTAATACGCGTGTTATAACAATCGTACGGAATTGTCGTTCCCGCAATTCTTGGCGGACGCCAAGAGTGCGAGGCCAGTGCGAGGGTGAGAGGTACGTGCTTTCGGGCAATTGCCATAACAGTAACGCCATTTTTGAACCCTGTTCAGTGTTAAAGTAAACATAAGTGGCATTTGTTGGATCGCAGGTCGTTTGGGCTCCAAATGATGCAACTGATGTATCAGAGGGAGAGGTCATATTTATGCTCATGTACAGTACGTAAACGACCAACGGAGTTTATTAGGTGGAAAGCTCTATAGGTTTTACTATATTGTGAAACTGTTGCTATTTTAGTGTGCTTATATGTATCAACTTGGAACTACATGTATCAATGGAGAAATGCGAAGCATTAGACGAATTTTGCAGCAATAAAATGAATGAAATATTTCCGTATTAAATTTTCAAACAAGCATTTCGTTTGAACGTAAATCGTTTTAAAATTTAAAACATTAAATCAATTGTTTTAAAGTTTGATTCCTCCGTGTTATAAGCTTTATGAACCTAACTAATTTTTGCTCTTCAAATAGAATATTTTCCTTTAGAAAGAGCACGTATGATCTCGTCACTCTCGCTCACGTCATTCGCCGCTGAGAGTGAAATTAGGTGTTGAAAATTGATGATTTTCCAGACGATTGGCCTTCGATCATTGATTAAGGGTCGATTTTTTTTCCATCCCAAAAATATTACACTTTTCGGTTTCCCTTCCAGCATCACTTTGATTGGGTTTCCGCTGTCGCTTTCCTCGAATCGTTTAGGATTTGTTCTGTAGTTGATAGCCAGCGAAACGTATATTGCCTGACATAATCGTACCTATCGACATCACGATTGCTTCATATCTTGTATATTCATTTTCGCTCTCTTTTTCTCCTCCCCCAGATCGAAAATGTCCGTATGATTGACAGATATAATAGCAAAAATCCGACCGTCGGCGTACTGTACCTTACGGCCACGCATCTCATATTCGTCGATCCGGATGCCAACAAGGAGACATGGGTAAGTGTTTCCTTACTGGCGCGAACGTACGCCCTCCACCACCGGGGTTTGAATTTGCATGCCACATTCACGGTCCGGGAAGCCGGAAAGTTATGATGCCACCACGTTTCGTTCCACATCGATAAGATAGTCATCGGTATGGATTCCTGATCATATCGGCTGACGTGAAGCCTTCCGCAACGGAATGTGTGTACGCAATGTGTTCGTATTTTATTTTTGGCTTCATGAGAATATCGTTCCCGGTGGAGTTTCCACCAGCATTTGCCTATGCGGCAAAAATGTTCAATATTAAATTGATTGAATATGAAGCTATGCTTTGATGTACTAATACATGCCATAATACTACGATAAATCATAGTTTTATGAAAACTATGCGATGAAACGCTTAAGGCTTACATTTACAGAATTTCATCCGTCACTAATTGTACTTCGAACAGATGCCTTTGGAAAAATGTTCAATATTTAATTGATTTTATATGACACTAAGCGCTGCGTTCCTTGATATAATCAAAGTTTAACGAGCAAAATGCTGTATCGGTTTTCCGTATAATGTAATTACACAGGTTAATTTTAGCAAAATTTTAAACTTTATGCAAAACTTCATTTGCATTATTAGAAGTAATCTGTAAGTTCGGTTGGTTGTAAAAAAATAAGTAAATAAAATAGCGATGACGCGAACCTAGCACACTCGAAACCATATAATAAAGCTCTTAAAGTTCTTGAAAACTTAAACGTGTAACGCTTTACGATTACGTCAAGAAAGCTTTACGATTTTTTTGAATGAAAATCAAAACCGTGAATGATGTTTATATTAACAATTTATTTATTATTTAAACGGAATTTGTTGAGAATTTGTTTTAATTGATTTATTTATTAAAGAATGTTTTTTATCAAGGACCTAATTAATATGATTGAAATTTTCGTATCTGTTGAGCTTTAATGTTAGAATTAATGCTCCTGAACATTTTTTATTTAAAACATTAGCATTTTCTCTCATGTCTATATCAGCTTCTAAGCATGTCATTTTCTGTAATATACTACGGTCATACGATATACGATACGACACACAATTCAGTCGCCGGTATGGCGAAAATCTTCATAACCTGTTTCAAATTCTTTGTGTGAGAATAATAAGTTTAGCATCTTTAAAGATCTGTGTTTCACACAAGATAACTAATTTTATTCATTTCGAATAACGACCGATTTGTGCATTTGAATAACGAACTGTTTTTGTTCATATGTCATCAGTGCTGTTATATTTTTTAATAATCACCACCACACGGATATGCTCTTTATGAATAGAGAAACCCTTATCGCTAGTAGTACATATTGTCCCATTTTCTCTTTGTTTTATGATAGTAATAAAACAAATTGTAATGAACACACTCGAACATTGTCGTTAAGTAGCACCAAATGGAAATTTTATTTGTCTTTATACTCTTCCCTATCTCACCATCCACCCACCCGCAGGTCCTGTATATGCACATTGCGAACGTGGAAAAATTGCCCCTGAGCACCACCGGCTCACCGTTGCTGATACGCTGCAAGACGTTCCTCTCGATCACGTTCGTCATACCGAAGGAGCGCGAATGTCACGACGTCTACACCACGCTGACGAAGCTGTACCAGCCAGTGCACATCAAGAACCTGTACTGCTTCCAGTACACGACCGCCGCCAAGGAGTTGCCGAAGGCGGCCGGCTGGGACTACTTCAAACTGGAGCACGAATTCAAGCGAATGCGAGTGCCGAACGAGCAGTGGAACGCCTGTGCGCTAAATCAAAACTACGAACTGTGCGACACGTACCCGCGGCAAATCTACGTGCCCGTCGACGCAAACACACAGATCCTGCTCGGTAGCTCGCGGTTCCGGTCGAAGGGCCGCCTACCTGCGCTCACCTATTTGCATTCGAACAAAGCGTCCATCTGCCGCTGCAGCCAACCGCTGTCCGGATTCAGTGCCCGCTGTCTCGAGGACGAGCAGATGCTGGAGACGATACGCAAGACCAACCCGAACTACAACTTTATGTACGTCGTTGACACGCGGCCCAGGGTAAGGAGCGAGCCTGAGCGTAGTGAAATGCTGCGTGCGCTTTCCACCGCGCGTTTGTCTAGTGGTTTGTTTTCATCCTCTTTTGCTGTTCTCTTTCGATTGTATCTTTGTTTCTTATCAGATTAATGCGATGGCAAACCGGGCGGCGGGCAAGGGGTACGAAAACGAGGCCAACTATGAGAATATCAAGTTCCAATTTCTCGGCATCGAAAACATTCACACGATGCGTGCCAGCCTGCAGAAGCTGATTGAATGTAAGTGTTTTTTTTTTCTTCCACGTTTTCAATCATGTCCTGGCTACCGTCGGTTAGTCTTCGTGCGCCCATAAACCTGAACACATGTAAAAAATACCGAACCACTGCTGCGTGAAAAGAACGAAAGAAAAAAATACAACCTGTCCGTTGATGACGGCATCATGATCGAGACGAAAATTTCGAATCGAGACAGCGGCTGCACAGAGCATTACCGTCATGCCGGGTGTGATTTATTGGCTGTGGCCGAAGCCGACGTACCGTGAAATGCGTCTCCTTCTGCTGGTGGCGGTCTTATCGTGTACTTTCAGGCTGCTTTCCGTATCGCCAAATAATGGTTTCCGTCTGCGTTCGTTTCAGGTTGCGAACAAAAGTCGCCCACCATGAGTGGATTCTTAAGTGCCCTGGAATCCTCCGGCTGGTTGAAACACATCCGATCGATACTGGATACATCCTGGTAAGTGTTTGAAAGCGAACGGTGGCGATTGGGGTAGGATTTTGTGTGCGGCTAGAGTGTAATTAACGAAGGACGGTGTGAAAGCACCGCCTGCGATTCACACGATTATCACGATTACGTGAGCACGTGTGGAGAAAGCAAACATCTTTGCACGAGGTTCTTCGCACGAGCCACACGACAGCTGTACCGTTTGCGATTAACTGCCGATGCCATTAAGCAGTGACAGTGAGTCATCAGTAATTAATGGACGATTAATGTTATGGGAAGATTTAGTAACGGAATTGGATGTAAAAGGTTCGCCATTTATCACAATCACAGTAGGCGCAATCCCTTCTCAAGTGCTGCTTCTAGAAGCTTAATTTTGATTTAGTATGGATAATTCGGTAATGCTCGTTTCGTGTGAGAAATGTCACGTGTTGCAATGGTAATTATAAGGCAATTAGATATGTTTTATAATGTGTTAACCATCCGACTTCTTAGTACGAGGCAGGCTTTTCAAGCTTATCTTCAAATAGGCAAATAAAAAACATGCATACATTTTTGCTATAGGGCAATCAAATTCTTTTTAAATGATGCATTAAGGGAAACAGAAAGACGTGCAATTAGTTTCGTTTGTGTACGAATGAAAGAGGAGGAATTCTTAGATATTTTAAATAAAACCATTCGCAGAATTCGAGCAGCAAATGAATTAATTAGTTTTTAAAATAAATAACTTCATTTAATGGATCGAGTTTTTAAGTTTTTTAAGTAATAAGCCTTATTATTATTTTTTTGTTGAAGATGGCTAATCCTGGCGTATTTGCGTTGCTTTTTTGCGAATGCGATCGTGAAAACTCCTTTACTGTGTTAGGTGTTTCTTTAGGTACTAAGTGCTGGGATGTCACGTGTAGGGCATTAAGGCTAAAGAAAGTAAACTTTAGTATAGTATATTGTCGTGCCGAATGTATATTTTTCGATTTTTTAAATTAAATCAAAATTTGTGATTTTCGTTCTTTTTTCTTACTTGTACAGTTTTATTGCAAGCGCCGTTGATAAGGGTATCTCGGTTGTGGTGCACTGCTCGGACGGTTGGGACCGTACTGCTCAAGTATGCTCCCTTGCAGCACTGATGTTGGATCCGTATTACAGAACTATTAAGGGTTTTCAGGTATGTATTGTCACCGTGTAATTATTGTGGTGTAAAAAAACAAAAAGACCTTATATTTTAATAATTTCTATCAGGCACTGATTGAAAAGGATTGGCTTGCGTTCGGTCATAAGTTTAGCGATCGATGCGGGCATATTCAGAACGATCCGAAGGAGGTATCGCCCGTATTTACCCAGCTGCTCGAGTGCACCTGGCAGCTGATGCAGCAGCGCAACGATGCGTTCGAGTTTAACGAACGCTTCCTGCTGATCCTGCACGATCACGTCATGTCCTGCCAGTACGGTACGTTCGTCGGTAACTGCGAGAAGGATCGGTTGGATCTCCGGTTGGCGGAGAAAACGTTCTCCCTCTGGGGCTACATGTCGAATCATCTGAACGAGTACATCAACCCACTGTACCGGCCGGAGATGGACGAAACGATCAAACCGAACCTTGCACCGCAGAATATCAAGTTTTGGCGCGGCATGTACAGCCGATTCGAGAGCGGAATTCATCCGCGAGAACCGCTGGAGGATCTGTTGATTGCCAGCAAGGATCACTGCACGTCGCTGGAGGATCACGTGCAGCACCTGACGAAGCGTATCAACAGCTTCAAGAATATGCTCTCCAAGTCAGCCAAACGTTTGCAGGGAGGTAGTGCAGCGCTACAGTCACGGTACAACACGGAAACGCGGGCACCCATCGAGGTGAACGACAATCGGTACAACTACGATCGTAAGCTGAGCGAGCTGTCGTCGGCGGACGATGATCATCCACTGAAGACGAGTGATTTCTCGTTCTCCAACCTTTCGGTATGTAATGAAAAATTGTTTGAAAAAAGTCCACCGTAGTATTCCGCCGATTCATTAGTAGAATGCTTTATGTACAATACATAACCCTAAACAAATGTTTACGTTCCCTTTTCTTTAGATCTCAGAGTACAACAACGAAGTAGAGAAGGTCAATGACGACATCAACTCGGTTGCGGTCGAGTGGAAATCGCTTCGATCGGTTGTCAACTGTCCTACCTGCTCGATACCGTTTGATCAAATCACCAAAAAGGTTTGTCCTGCGTTCCTTGCCTCATAATCTTACGTTAGTTTTCAATGCTAATACATCCCACTTTCCCATCTTCAGAACCACTGCTGGAAGTGTGGCGAAGTGTACTGCAGCCGATGCATCGACAAAACTCTCTCGCTGCCGGGACACGAAAGTGGGAATCCGGTACCCGTTTGCCGACAGTGTTTCCGGATCGTGCAGCAAGTGAGCCCGTAAACGGACGGGTACACGATAAAAACAACCACATTCCCCCTTCGATTGAATCGGTTCGTAGTTCGTAAGATACCGGGATCTTTGTGATGTACAAACTTGTAATGCTAAAAGAATCGTGCCGAAGAGAGGCTTGCACCGCCACGGGTCACGGGGTAAAACAGGCAAAAGCGAATTGGCATCGTTCACCGAAAGCGATGCATTGTGAAGTTGGCGCAATTTTTTGTGTTGAAAAAGACCAAAGCACACCGATGAAGCTGTGGTTCCACATCTAGTACAAGATGCGAGGGCGCGCGTGCAAGGAATGGCATGGATTGGGAGGGACATCCACGGTGATCCTTCTCGGAATGGCTGTCAATCTTAGTTGGTAATCGTTGCTAGCAGTAAACAATAGGCACGGTAGCGTGTACCATACAAAAACCGTGAAAGATACAAACGCTCACCGTCGAACGATAATGTGACACACACTGTTAAAACTACAAGTATATATAAGTGTAATGTGTATAAAAATTAAGCGAAACCTTCACCCCCGTTGGAAAGCTGTATTTATCTTATCAACACACAAAAAAGAAAAGATTTACAATATGATGGCTTTTGCTTTCGCTTGGAAACGCTCTTCCGAGCATTAAGATGATGGAAGAGAGCTTTATACTGATGGCTGTAATGAATGGATGGATGGAAGAGATCCTGACTTCTGGTAGAGATACGAACGCACATGCAATGAAAAAGCTCTAACCTAAGGCATAGGTTCCAGTCGCTGTCCTTGATCATCTTCGTTTCCGTTTGTAGGCTTATCGTACACAACCTTTTTTGACAGTATTTGCATCGTTTCTTGAACTTCCTTTAAGGAAAACCCGTTACTGCATGCTTCCCGATGGTCGATACGTTTGGGTAAAGCAATCGGCAACAAGATTTCAAATTGCATATTGCAGTATGACGCTAGCTCTATCTCTCTGTAAACTGTATGTATATCTGACAAAATGCAAAAGAAACAAAAACACAAACATAAACAGAACCATTGTTGCTCTAAAATAAAATAAAGATGTTTAATACAGATTATGAATGAAACAAGAGTACAGACTAATAATGGATGAACAGTTTTGATGACAATCGATGCGGTGTGTGGTGTCTTTACAGAAATCAAAGGAATCAATAATACATTATTAATAAAGTTTTACTATGTTTTTAGATACGATACGCGATCTGATGGAAACTGCTTAAGTGAAAGAGTCGGAAGTGGGTTTGTCTATCAGTTCTTTTAACATATGTATTATAGTAATTGACCCGGATAGTATGGCTATAGTTGAATCAAATGACCGAGCCTGGAAAATTTTAAGAAACATTCATTCTTTAACATTCTTTATTTATAAAATGGTATTTATTTGCATATATTTGAATAACATAAAAATAAAAAATGTATAAAGTTGAGTTTAGAATTTTTCCATTTCTAAAAAACTCGATAGTCACCAACAACGAGGTATAATAACGATCAAAATTATGTCACAAAAGGCAGCGTTTGTAACACGTTTCAATTGGCATTACTGAATGACACATTCCTCAACGTTGGCCCACTTGCTCACATAACACTATTATCACAGTTGAATTTACGATATCACAGATGAAACCGCAGCGGGATTGAAGCCCGTGAATAGATTGCGATATACTGTTTATAGAGCTGGAGGGGACGATGGCAAGCACCGCTTTTTAGATAAAAATCAAGGTACGATGTAAATTTCGTTCAGATGATAGCAAAACAGACTGAGAAATGCTGTGGACATACGACTTTTGTTAGGAGTGTTTTTTATTAAGTAGTTCATATCTTTAGGATATTAACGGTAAGCTTTAGCATAAGTACATGACGGGTTTTAAACGATAATACGTTAAACATTGTTCCATTTTCAGATATACCACGCACTGCTTCTCACGCTGTCCGTGAGCTTAATCAGCAGCGTTCACAGCCACAGCTCACTTTGTCCACGTTGAAAACGTTACCGAAGGCGGAGGCAAACATCGGTCCCGAATCAACCGATACTTCCGGGCTTGGACGAAAGATCTTCATACCGGTGTTTCGCTACAAGAAAAAGCCCAGCAAACGGCCCCGTGTGCAAAATTAGCCGCAACCAGTCAGGTGCCTCGGGCGCGTACCGCGCACGTTGCCGATCGCTCGTGGCGAACCATTTAGAGCGCAGCTGCGAATTAATCATGTGCAGTACTACGCTCGGAAGTTCCACGTTTCAGCGCACCCCATCTGGCACTTCTTTGCGGACAGGTTCTCTGGCACTTTCGGCGCCGTTCTTACAGCAGTTATTTAATGTTTGCTTACACCACCATGTGGGAACTGCTGGGGACGGTGGGGAAGTTTGTTTAATCGTTTTGTAAGGTGACAATGGTGCAGCACGTGATCATTGCTAGGCGTAAGAGAGGATAGAGTACAATGAGTCTTACACACATACCGAATTCTTGGTAAGACGCTTCTATCGAATGAACGTTTCTGTTGTAAGATGAACATGTAAACGTTTTCGGCAGCAACTAGGCCAACGGATCGCAAATATTTGCCCTCCAGCAAATATGCGTCGCAATAGACGAACCCACTTTTGAGCTTTCAGACCCGCCAAAATTATCACGAATGCTACAAAAATGTGTTTCGTTAGCAAACGCACCTGTACTGTGCCACATTCCAACCGCGCACGGTGTACAATTTATAACGTTTTTATTTTTAAACTTATCCGCTCGCCCGGGAGGTATTTTGGTTTGCACGCTTCAAGCCAAACAAAGCTCAATGTGGCGTGCGATTCTCAGCTGATTCGCTGCGTTGTTAGCGCGATTATTGGGCGGGTATCGATTGAATTTGGGGAAGTGTGACATGAATTGACTGTTTGAATTCACACCGAAAATGTTTGCTTTGATTTAGTTTATTTGGACGCCACTGCTAAACGGTGCGCCGTGCGTTTCGAGAATGTAACCAAACCGTTTATCGATGGGGCCATCGGATAGATTCATGCGCGCTTCACACATGTTTGCAAATATTTGTCTTCCTCTATCGTAGTAATGGATTCAAAACCTGTACACACGAAACTAGCAACACGTTTTTGGCCTGAATTCGGAATTTGTTTGTCAGGTATGGAATTCCGGTCTCGTGAAAGATTTGACTGCATATTTGTTTGTGAAACGGAAGTGCGCAAGAGATAGAAATAGCGCAGCAAAATACAAACTAATTCGATAAAACATTATTCAAAAACAAGGCAAACTTTTGTGATTTTTGTTAAGAACTTTTTTTCAACCAAAAATTCAAGCTACTCAGCAAGTCTTCTTAATATGTTTTAAAATGACAAGATTTTCAGTAAATAAAACAAAATATACGGAACTGACGATGCAATTTTAAATTAAAATAATGTTGACAACAAACGAAGCATTTACTATGATGAAACATATCTGACTTGCCTGTCAGAAAATACTACAAAATTGTCAGAAATAATAAAAAAATACAACACACCAACATGTAAGAACCTATAGCTGGCTATTTGAAGCTGGCACCAGCAATAGTGACAGTAATTAAAGTGGTAATTCCACACTTGAAAGAACGTAGAGTAATAGTAAGAAGTCATCTTAAAAGTGCTTTATGAAGTTTAAAGAGGTGTAGTATTTTTTTTTTATCGTAGACTAATCCGGCGCCTGCTCGATAAGTATTAGTATGAGCATTAGTATTGGTTTAATGTTAAATTAACTCATTTTGTTTGCCATGATCACGTATCGAAAGCTGGATGGTGAATTACTTCTTCATTACATTGTTTCAACGAAATACTTTAACAAATATTGTTTCCTTGAACTTTGTGAATTATTTTAACAAATAAACTCTAACAAATAAGTAAACTATCATAGTCATCAACTATATCTTGTGGTAAAAAATATATTTTTTCTGAATTTCAAAAACGAAACCGGATGGAAAGGGCTCAAAAATATCTATTACCAAGAATTTAACATTATCGGCGAATTATTTAGTTTTTTGCAGCTACAGTAGGTTTAGTTGAGAGTGGTGAAAGTCGGTTTGGAATATAAGATAAGTAAAATTGGCTTACATATTTTGGAAAACTTTACACAACCTTGATGTACATTATGAGCAATGCCTAGCAGACACTACAAATAACATGAGGACATTAAACGGTAAAAGAGCTCGATGTGAAGGAACACATTTCACCACATGGTTTTGATTCTACTTACCAAAAAAGATGCATTCTTTCATTTGCTGTAACATCCCAGTGCATTGTGTCTGTTGCATGTAAGAAGTACATCCTTCAGAGATAGTTGTGCTTGCTGATTAAATTTCATGGAAACCCTTCCTTACTCACGTATGTTTCAATTGCTGGGACAAATAAACGCTTCACCAGCAGCACCGAACATGTCGTTCTGGTTCGCGAGTGCGCAAATTCATCGTTCCTCTAATGAACCTGACCTATGCCACTGTTCAAATGTAACGCCCCAGCCCAGCGTAATGATTCTAGTGACGACATTTGCCCTACCTCGTGCCTTAACGAACAATCCACCCACTGCGGTGGAACCGGTTCCGGGCGGATTTAAGATATAGCCATAACCGATCGCATCCAAACGGGGGAGCGAACCTTTGTTTGCTGTCGGATTTACGTCTCTCGGTGTCGTGTCGGTTTGTCGACTCGAGACACCGAGTTCCTAAGGAGGAGCCCACGATCGACGTCACGGTTCGATGTGGCGCGGTGCAGTACGACAAATCAATTTACGCTCAATTTGCGCTGGAACTCGCCCCAAACACCCGTGCGGTGGTGAGTCAGCCGCCCAGCCGGTGGGGTGGGGTAGCCATATAAAAGGATGCGCTTATCGATTACCGATCGACAGAAAGGTGTGAAATTTGAACCAGCGAAGGTGCGCCAAACGAGCGAGTGGTTTAGTGATTTAGCAAACTTTTGTGGCGGTGAAATAAGTCAACAAATCGGGCAGAAAATGAATATCGTAAGTAGCGGCTAGGTGGAAGAGTGTTTGAAACAAACAAAACGGGTGTGATGCTGATTCTGTATCCGATCTTCGGCAGATCACGGTTGTGCTGGTGGTGGCGCTGTTTGGTGCGGTCTGCAGTAGCTACGCCATCGACTGTATGGATATTTGGGACGAGGAAAGCATTGCGGAGATGCTGGAGGATGATAGACGCTACGAGGAATCGCTCAGAGCAGGCCACCAGGAGCATCATGACGAAGAGGAGCACGATGACGATGAGCACACTGACGGTTTGGCCGACTCAAATGACGAGGATCACGAGCATGAGGACGACGCCGATCGCTATCATAGCGACGAGCAGGCTGAAACGCAGTCAGAACACCAAAGACAAAAACGTGAAGACCCAGCGCTGGAGCAACCGATCCCGATTCGGCTCGTTGAAGAGGATCCATCCGATCTGGAAGCGGCCGAAACGCATCTCTTCCGTCCGGTGTTCCGGTACAAATCACAGTACACCGAGAGGCGACGCGTACGAACGTCCAATGGAGGTGCGAATTTGGCACCTACCCAGTGAGAACCGCTTCCCTACTGGACCGACTCCCAAAGGGCCGATCGTAGCGGCGCAGTGTAGTTTATTTTTAGTGCTCATCTGTAAATTATTCATCCTTCCATCGCACGGCGTAAACAGCGTGTAGCATGAACCGTTCGTCATGAGTGTAATAAACAAAAAACAGTTTGCAGTTTTTAATAAGTGTGTTTTTGTTGACCTCCGGCAGCGTGTGTAGCTGTGCGAACATTGTTGCGCGCGTGCATGCAATGTCACAGGCAGGTGTGAATTGTGAGCAGCAAAGTGGCGAGTTACTCAAGGTGGTCGTAAACAAATCGGTGCTGATAGACGGCGATTGCGATGTGCAGATTGTTCTGTGCGATTGATCCATATCTCATAGATTTGCGGTTCATACAAAGAGCGGAGACACAACCCGGTTTGACGGTGTACACTCTTCTGTACCATATTATCAAAAGTTTTCTATTCATAGATTTGCTCTTTAAATCTTCATGGGTTTCCAGGTAGGTATTTTGTGATGAATGTTTTACACTTTGCGTAAGTTGGGGCAGTAGAAAAAAATACTACCGAGCTCAGTGCTTTCACAGAAGGAAATTTATATTGATTTTTTAACTTTTTTGGTTGGATATTGAAAGTTTGAAAAACTTGTAATGTTTTTGTTTGAAGTATGTGGCTACATCGCGTGAGGGACCTGAACTTGGTGCAGAAGGCCATTCTGCTGAACACCTTCCTCCTCCCTAAGCTGTGGTTCGTTGCGTCGGT
>KI915044.1:2695333-2787591 GCA_000473445.2 Anopheles farauti
CGTGGCATATGTGCAGACAAACACAGAAAAATTCTGTCCATGTTTGCTAACTACGTCATCCACATCATTGGCAACAATGATGCTGCGATTGACTTAGACGTCCTGCGTGTCTGTCTTTGTCAACCGTAATTTTTAAGTCTTGTAAAGTGTTGTCCTTTTTTTTCCTTTTTAAACCCTAAACGTGTCAATAAATGTCTTTTTATAAAAAAATAAAAAAAAAAGTAGAGGGTTTAAATCGTCAACATAATTGCTTGTTGCAGATAATAACACTGTGTACGTGTAACACACACTAATTTACATTACAAGTACTATTTTCCACCTCTGAGCATCTAAAATGGACACTAAGTCAACTCGTTTCTTTACTGCTTCTTTGCTCCCAAGCTCGTGAAGTACCAGGCGTCTCCATTCGCATGGCCAACTTGTCATTTTAATGCTTTAAAACTTTCTGCTCTATTTTTGCATGCGACCGTTCGTGTTTGCTTTCCAAGAGAGGCTCTCCGTTTCTGTTTTTCATTCACACTAAGCACATCCGGCGAATTTTGGAAAAAGGAAGGCAAGATATTGTCACTCTCGTCGCTCTTTCCGCATTTACTTTGCACAGAGAAAATAATATTTAGAGTTTTGGTGTGGTAGTGAAAGTGTTAAAATTAGAGGTTAAAATGATGAATTAATGATCTTAAAGTTAAAGATTTGATAGAGACACAACGTTTTATAGTTCGATTTTACATTTAGATTACATTCAGTTTTAATGTTTCACATCGGCAGCCATCATGGTTAAAGATAGTGAAATACTAGTGGAAATAAAACAGAATTTTAATACAAAGAATCTAAATTATAGCTTGAAGTATTTATACTACTGTGGAAAAAATTACATAAAATGGGTGAATAGTAAAAATAAAAAAAATCCTTAAAATAACAAAAAAGAATTTGTGATAAACGTTACAAAGTAAGAAACGACATCTTACTTGAGGATATCACAATTAGTATAATAATGAAGTTCATTAATAAAATCGATAGAAAAGTGTTTGAAAGGAAAACGAAATCAACTGTCCAGTCATGATTCAATGGTAACAGTAGATCGGAACATTTTGCAACCATGTTCTCACGGATCTCACAGCAGTCGGATGAAAAGTTCCAGCCTTTCCAAATGCTCTACCGCTTCCTCATTGACCATTGGCTAGTTCTTGCCTGATTAAAGACTCTGAACATGCATTCGAGAAGATCGTCGGGTACTGCTCAAGGGTGACACAAAGAGGCATAATACCATAGAAAGTGGTGCTGAATTCACTGGTGTCTCTCAAACTTATACGTTTGTGGACTAGGATGACAGCGTTCTGGTGATATTTCTGCTTGATAGCCCAAACCGAGTCCGAATAGCATAGCTTTGAATTGGCTGCGTCGATATGAAAATGTCTTTTGCTCCTGTTCGGTCTATATATTTTGTAGACGATTCCACAAGCCTTCTCGCGGTCTACCTTGAATTTTAATTTAGTCAATGATGACAACAAGATACTTTAGTTGCGTGACTGACCTAAACTTTTATAGACTTCTTTGTCACTCTATCACTGTCTGATAATTTTAGTGTGTGCAATCTGCTGCTTTCCTGCCGTCATCCAAAGCTTAATACTCCCTACCACATCATCCGTCAACATCCGGACTTCCTCGATCTACTCATTTAGTTTGACGGGGTACCGATCCGGTTGGATGATAACGAATTTTCTCCTTCTGCATCACGATGGTTTTGTAACCGACACAGGACTTCTGGGCGACACATTTCAAGTGCACGTGCCGTCAACCGTCATGTTTCATCGCCATCACAAGCTTGTTGCCATCAAAGAACTATATTTCCAAACCACGATTGTTCGGAACAGAACGTATCCACTGGTGGCTGTCTTCTACCAGTGCGATGATCACTGAGGGTGTATAGTTCGCTCGAACGGCAGTTTAGCCGTTGCAACAGAATCAGACTACAGAACGACTTTAATCGAACCCTATCCCATATTCAAGAAAAACTACAAGTAGTGCAAATGCACTATTTTTTACAAGATCGATTGTTTTGGATCTGAGGTTTGAATGAGGTTTTATTAGTTTAGCATTTCACATTAGACGGATAATCACAGCTGGAGATAGCTTCGTTGAAGTACAAGCCAGATGGGCAATCGAAATTGTACTTGACACCCGATGCACACCTGTAGAACTTGCCGCAATTGCTCGGATCGCGGAAATATCCATCACGAGTGCACACACCCGGAGCTGCTGTTGCAGCTTTGACAGTTGTTGTCACCACTGGTTTGGCGGTTGTTGTCACCGCTGGTTTGGCGGTTGTTGTCACAGCTGGTTTGGCGGTTGTTGTCACGGCTGGTTTGGCGGTTGTCGTCACCGGTTTGGCAGTCGTGGTGGTGGCCGCTGGAGCAGCTCCGTTCACACACTTGTTCAGCGCAGTCAACAGAATAAACTTTGAACCACATACTCCTGTTACATCGTCCATATCAATCGACCAGACCATTCCTCCGCCAAGCCCGTATTGGGAAATAAGGTTACATTTCTGATTTATACTTTGTACACTATCATAGCTGACCCATTCGCCATTGCCGGAGACATATGCAGCCCCCTGTACCGAATCGTACTGTGATTTAGACCACCCTTCGACACATATCTCGTTGTAGGCAATCATTCCAGCCTGCTGCGTATACCGACGTGGTGCTCCGAGACCAGTAACTGGAGCGCCTACTCCATCCAAGTTCGGGTAGGTAAGTTTGAACGAGTGTCCGTAGAAAGGGACGCCAAGTGTCAGTTTCGATGCCTGGGCACCTTTGCTCAACCAAAACTTCACGCTTGCTTCAGCGTTCAGTTGTCGTTTGTAACTAGTATCGTCCACCGTGGAAGATCCGGGATAGAGAGCAGCATGATGTCTGGTGACTCCGAATTCGCCTTGCATGTCGTACGTCATCAGGTTGATGTAGCTAACGATGCTCGAGATGGCCGGAATGTCATACGCCAATGTGGTGGTTGAACTTTCCGGTCCCGGTACTGCCACCGTCAACAGATACTTGTACGGTGCGAAAGCGTTCGCCAGTTCGCGTAAAAACGAAACGAAATTGGCCTTATCCACCTGCTCTGGATACTCCCAATCGATGTCCATACCATCGAAGCGATACTTCTGCAGGAAGGCAACGGCATTCCTGGCGAAGGTTGTACGCAGCTGTGAGTTGGCGGCCACAGTCTTGAAGTTCGCTGTACCGGCATTCCAACCACCGACGGCGGCAAGTGTTTTCAAGGCGGGATTCTTTGTTTTCAAATCATTCATCTTTCCGATTGCATTCAGCCCAGTCGATTCTGCGAGATAGTTGTCCATAATGACAACGTTTCCGTCCGGGCCGATATCGAAAAACGCATAGTTTAGCTGCGTGCACAGTGCGGGATCGATGTTGTCCGCCGTGAGCTTTCCATTTCCGGTGCGATATGCAGCCCAGGTGCCATAGTAGCACACTACTTCTCCTACAAAAGAATGGTACGTTGTATATTAGCGTTAAGAAAAATGTGTTAACGTAGGTAGCTGGTTAAAAATAAAAAACTACCATCCATACTTACTGCTTTCGACCGCTGCCAACAAAACGAAAGCGGCCACAAACAAACTACCCCACAGTGTTGTCGGAAACATCTCTCCAAATTGTTCTAAGACTCAGGATCCAGTTGTGCTGCTTGCGCTTGAATCTGAGATCGGTTTCGCAGCTCCATTTATACTACCCAAATTATGAGCGAAACACACCGTCTTCAAGCAAGTAGGAGCACAAACACCGTGTTTGATACCAACTGTGCATACACCCAATCTACACATACTAATCGAATTGTGTAGATAGCATAACAGATGTGTGGAGATGTTTCGAGAGCAAGTTATCAAGTACGCGATGTGTACAAGTTTCGTTAAAATAAGGCTCAAAACTGCAGCATCTGGGGATCGGAAAACGCATTTTACGAATTAATTTATATATTTTGTATGTCAATTACAAAGCTCTTAGAACAGCCATCATCGCAGCCGAAGAATAATACTCAAGAATAAAGCATGATTAAAAAAAGCAATGCAATAGATAAAAAATAAGAATAAGACAACGCAAGTTTGACGCAAAAAGTGGACAATTGAGTTCATTTACAAAAAAAGGTTCCATTGCGTTCACAGTCTGGAAGGTCACATCAATATTCGTTCATAGTTGATTGGATGTGCTCAATTACAGATATATTAGTTTTCCCTGCTTCGGAAGGTAGCACCATGAACTATACTTAGGTGCAAATGGAGCTGGCCATAAGCATGTTGCAGAAGTATCCTGAAACATACAGGATACTTCTAAGTAGTCCCTCTAAGTGGTTCATAGAGCCCGATGTTACGGGTATAGTGGAAGTATAAATTTATAAATGTGGATGACTTTATGGGCTTTTAGAAATTAGCTTCAGTGCCACCATTTCATTAAGAGCAATATCATCGTTTCGATACATTCATCCATCTCTAATCTGTGTTGGGGTAAGCGGTAGCGAACTTTTCATCATCAGCATGTGCGATTTAGATTATTGCACAGAAAGTCAAACAGTTTTCTTTTTGTTTTATTACAATTGTTCTCGATTACTGAAACACTCATTGCCAAATGTGTTAGCTTTATTTTTATTAAAAACATCTGTATAAACGATGAATTGCTATCCCCACTAAATTGGCGAACTTATGCCTGCTGTTACTAAGGCACGTGCAATGTTCGCCAAAAATATTACGCAGCACAGCTGTGTTGGGCTTATTTGATGACGAGTTTAGCCGTAACTTAGGCAAATTTTACACAAAAGTTTATTCGAATTGTACATGGGGATTTTAACTGGTCTGCTCAGTTTTTCAACTGGAAACCTACAGAAAAACCGTAGATAGAAGTGTACTACTGATAGAACGCGTAATGTTTCTTTTCCTTCATGCAGTGACGAGTGGCGAGTAAAAAGACCGTTAGTCCCGCTGCTAGGATGTTCAGCTTTATTCAGTTACTAAATAAGCATTTATGTATAAAAAAATAGTGTCAAACTGATTGTAATCATATTAATCACCCATGGAATGGGGCGGTTTGTCTTAGTGTAATGACATTGAAGGAGACAGTACAAGATCGTTTACGCGGGTCACCGCACCGCATCCGCGAATTAAGAGTTCCGGATACCGAGCGCCTGTTCGAGTTCGGCGCGCTTCTGGTTCACCTTGGTGAAGAAGTATCTCGATACCGCCTCCTGTGTCCACGGCTGGTGATAGAACTCGGCACGCCGTTCCTCCTCCGGATTGCCCACGATGTCGGTCATCGCCTTGAGGTCACGCGTTTGCGACACGATCCACTTCTGGATGAAGGTTTGCGGATCCTTCGCGAAGCTGAGGAAAAATTCGCGGTTCGTCTTCAGCTGATTGATCGTTTCCACCGTGTCGTGGATTTTGCTGTCCAGCGTCTGTATCTCCTGCTGGCTGGCCGTGCTCAGCAGGAACGTGTTCATCTGGTTCTTCAGCGTATCGTCCACCTCCACGTCGATGTCGTAGCAGGCGGTCTGCTTGTTTTCCAGCCCACCCTCTACCGTAATCACGTGATTGATCACGATCGGATCTGGCGGGTGTAGGAGCGGGTTCAACCGTTGCGGAATCTCGGCAAACTTCATGCGAGGGCAGCCGAAAATTTGCTCCAAATACTTGTCACACGCAATGTACTCGCGCTCGTGCGCATCCTGCAGTTTGTGCGTTTTAATGTACTGCCACAGTGCCGAAATGATGACTGGCCGGGTTTGCGTGTGCACGCCCAGCAGACGGGCGAGCCGCGGATCCAGCTTGAACTGCAGCGGCTGATAATCGAGCAGCAGCAGAATGGTGCAGCGCACGTTCCGATCGCCCGGACGCTTCACCTGAAATCCGTCCGTTTCCTGCGTCGAGTGCGTACGATGCCACTCCACCAGATGGTTGTCCGGCCCGTACAGATCCTTGTCCAGCTCGATCACGAGCGACTTGAAGAAGCTGGAAAATTTGCGCTTGATCTTGGCCGGATCGGATTTGTTGTCCTCCAGCAGGCGCCCCTCGACGCGTAGCTCCCACGAAGCGACCGAACCGTCCGGGTTGGCGTCACCATCACTGCCATCCTTGCTCGGGTAGAATGTGTTCGAGATGAAAATGCGCAGTTTGCGCTTCTGCTTCATCGGACGCTTTAGCGCTTCCTGAATGTCCAACCGTTTGCGCATGATGGTAGCATCCAGCTTTCGCTCGAACGCCAACAGATCCATGTAGGCCTGCGACTCCGGCACGAGATCACGCACCTTTTGCGGTAGGATTTTATCGGCCAGCTTCTTCTTCTTCTTCACCGCATACTCGCTGGAATTGAGAAACAACACACCGACTTAGAGTCTTCCAAAACGGGTATGGTTAAAAAGCGCCACTGCCTACTTTTTCTGCTGTGCTTGATTCATCGATGAGCGGCTTTCGGCATTCCGTTTGCCTCCGGAGGAGTTAGACATCGGCGAGCCACGCATACTTCCGCCCTGGAAGCCGGGTTGAATCGGACGCTGGTGCTGGTTCTGGCTCGGGACGCCACTACCTCCCATCTGTGGTGGCGGGGTGTATGCCCGTGGCTATAGAAATTGAAATTATAAATTCACTTCGTTTCAAACACTTTTACGCCACCAATCTTACCGAAAAATTGTTCCCCGGTCCGTACGGACGCATCACGGGTGGCTGATTGTTTGGACCGGGTGAAGCGGGATACCGCTGCGAACCCGGACCCGCATTCACATTGGCCGCAGGAAAACGCTGCGACATAGTGAAATGGTTTTAAAACCAATGCAGGAAACGTTTACAAATTGCTTTCTGCTTTAATATTTTTCTTCACTCCGCACAGTTAATACCCAAACCCAAGCCAAACACATTTGACATTTGTTTTTTTCTTGCCTTCTAGCCTCTTTCTGATTAACCCTTTCTTTGACAGCAACTTGAAATTTTATAACATGAAAATGAAGCAAGAAATAACTTTTCAAAGAAGACAATTTGATAGAGCTTTAATATTAAGATACTAAATTGAATAACTATCATTAGTTTCTGAAGCTAATTAGCCTTGCATTCTTGTATTCTTAGTTGTTTTTATGTTCAATAAAGAGGTGTTTGTATAAATTTTATTTTCGCAGAATTACTGAACATCGAAGGGTTTAAAATACTGGCTCTGTAGTGGAAATTTTCAACCAAATTCATTCCTGTAGATTTTTTACAATATGCGTTTAGCTGCTTTAGACTGAATTATTTTAATAGAATTTGAGAAGAGTTCAATCATTCAATAATATTTTGAATTTTCTATTAACATTGTAACCAATTTCTTGCAATTTATGAACAAATTTTGATAAGAAATTGACAGCTCGTTAGTTAGCAGTTTAAAGTGATGGGTTCAATTCTTAGCCATCTGATGCTATGATTTGATTTCCATTCAATTTCAGACAAAAACTATTATAATTCGAAATACATAATATTTTAAAAGCACATAAACACGATGATGAACAAATAATTCCATGAAATTCCTGTTGAAATGGTTTGGAGGTTTGCTGGTTTGCTTCGAAATGGTTTGATGTCGAATTCAGAATATTCGAAGCAATTTATGTCAGATAATGGTTTTATTGGAGTTTTTATTTGACTACACGAACGCCCTCTGGTACGTGATAGTGAAATTACAATGTCATAACTCTTTGAATTTTGATTGATGTGAATTTAGTATTAATTTAGTAACAATCAATAATTTTCTATCACATGTGGACAAATAATTGAGATCAATTATTTATTTTCAATGTTTGAAAATTGTAGCAATATATTTTGTCCATTGTTCATAAACGATAGTAGTAAATAACTTACGTTATTGAACCAGCTTTTAAGCATGTTTTGCTATTGTTTACAAGTAGAATCAGTTTAAGTAATGCTTTTGTTTAAAAAGTAATTCTTGTTTATATTATGAAATGCTATACTTCGTCCCATTTTTCTAGCTTGTGAAGTTGAGATTCTATCATTAAAAAATGTTATTGAGACGAGACGTTTATTTTGTTGTTTCGTATCAGTTGAACGTTTTGATAGCCTTAATAAATTCATATTTTCATTTGTATGTCAATTTCAACTATACTATATCCCTAGAAATAAAAACCCATCAAGTAATAAAACAATATTTTCATAGCGCCAGGGGGATAGTTGTTAAATAACATAAATATGTTTTGATGCCTCCCTTTACGCGTCATATTACCAGATTGATAATGCCAACCATCGCACACTGGACCGTGCAGCACTTTCATCACCCAGCAAAAACACCTTACTGATCATAGAAGCGAAAAGACTACGCGTCTGCTGTGCATTAGAAGTAAATTTTTTAAACAAATAATTCCAAGCCGGAACGGATTGACAATGAAACTAACAATTTCAATCGTCGGTGTAATATCGATCGTTCTGCTTTGTTCGGTTACCATCGCGAAGTGTCAGGAAAAATCTGCCCTCGGTAAGCGATCCCTTTTTCGGGTAGGACACTTGAGCATGTGATATTAACTGTGGCTTTGCTCGACAGAAACCATCAGCCAGAATATTTGCATCTGTCCCTGTGGCAACCCGAAGGGAGGAAAACTTTATCAGATTCCAAACACGCGCGTAAGTACATTAAGCTAACAGTAGATGTTCTATTATTTTCTGCCCTTCATTTGGTGCACCTTTTGTTTCGAATAGCTTAACTGGTTCGATGCCGTCGCCTACTGCAGCTCGATCGGGATGTCGATCGCCACCATAACGGACGCAAGCGAGCAACGACTGCTGGAGCTCTATTTGCGGGACACAAGGAACGACCGCAACAATAATAAGTTTTGGATCGGTGCGAACAATCTTGCCGCCTTTGGCGGACTCCGGTGGGGACTTACCAACGAGGTGGTTAAATCGGACATCATGAGGATGGTAACCGAGAGCGATTTATCAACGTACTGTGTGTATACCAGTATAGGCTACAATTATGCCTGGAATTGGTTTCCAGGATCCTGCGACGAAGAGAAAAGACAATTTATTTGTGAATATTAAATAAAAAATAAGGCACTGCTAGAACACTTTCATTCGTGTTTAGTTTATTTTCACTAAGCTACTCCTACCGCTACTCGTCGCGGAATCTCTGGCAAACGAATCGTTTTCTCAACGTGCACTGAAAGTCATTCCACTGGTGTGCCTCGGCACCGACGGCCACGCATCGTTCGGTCGGCAGCTGGCTCTCCTCGGCACGGCCGTTGTTCGGTTCACCCTCCGCCCAGTTCGTGTACTGCACCGCTCGTCCAGTTAGCGCCCAACGATACGTACCCAGCACGCCAAGATCATTTGCACCGATCCAGTAAAACGGATATTCTTCGCCCCCGTCGTCGGCTTCCTCCTCCTGGATGACTTCACGCAACGCTTGTGCTTCCGCCGCGCTCAACACCTCGGCCATTTCCATTTCAATACTTCGGCAAAAGGCGACAGCACCGAACCAATCACTGGTCTGTAGGGGGATGGTAGTAGAGGGAAAACAGAAAGGTGGACATCATTTGATCATGCTAGCTCTATGCTTTCGTTGCACTTTATGGTACCCGCGTGGAGGGAATAAGGAATTTCTTCTGCTCCGACGGCTTGCACGGACAGGTACATTGGTTCCGAATCAGAAAATCTGGTTGAACGAAAGAATAAGCGTGAATACGAGCACATTCCACAACACCGCCACGAGCACTTACGCTCAACCGTTTCCAGCCCAGCTATATTACAGCTAACCAATGGAACAACGACGAACAGGAAAAGTGTTGAAATGGTGCGTCTCGACGCCATGTTTAGCACGAAAGAAACGATCAGCATTCACAACAAAACGGCACACTCGCACTTTCCAAGGCGTGCGCACAGGAACAACTTCGATCGCGGTAGAATGTTTAAAATTTGCACGTCAAAAAACGCCAACCTTCCATCGAGCCAGAAATGAATGGAGGGCTGTAGGATCGGGTGATAAGCAGTGCGGGAAGATGGTTCGCAGGTCAAACGGTGACTGAGATAAGGATGGGATTCCCACCGCCATGACTCTCTACATCATGAGGGATTACCGTTGTTAGCGCTTGTTTAACTAGAAAAGTAATGAAGTTGCTTGTTTTAATAGGCACAGAAGATCTGTGGGTAGTTTATGTTCAAATTTTATCGATTCAATTTATTTTTTTTTAATAAGAACAGAAACTAGGTCTCTGGGCAAAATAGTTAAGCAAAAAAAAAACGTTTCTCGGTATAGCTTAACAATGACTCTGTTTAATATTATGCATGTCTAAAGATATGCTACATTAGCGCCATTTTTGACAGAAGACAATACTGATGTACACTAACGTCATCTATAGTGATCAATTTAGAAATCGTAGATGAAAACGTCGAAATGTCGAAAACGTGTGAAGTTGTCACGTTCAAACCATAAAACTATACCAAAAATACTATCCATCACTTACGGAGCATAACACAAGAAGATTGAAGGAAAACAAATCAAATCCGGCTCAATATTGTCTACATTCAGATTTTTGGAATTAATGATAACGATTTTCGTAAATAATTTCGATTTTCAACATTTAATTTTTTTCTAAAATCGAGCACAAATTTTTTTGTAGTCCTTGATTATTCACGTCACTATCTAGCAATCTCCGGTTATGTTTGTGAAATGTCTTTTTATGTATCCTTCACCTTAAGTCACGGAGAAGCCGGTATCCTTTAGACTCCATTTCATTACATACGTTTATTTGACACTTCATAGATATTGTCAACAGTTAAAAACAGGGCTCGTTTACTTGCAACTAAGCGTCATTTTCGGGGTTGTATCATGATCAGCAGAGTACGTTGCATTCTTTCAGGCGATTCTAAATTTGAGGAACAATGTCAAATGTTTTATAAGTGTGTCATTAAAGGTAAGTTTGCCTGTAATTGGATGGTTTCTATTCGCTTCTTTGGACGTTAATTGGAACGATTGCTTTGGTTGACATTGGAAATTAAATTTAAAAAGTTGTTCGATGAGCGACTTGCAATTTATATAGTGTATAAAAAATATGAATAAAAACAAATATATGAAATACTACAGTAGCAAAATTGGATCCACAAAAACTGCCATTAAAAAGAAAACAGTTTTGCGACCAGCTACTCAAACAATAAAGTATTGAAGTACTCAGTTGAATATGCAGTTGAATTAAAAATTTAAATTCAGTTAGACATAGTATGTCTAACTGATACGCATACGTTTAGGTTTTTTCTTTCTTTCTTGCTTAATTTATTAGCTTCTTACATTTAAACATTACAGAGAAGAAAACTAACCACCAGTTTAACAAACTTACTTTTTGGCAAGTATATTTTTATTAATTAAACTACATACTTCTGGCCAGTAATGCGAAAACTTATATACATAAACTATAGAACTTGATGAGTAGGAGTAGAAAGTACACGTATAAACGAACTGACGACGCTATAAAGAATAAAGAACATATACTAACACGAGTAAGAATGTAGCAACACTTAAAGGAAGAAGTAAGGCGGGAGAGCGAAAAAAAAACAGGAAACCAGGAAGGTAAAGTCGAACGAAAAACACAAACCATGCGCATTAACGAATGGGAGAGTATGTGAGTGACGGTAGAGCTTACTTATATCACTATCCTTTGTTCCACCACGGTCGCGCACACGGCCATCGGAATCCCGTGGTTTGATTATTGCATCGATCTCGTATGTATGAACTATATAAATACTACACGATAGAGTGGAGCGGAGCGGACACCGTGGTGAGGGAGCGCAAGAAGGCGGACAAACCGTCACCCGCCTTCTTTTACATGACACACTTCATTGAACACATACAGCAGTGACAGAACGGCAAACGGGAAAAAGGTTCGAAAAACTTTTCGTTTGACTCGTTTGAACTACGGAGCATCTGATGACAGAAGAGGAGAGGAGCATTTTTCACGAATCGACACGGTCTGTCTCTCCCTCTCTTTCTCTCCGTATGCTTCGAGATGAAAGCGAAATATAGGAGAACGCAGAAAAGCCGAACAAACAGTATCAGTCCGAGTGTCGGGGTCGATTAAACCTCGCAGATGAAGTACGTCTCGAAGCTGCAGGGCGTATCGTTCCACTTGAGGCCCTTGCCGTCGCGGTTCCACAGCTCGAGACAGTGCTCTTCCTCGCCGTTCTCGTAGCGGAAGTTGTTCGGCTCGCCGGCGTTCCAGTTGGTGAATGAGAGCGGCCGCCCGTTCGACACCCAGAAGAAGCTACCCTCCTCAGCCAGATCGGTGCCCGAGGTCCAAAAGTGTTCCGTCGCCAAACCTGTAACGTGAGCAGTTTTTTTCGTGAGCTAAGAGCCTGAGAGGGTTTAGCTGGACGTATTATCAACACACCATAGTCTTTCACGTATTTCTCCAATCGATCGTTTTCCTCCTGGGTCTGTATGCTGGCGAGCTGCATACCATGGAACCGACAGTACTGGAGGGCCTTGAACCAGTTCGCCTGTTTGAGAAACGGAAATACAATTATTGGAAAATTTTGATCAACAACGCATTAAAATATTGTAAAGTTATGCTACTTACCTTGAAAAAGATGCTCAGATAGTAGCGTTTCTCGCCGAGCTTCAGTAAAGGCATGGTCCACCGTGTAGGAGCGGAAGATTCTTCGACGCAGTTTGGACAGTCTGTTGGGGAAGGTGGGAAAAATACGTCAAAAGAGTGTAAAATAATTGTTATAATCATAGGAAAAATAACGTATTAAAGGCTTAAGTTCATAGAGAATCTCTTCGGTTTCATTGCAGTTTGTCAAAGGTATGCAACTTATTCATTTTAGAACAATTAATATTTGAAGGAAGTCGCCTTTGTCCAGATCTGGATCGTTTCTGATTTTACAATTATGGTGTTCTTTGAAGTTGGATTCAATCGGAATCAGGTTTGATCTTGAATTCGAACTCGATCTCAAGTTTGACTAGCAAATGAGTAGATATAAATTGATCGAATGCAAAACATGCAAATGGGTAGAACACATTTACATTGCTCTTACTCCGTGCTGAGATACAAAAACGTTTCCTATTTTTTAAGGATAATTTTTATTCAAATAATTGTTGATAAAAATCTAAAATCATCCGATGTCTCTTTGATGTAATGACATCGCTTTTTAGCCTGTTTTTTGGCTTAGTTAAAATTATTTTAACCTCAAATTAACAATTTAACGATCCAACAATCTTTTCTAATAATGAAAATGATTACGTTTTGACGTACTTGGCATAATAATTATCAATTGTATCGCCAAAAAACGAGTAATGTATTGTATTTCTTTAGGTGTAATGTTAGCCAAGACACAACAACAGAATATTGCATATATTTAGGCGCAATGATAGCCAAGACACTTTGGAATAAATCAGAGGAGAGGATTGGATGTTATTGCGAAACATGAAAAACATGTTTTTCGAGAAAATTTGTAATTTAGTTTGTATTTAGTCTTCCTTCTGAACGTTCGGACTAAAATTATTTATGAGTGATTTTTCTAGTCTAGTAAATTTGGAAAGTGTGCGTCCAACTTAAGTTTTAAATTCCATTCAAATCATTCAAAAGACGCTTTGCGATCCTCTTCATTAAGTTAATTGCTCCCATAATAGTCTGTTTCTCCGATTTTAAGCGCCAATTCGGAACCATTTGGTATGTCCGGTCCACCCTAGGCCGAAATGGCACCGTTCCAAATCACTACGCTTGGACACAACCGTAATGGCTTAATCTCGAAGCGCATGCTAATATTCACATGATCGTTGGGTGAAAGAAAATTCGTCGATTTTTTTTCGAGCGTTAGATAAAACGGACCAGTTATCGCAATGGCCTTGGAAGTGAAACGCTCAACGAACGAACTGCATAAAGACGAGAAAGTGAAGAAGAAACGCACTCGGTTAGTTTGACCGTGGGCGATTTGAATAGAATTCCGATAAAATGACATTATCTGGTGGCATGGGAGTGTAAATTTGGGGCCCGATATGATGCAAGCCTTCAAGGAGGATGGCACGAGGCAGTATTGATTCCTGATACAAACAACCTGCTGCCATTAAACCGACCAAACGGATGGGGTGAATATAGTTTACACAGGTCACTGCTAATTTGAATTCGTGTACTTCGTGTTCGAGTTCAATCAACATGATCGATGGTCGTCGAAGAATTCATCCAGACATACGGTCGAGCATGCCCATATATATGCGCTGATTTAAAAAAAAACAACTGCTTCCAGCAATGAAGACAGAACGTCAGACACAGACGCAGGTGCATTAAGGTTAAGGTCATCCGATCACGGGTGAAGTGATGCGGTCGAAACCTTCCTTTGCGTCTTCTACTCCTGCACGGGAGGATGGGCCGTGCATCGGTCGCGCATTAATTAAATTCCTTCGGCTGCTAGTAGCCCGGTATGAACGACGTGCCAAGGCTCCCAGGCCTCTGGTGTGAAGCAGTTTGACAAAGTGATATATTAATATGGAATACTATGGCGTGATTGAAGTGAAAGGAACCTGACCACGATGACCACGTTTCGGTCACGGGATGGTGGCCGGACAATGTAGCCGGTAGCAGTGCGTGCTCAACGACAATAATTCGATGACATAAAGAGGGATTTTTCGTTGGCGTGGGGTTTTTGCGTTTTTAGTGAGTTGCATGGTGATATGGTATTGTAGAAAGATGTTTTTCGAACTGGTGAACCTACATTATTATGGAATGAATCATGAATGTGAATCAGATCACATGAATGAGGTCTAGAAAAAAAAGCTTTATAATATAGCTTTGTAGGATTTAGGGTTTAAACAATTTTTTAAAGATTTGGTGTGCAATTATAAATTATTTTTATCAAAATTTAAAATGAAACTAAATCGAAATTATGTCTAGAACGTTATCAAAATTAGGTTTACAAATGAAACTGAATTACTGATACTGTAAAGCATTACGAAAAAAATAAAAATAAAAATTAAACATAAGTAGAGCTGAAATCTCACCAGCTCAGAGTAAGATTGATAATTTCTTCCAGAAGTTAAAACTGCTGTGTCATTTCATTTATTTATTTCACTGGGGCATCATTTTTAAACATTCATAAGTCCCTTAAGTTCGTTCGAACATTCTTTCAAGCAAAATAAATCCTTTTTCTTTACACTGATTCACTGAAAACTGAAACCAACGATACTCCAAAATTGAAATTTGATTAGAATGTCAGTTTGAATGGTAATATTTTGATAGAATGTAAAGTATAGTGACAAAAATTTGAATCAAAAAGATTTTTTATTTATTTGATTAAAGAAGAATCGGCCTGGCCGTATTGCTAATCAAAAAGATTAAAAAACTTTTCAATTGAATGTAGTAATATATCAGATCTATAATTTGAAGCGGTTTAAAAAACATTTCCAGAATAGATTTATTGAACAACATACGTTGAATTGAAAAAAATGGATATTATAGCAAAAATGGTGAATCATAGCTAGCATTAAATGAATTAAAAATCTTTTTTTTTTATCCCTGATCATAAGACGAAGGAAGTTGTAATAAATAAAGAGTGTGCATGAATCCAATTCAGTATCTGCATCGTACAATATAAATAAAGTTTATGGTATTATGACACCAAGGAAACGCGTGTTCAAATATCGCTGACGCCGCTCAGCTAGTTATCTTAGATCATCTCCATTTTTCCTTTCAATCGAAGCAAAACTAAGCACGACAAAGGCACAGAATTTAATTGGAAGTATTACGGACACTGAAGGTAACGTTTAGCATTGCTGGAGCAAACGATGGTACATTGAAATATGATCGCATTTTCCATGCCCGGCACACGATGATCGCACCCGCAGCGACAAGGGAGATCGGCTTCGCCTTCGCCTTGGATTCGTGATCTCCGTCCATTAATGCTGGCGCTTTCTTATGTAAGCCATCCCGTGTTTATGGTTGGACACAACGTGGCCACAGCCGATACAACCGCGTTGTGGTTGTGTCGAGTGTGACATTGCGTAACCGCCACTCGCGGTATGGAGATAATTCAATTTTGACATTCCCATCCGCGAAGACTCCTCCGCGAGACGAGGGTCTTCCTCTCTCCTTACTCGTCCTCATCGGAAGAGCGAAACTTTTCGGGGATCAAAGTAGCCTTTTCACACGTTTCTTCATGTGCTGCTCATGTGGCGCATACGCACCAACTTCTCCGTTTCATTTTGGGAGGAAGGTTAATGTGAGATTAATTGTGCGGTTACGCCTTGACATTTATTTCACGAGGATGCGCCGAATGCGGCACATTGCGGATACGTGCCCCTTGGGTCGTATGTACACGCTGTCGCCGAAAGAAGCTGCGAAAACACTTCAAAAATATGCCAAATTTCGCGGCAAATATTTGCGAATGATGACATCGATGGCAGTGACCGGACTGCTCACCTTTTCATGTCGGCCTTTTAGCTTATTAAACTTGTTCGCAGATGTCAGGTGCGAGAGTTCGCTTAAGGTCAGCAAATTAAATGATCAGGCATATGTTTGCCTCTGTATTGGATTTGTTTAGCTGGAATATTTGCACGGTTGCCAAAAGTTCAGCTCGAAATTTATTGTTTTATGTTGTAAATATTAGAAAAAATCATTTGTGTTAACACTGTTGAAAATATTGTCTCATTTAGGGTTAGCTTTCAATCGAATTAAGATGAATGCACTAGACTTTGATTTACTATGACACTTCATAATATTGTAGATGAAGTTCGAAACATTTCACTGTTTGAAACGTTTGATTCCAAAAACAGTTTTGTAGCCAGATAAGTTTTATTTTGTTTGAAACCTATTTGTATGCTCAAACAAAAAATACATTTTATTATTTTTCGAGAAATTTGGATACAATTTTCTTCATATTTCATCTTCACGAAATTTACTGCTTCAGCTAAACGTATTGAATGGCGATCATCTTTTTGTCTGTTTTATCATTTGTACCATTTGACGGAAACATGACAGCTTTCATGTGGTTGTATGATAATAAACCGAAAAGGTAGCCATTTATCATTCGCTCGCTTATGTTGCTTATGTGGCAGCAAAGCATATTCCTTTCATGTGGAGCTTCTTTTCCATTAGTACTTCGCATTCGCATTTTTCTTTTCTACGGAGACCATCTCAACCTATCACCACATCCACCAAGCACAATTGGGGAGCTTTCGACGCTTTTAAATCTCCTCATTACTCAACACGCTTGCAGTTGGATAAAAAACGTACCTCAGGACGGTATCGCTTTGGTGAAAAGCCGCTTTTCTTGTAACCCTGACAAACGCTTCTTTATTCGTCCATAAATACGTTACAAAATGAGAAAAAAACCTCGACAAATCTGATTTTGTAGAAGGTCGGAATGTGAGGAGCGCGAGAAAAATAAGTTGACGATCAAAATGTCATTAAATTCACATGCACACCAAACGAGGTGAGGATCTGTTTCGGTGTCCATCGGAGGTGACCAGATGCGAACGAAACGAAAACGACCGTACCTGCGAACGTTCAACGTCCAACCACAGCGTCCCTGGGGCAGGTTAGTGTTGTGCCGGTTACGAAACGCGTACAAGTGGTTGGGAGGAATGCAAGGAAGTACGCCGAAGAACGCAATTCCCGACCCTCGTTAGCTTTTTTACTCGCTCCACTCTTCTTTTCGCCTGCTGCACGGCGTGAAACAATCGATCGATCGATCTCGGCTCCACATGCCAAGTGGCTCTATTCTGTGGCATTTCTATTGCACCACAATGCGACGAGGCCAAATTGTTTCGGTACGAGCATAATGCGCTTGGTCCTACGGCGTCTGCGAGCCATATCGGTTTGAAACAATTAATTCGGGCCGGCTTAAGCACTGAGTTCGGCTCGGATTATTATGCTCCAGCTCGGCGATCGTACAAACATCGCAATCCATCACGCACTTTGATTGATATGTGGAGCAATCGCCAGGCGCGTTAAGTGGATACCTCAGCTAACGTCAATATTTGAATACAATTCGAGTGTTTGCCTTCTGTATCACCTACTGGGGCAATAGCAACACACCACGTTGCATGTGTGACGCAGTCAAACCATGCCTACCGAAGGTGTCACAATAATGACAAATGTACGCATCGGACATTTCCTCTCCACCTTTCCCATCGCGAAGGATCCCATCCCAGCTGCGTTGGCCTTTACGGACGGATCTAACATAACCCCGACCGCAAGCTCCAGCGGCGTAATGGATGATACCATTACCAAATTCGAGGTGAAATTTGAAGCGCATGTTTGATTAAACCTTGCTGCACGCACGCGGATAGCGCGAGCATGAAGATGGATGGATGCGCGGTGGAAAGGTTAGGGCAATTTATTTGCAATCCAACCACCACAATCCAACCCATTCCAAACAAGCTCAATCAAATTATGGACCTTTGATGATGTTTGATGAGGCGTACAAGGAAAGTGGCATTAGTAAAACTCGTCACATCGCTATTTAAGGCGTGATGAGCTTTCATCGGTCGCTTGTTGTGAGATTTGTTGAACTTTACCATATCATTTGGTTGCTTATAAATCAGTTACATATATTAAGTTTGTAATATTCCAATTGCTTGTCCAAAATCACGAAACCTTTCTGGATGCACTATGGGATCATTAGGTGTAGGTTGACGTTTTATGCTCTATAGATTTTTTATTCGTGCGCCTATTTTACTCCTCATTTCAAGAACTTTATGAAATATTTTTTAATTCGTTTCGTTTTTAAATTCGATATCGATTACATTTTTTGTATTAGAAAATCGATTGAAAAAACTTTATTATTTCGAGCTAGTGTGGGCTTTATAGGTAACGTTGTTAGTGACCAGTATTACACTTTCGTATAAAAATCGTACAAATATCATAAATTAGATTTTTTTTATAATTTGTGGACTTATTTGAAAGGACATGAAAAGGGTCGATTTATTCGACAAAAAATTAAAAATAATCAGTCAAACATTAAAATTAATTTAAAAGAAATGTATGAAAAGGCAAAACCAGGGACATACAGCCCGGAGAACAAAAATATTACACCACTCAAATATCATAAAGTTTGATGTAAAGTAAAAGTAAAAAAATTAAAAAAAGAAACTAACATCTATAATATAAGACAATAAATTTTAAAATTATTAGAAAAACGCTAATCCAACAAACGATTTATTGTAATATGACATTTTCAACTACTTTAACGTGTTTCGTTAAAAACATGTTGAAAAATACAATTCCATTAAAAAGAAGCAATGCATATGCCTATTATCTGCTTTAAGAACAACATAGATAGCATCGAACCTCGTCCCATAAGAAAGTTTTTTGAATATCGTATTATATTACCAAAATATCGTTCCTCAACTTCAAAACATTCAACTCAGAAAAAAATGTGAGTAGAATTGAAAAAAGAAGAGTTTTAATGCTTACGCTTTCACACTCAAACGACGTGTCGTGAAGAAACAAAGGGTTTCGTTCATAGCTCTACTTCATGGACGCAATCGAATTGTAACGATAAAGAAAAAAAGAAAAAAACGACGGAAACGAAATCAGTTTTTCCCTTCAGTCACCTCAAACACAATGTAAAGTGGGCGAGGGAAACGAAACCTAGACGCTAGAACGCTCGAACGCGCCGTGTGAAATTCGGTCAACATCAAAACGCATACCGAACCGAGTGCTAATGGGCGCGTGCCACCACCGTGCGAAACGGCAACAACCCATAATACCTCCATCTCCATCCGCCAAACAGTCAGCCACCGCCACCGGAAGCTTACGCCACGGCGCCACCCTACTGCGGCGCCCTATTTTCGGTTGCGGTTGCGCACGCGCCACGATCGACGCACGCACTATCGATTGAAACCGACGGTGGACACGGGCATGGGAAATGATCTCGACGCGTTTGTTTGACGCCCGGTAATTAAGGTCATTATTGCGAAAGGACGGGGCACGCATTGGGCTCGATTTCTTTGGGTTGGGTGTTGGGTGCGTGTACGACTGGGGCGGCTACATACGATCGACGGTAAAGGTAACGTAATCCGAATCGAATCCATCCCCATAGTCCTGGCTCACCGGAGCCAAACCGGATCGAACCGAGCACGTGAGTGTGTGCTTTCGTTCCCGCATCGAAGGGTCACTTTCTTCGGCATAATTATGTTAATCTTGTCGCCGTTTTATCTATGATGTCATACGAACGGCGAAAGGAAGCAAGGAACAGCCAGGTGGTGGTGGTGGTGGTGGTGGGGATTGAGCCGTTTCCAAATGGGGATGGATGTTGGAGAAAAAAAAAACCCCATTCATTCACCAAAGACGAAAATAAGAAAATAACAATAATTACTGGTACCGTGTGAGTTGCCAGCGAGGGCTTTCGGTGTCGCGCACTGAATCACACTTTCACTGAGCAGCACGAGCAGCACGGCCAGGACGATGCCCGTCCGGTTCCATCGCACACACTGGGACACAAGCTTTTGGGGTTGCATCGTGCTGATTTGGCTTCTATTTGCTTCACTCCAAACTACACTGTTTTATTTCCACTGCTCGATGGAAAAGCACCGACCACCGAACGATCTGCTGCACACGCACCGTACAAGCACACACGCACTGCACAAATCGGCGCTGAAGATCACACGATCCTGTACACACGATGAAAAAAAAGTCACAATGCAACACAACTCTCCGCGAGCTTCGTGATGGAGCGACTGCCAAACCGCAACTAAGCACGCACGCGCTCGAAAAAAGACGCCAACGCGCTGCATGTGAGCGAGCCGTTTTCCCCTTCTACGATGGAGCCAAAGGCCTTCTTACCCTTCCTACCAAACCCCATTAAACACCCCTTCCCAGCGTCACCCACCGTGAACGATTTGCCGAACGAAACGACGAAGACGGCGGAGTGGTTGCGTCTTCACCGCGCACCGACCGACGGGTTCGTCGCTTCATCCACGAAGCAAGTCGTTCGTACGCGCACGGCGCACGGAAGGACGCGCACGAGGACAACTAGCGAGCCGCTCGGGCGGTCGGGGAAATCGGATCGTGCCAAACGACTTGTTTCGCCGCTTTGTTTTTTCTTCGCTCTAACGCAAAAACCGACCAAACTCCAACCGCACAAAAGCCCGGTGTTATGCTAATGGGGGTTGGCTTCCTCCTCTTCGCCTGCTTCGACCGTGCCGTAGCTAAGACACGAACCCTCTCCGGGCGGCCTTGGCGAGGGTGCGCTTTTGCACACCCCGTCGGGGGTGGCGGTGGGAAGTTGCGAAAAAGAAGAGCATACCGGAATGCAGTTTCGTCAACATTATCGTGCGGGCGTTAGTTCTAAGGGACCGGCCATGCTGGAGGCTCTTGGTGGCTCGTTCGGTTGACATCTGATTGATGAACCGGTTTCTGTTTTTCGCACCGTGGATGCAGCCGGAGACGGGGTTTTTATTTCACCGCGACTCTTTTCACTTTCATTAGACGGTAAAGGGACGGCAAGTGGCCAGTTAAAAGCCGTCCCAGCAGGAGCAGCACTTCATGGATCACGCTCGCTTCCCCCAAAAATGTCCACCGGCAGGCATTTTACATCATCCGAACGTTGTAACGTTGTGTCTATTTTTATTTACCCTTCGGCTGGAGATGGTATGGAAGCGTGTCCGAAAATGGAACATCTCCACATAGCGAGTACTGGCTTCGAGTTTGTCCGCGTGGATCACGATCCGCTGAGCGCGGGTAAACAAAACGGTTATGCAAGCCGGTGGACGTTTCGAATTCCTTCTTTTTTTATGCGCTCGTTTCGCTTTTATGGAGCAAACGGGCAGGTTTAAAGGGAATGCAGGCTATGGAAATGAATACATTTGTGTTTGTGCTGTGTCATTGCATCAAAACAATAATCTTCATGCGTTCATCTTGTGTTCATTTTCAATCATTTTTAACTAAGCAACCGTTGAGTCCCGATGAAAAAGTAGTATCAAATTGAAATGAAATTTCAAATATTCATCCGTACGGGGTTTTTAATGAAAAATATTGTATTTTTACATTATTCAAATTTCTATTTTTAATTCATCCAGCTCCGTTGCGGCTATTTAATTTACATAGTGGTTTATTTTTGCCCACGTGGCACGAGTTGTTGCATTTCAGCACTTTCACATACTAACTTCGAAAATATATTATTTAATTTAA
The DNA here is from genome assembly GCA_000473445.2 of Anopheles farauti. Taxonomy (NCBI): domain Eukaryota; kingdom Metazoa; phylum Arthropoda; class Insecta; order Diptera; family Culicidae; genus Anopheles; species Anopheles farauti. Next base: position 2,717,486 of record KI915044.1, read on the forward strand.
AACGTTTTATTACAGCTCAGTATACTCTTCAGACATTTGATTTGACTCTTCAGACACATTCAGACGTCTGATGCATTTGCCTACGAAACCCATGATGATAGCTTCTACTAGTGTACGGCAAAGAATCAACAAACACAGCAAAAACTTAACGCTCTCGTGCGTGACGCCAATCTTCCCTCCGGCGACACGTTCCATAAATCACGCGTCACCCAAACATTTGACCACCACCGCAGAAAACGTCAAACGTGTGAGAAATGGTTTCCAATAAAAGCCGACGAATGCATCGAACGTGCTGGTGAGGCCGATCGGCGGAATCATCCTGTCCACTTTGATCCGATCAGACAGCAAACATCCTTGAGGAAAGCGAACCCGAAGCTCACTCGCAGCCCACTGCGGGGTCAACGGGGCCGAGCGAACGAGCGAGCCAAAATTCCGCGTCCCACCGAAACAGCGAAACAGCCCACCGAAACAGCGAAACCGAATACCTTCACCGCTCGCGCGCGAGTGAATGTGAAACGCGGCACCGAGCGAGCGGCGAGTTTCGGTAGCGAAAAGTGAACAGCGCTACAATTCAAGGATCGGTTTTACTTTCTATTAAATTCCATTCGAGTGATAGCACAAAAGGGAGAGAATCGGTCGTGGTTTGCTTCTTTTCTTCCACTCCCTTTCATGTTAACTCTCCGGTCAAGGAGACTACATTCTTAACACGTTCCATTAGTATTATTTCGTTTTTTAAACTCGATTTATTGGCATTTTGTTGGGAGCCTGGTTGCAGAAGAGATGGTTGGGCTAATTATTCCAACAGGTGTTAAGTGCAGCGTTGATTGAACCGATGCCATGGCAACCGTGGTTCGTTTTTCGCACGTTGCACGACTATTTTGACGAAGCAATCAGGTCAATTTGCTTCCCATAGCTCGCGCCGCTTGTTGTACTAATTAAAAGCAATGCAAGCGATAAAATTCCCGCTCAATCGGCTTTTATTTTCATGCCACAGTGCGGCAACAAAACAAACAATCGCGCCAGCGATGACGGAAAAGAACAAGCACAGGATCGTATTATACATTCCAATTAAATTGAACGGCGTGTTCTGCGCACGCGTTACATAACGTTCATGCCTCCGGGGGACAATTGGAGTGTAAAACTGAATTAGAAAAATATTCACAAACCGGCAGCGAGCGGCTTGTCGATTGGAGCGTTGTATTGGGTGATAATAATCATTAGCAGACATTGATTATTTATGAGGCAATCATATGGTTAGCAGGGACAAGTTACATCTGGGTGAGGCTTCTCGTCCGTTTCGCTGTTCTCTAGCCTGCCTGAAACCACCTCCGGGAGTGATTCAATTCCGACCAGAACAAGAGCCACAAGAACCACAATTTCAAACCACATTTCAATCCGCGCTGAGCAACGTTCCAGTCGATTGGAACGCCGAATGAATTTTAAAAATAGAGCTCCACCGTCCTTCGTGCATTGGTAATTGAGCCTACCAAGAACTCGTTCTGGCTTTCAGGCGTAATTCTAGATCACACTCGCACAGCATCGCCCCTGAGGTCATTGTTTTCCGCTGACATTTAGAGCCCGGCCGAGTTCATGTTTCCGGGCTCCGGGGAGCGGTTAATCTTACAAAAGAATCCTCACAAAACATGGCGCGCGCCTGAATTTCATTTGCATGAAGAAATTTATGAGGATCAAGAACCGATCGGCCTGGTTAAATTAGGTTGCAAAAAAAAAACGTTCAGACACAGGCCGTGCGGTGCGTGGTCGGCTTAGAAAGCGGGAAAGAATATTTTAGTGCACACCCATAAAGAAACACGGTGCGCAAATGTCAAAAAAGTTCTGCGCCCGGAATTTTTGCATTCATTTCGAACGGATGAACTTTAAAATGATATCACTAATGGCCACTGATGAACGGATGAACTTTGCACGCTTGAAACGGTGTTGAATGGCATTTTGTGCAGAGATTAATTTTCTTAGCGGAATGTGATAACACAATCTGATTTACGTGCAGGAAACGTTTAACAAAACGTTTAAAATATTCTGCCCAGAACAGAAAGGTCAGGCAAGAAAAAGGATATAGGAAATGTTGAAACGAACGTAAAAAGATGTTAATAATGCCACACACCACATGAGGTGACCAGGAGGAACATATGATGTTGTGTTAAAAAGCGGGAAAATAAGCGACATGTTAGAAATATAAATTATGCAAATTCCAACACCGTTTCCTGGTTGACTCTAAAATTTAATAAAATATTACTTTTTAAGTAGTTTAGAGGGATTACCAGTTGAAGGGACGATTTGTCACGTTACTAAACAGTTTCATACTCACCGTTTTTGCTGGTCATTCTTACCTCACACCATGCAACAAGAACAAACCAAACATCCTTTTAGCACCAGGTCTCCACAGAAAACCTAAAAACAAAGCTGCTAGGGAAAGAAACATAGAAAAATCAACGGAAAATTCCGGTACGGTTCTATCTTCACAGCTTTAGTACGATTTATTTGTAACGAAAACATCGCGCTCTTCCTAAGACGTGGTTCACTTCCACCTCCTGTCAACAAAACTTCACAGAGCAAAAAAAAGAAAACTGTTCAACGTAACGTAAAATTATCGTTTCAGTGCAGCGCAAAAGGCAGTGACGAAAGGTACACGATCTCATCTCGGTTTGCCATCTGACGGTGGTCGAGATTGTTTACAAAATTTGTTACTCATTCTCTGGTTAGTTGATGCCTTCGTTGCCCCATTGGAGTCGGAAAGCTCCCGGAAGTCGGTGACTCAACGCTAGTCTAGTTTAATCTGGAAAAAAGAAATGTTAGAATATGATCATGCGTCGACGAGAAGGCGTTCCCCCGTTTTTGCACCAGCGCTCCTCGATAGTTACCCTAAAATCATGTTGAGTGTTGTGGCCGGCCTTCTGGTGGGAAGGTGCCGCCCTCAACCGACCACCCCGTGCCTACGTGTTAAAGATGGTGGTAAAGGAGACGCTAAACTCGCCGGGATGCTGGCCGGACACGTACACCTTCGATACGGCGCTGGTAGCCGTGGGCGACGGTGCGATCGTCGGTGGCGTTGTCGAGACGATCGGTAGCGATGGCTCGATGGCGGACAGGAGCCGGTTCTGCCGCTCGCGCTCCTCCAGCAGCGGCAGCAGCAGGCTCAGCTTGTTGGACAGATCATCCGCCGGGTTGGCCGTCGGCTGGATGCGGATCGTCGACGTCGTGGGAATGGTGAGCGTTTCCGTAATGAAGGACGTGATCACCGTGCTGGTGACGTCGCTTTCGTAGACGGTGGTCAAAATTTCCCGCCCCTGGAACGTGACGGGCAGCACGATCGACTTCGTTTGCGTGACCGTCTGGACGACCTCCTTCACGTGCGTCTTGTAGTCGGTCGCGGTCGTCACCACCACCTGGTAGCGGTTCGGATCGGGCAGGAACTCGGTCGGCCGCGGGATGTAGTTCGGTTCCGGGGCGACACCCAGGTTGCCGAGCAGCAGCTGCGACAGCAGAATGTTCGCGAGCGGTGCGTTCGACAGCACGGAGTTCGGATCGGCGGCTGATTTGCCCTTCGTCTGCACGAACGGGGTCGCTTCGTAGATCGTGGTGGAGATGGTGGCGGAGTACGCGGTCGACCGGCCGCGGAACGTGTTCTGCGACACCGAGACCGTCGTGGTCGGCGTCGAGCTGAGGATGAACTTGGTGATCTCGAACAGGCCGTCGTTGTTGAAGGAAGTTATCTCCTTGTTGAGCACGTGCACCGGCAACCCGTTCGGGCCTTGCGTGAGCGAAAAGCACGACGTGCAGATCTCCTCGATGCTGGTGGTCGTCGTCTTGATGAGACTGATTTCCGTTTTCGAGTTCGCCACCACGGACACGGTCGTGTCGGTTGGCAGGAAGAACGTCACCGTGAGGGCGGCCGTGCTCGGCTGAATGTTGGAGCTCCCGAGGCTGACCGACTTGCGGCGCCAGTCTTGCGTCGTTGAGGCCGCCTGCCCGAATCGGTTCCAGTTGCGACCCTGTGGCTCCTCATCCTTGTACGACGGCCGGGAGCTTCCACCACGCCGACCGTTCGTGGGCCGAGTCGGGGCCTTATTGTACGCGGACAACGTGAACGTTGGCCGCCGGCTGTTGGCATTGTACACGTTCGGTTTGTAGGCGAGCGATTTGAGCGTGTTGCGGTTGCGCGAACGGGCGGCATTGCGGGCCAACGTCGTCTGGGTCGTGGTCGTACGGGGCCGGCTCGGTTTGACCGGTTCGGCGGCCGCACTGTTGCGACCCTTGGACAGCAACCGATACTCGGAGTAATTGTCGCGCAAGTTCTTGTTCAACCGGGGCGTTGTCGGATAGTCAACGTAATCGTCGGACGTGTAGTACCGTGCGTCCACCCGGTTCGTGATGGTCGGCGTATCCCGGAACGTCACCCGACCGCGCCGCGACGTGCGACTATTAATGGCCTGCCGTTTTACGCGCCTGCCCGGTCCGGCCGACTCACGGGCCGCTTCCTGCTGCAGGCGAATTTCGTTCGTTATCTCACTCAACACGCTCAGCTCGGGATCGTCCACAAAATCTTCATCCAGCACGTCCAAATCCGCATCGAGCAACGCATCCGAATCGTTCGCTGCATCACCATCGATCCGATCGTCAAGACGGGGGGAGCAGGGTGGGATGGATGGGTTTAAATGATATCAGTGCCCGACAAGAAACAACCGTCGTTTCGCGGTGCAGAAAGAGAGAAGAGAGAAAAGAAAACACAAAATTAGCCTACAGATGACCACCGCGGGGCGCAGTCTGCAACGAAGCAGAAGGTTGGGTGTGTGTGTGTGAAGGGGGAGGTGTGGGTGTTTATTGCATAATGTGTGTGCGTTGGCGTTTTGCGGTCAAGTCCGAGTCCGGCGGGTGATGTCTGTTGGGTGGAAAAATCGGCTGTCAAATGTTACGTTAGTCTGTAGGATTCGGTCAGTACACCTTGCACGGGTTGGTGGTCATTTGGAAAACAAACAAAAAGAAACAAATAAAAACAATATAATACACAAAGAAGTAGCAAAACATACGATCAGAGTTAATAACAATAAACTCCCAACAAACATACATGTTCCCAATGTTCGGCCCGACTGTACAGATGAGTTGGTTAATCCCGTAGAACGTACTGCGAGTGATGAAGGGGGGGGGGGGAGGGGAGTGGGCGTGATAATGGGCGTGATTGTGTGTGTTTTCTTGTGTGTGGTAGTGTGTTAACAAAGTGCGATACAACCAGAAACAAAGGGGGGACGGGGAAGACTGTGTCCGTGCATGCGAACGGGGATAATACACAACAAGCCGGCCATACGTCCTGGTACTGGGGCATAGGTAGTGCATTTGGATCGTATTTACAAGAATCTCCATAGCATCCGTTGGAGCTACAAGCGTTACTTAGCTAACTACGTTGCTAAGGGGAACGTAATCGAAGGAAGGTTTATTTGAAGTGGAATGGAGCAAAAGGATAGATCATATGGGAAAACGATATCTGTTGAAGAATGTTCCTGTTACGCTAGGTCTATACTATTGGGGTCCAATACATCCATAACTAGACTAAAAAGATAAATTGATACACCCAAAGAATTTATAAAACAAACAGTATGCAACGTGATTTGAGTTTATTCCATCAAGATTTTATTTAGATGAAATTTATATTATATATTTAAGGCTTTTATTTTTAGGATACATAGGATTTAAGAAGAACTAGTCGAATCATCTTTGGGCTTAGCGTAGTGTTTACGAGGGTTTTATGCAGTAAGCTTTTACAATAAAAGCTAATAAGTAATAATAACAATAGTGACCACACTTGGTACAAGAAGTGGTTTTACCAATGATTAATTACTGGAATGACTGACATCAAATTTCAACTAGACGGATTTTTTGTGCAAATATTCGGCTCACTGCGAGTGCCAAGCCTAACTCGTTGCAAACACAAGGAAAGCTAAAGCTTCGAGTAAGAAGAGATGTCTCTTTACTTTCGCAAATAAGGATAATATTAGAATCATTGAATAAACATAATGTTTCGTAGAAGACCTTATAAGCTCATCGTAATCGATTGTTTTACAGTATTTGGCCAAACATATTTGGGGTAATAATCTCATAAATAAAATTCATAAATGAACAAGGTCGGATGAAATTAAAATTGTTCTAGACACAATGGTGATAAATTTGACGCTTAACCTTAAGAACTCGCTGCTACGTACGCAAATCGTTCCCAGTCTCTAATTGTATACTCCATGTTTATAATCTTATAATAGGTTCCAGCATCGGATGATAATGACACACATTATCACTAGCCGGTTGGTTTCTCATGTAGAGGCCACACGCATCCAAACCGAGTAAACAACTTATCGGAGACATGGCGTGTGGCTTGTTTCGTCCTTGAACTTGATGGCAACGGTCTGGTTCCTTCCTGTCGGCAAGAGCTGCCCAGTACGCGGAACAGGAAAATGACTTTGGAAGCCTCATTAGGTCTGGGAAAAAAGCGGACCCCAACTCGCATAGGGCCATCGCGCGCGGCAAACCTGCCCTCACACGATGGTCTCCATTTCCACTTCTTTCCCATCGTTCCGCACTGGTCAAGTGCAATGAATTAAGCGAGCGCTGTCCGGTTCACCGGTTCCAGTCCGGACGACCTTTAAGTACGCGACCGTGCCTGCCGGATTCCAAACATCCCACGGTTTGTGGACCCACACCGTCGTGGTCCGCCCCGGGGGCTAATTGGCGCGGAATGATAATTGTGCTCTTTTATCGTTCTGCTTGCCCCGGTGCGTAACTCTGCTCTGGCTCACTCGCTCCCAGCTGTGGACGGTGTTTGTGTGCGTATGTTTGTTTGTGTGCTAAGCGCAAGAGGCGTTAACGCCTATCGATGTCCATCATCGTGTTCGCTCGGTGCCGCTTCACGAAAGGCGCATCTCAACCGACGGTGGATTCCTTTCGACTCGCCCGATTCGAACGCAAATGTCAAGGACGAATTTTCTGTTCACTGATTTACTATCCCGCGATGCGTGCCGTGATGCTGCGGAAGGATGGTTCGGTTTAGTTGTTGATTTAGGTTGTCGGTTTTCAATTTCACACACCGTTAGCGAACCAAGCGTTCGCTGGAATTCGCCTCCACTGTCGGCGACATTGGGTCACTTCATTTGGTATGGTATGAGCGGGGCGAACGTGAAGCCATTGTGGAAAGGGCAGTTCCGGCTGCCAGATGAACTTATCACCAGCATAAGTGTCTCTAATGAAGTCATCCTTGGGCAGAGACACTTTGAAAGCTTTGATTTGAGCCACACGGGAGAAACCTGTCTGGTTTAATGGTTTTTAATTAAACCTTTTGGCCACAACAACGATTTCCTTCAATGGCGAAGGTTAGCTGATTGGTGTTCTTAAAATACACCAGGCTTATTGTAGGATTTTCACTGTGTTTTAATGAAGATAAAGGTACATTTTAAGAAGTATGCGAGAACTGTCTAAAAAGTAGTACCCACTGTCTGAAAAAATTGCAACTAAAAAAACAATCACGAATTTTTCACCTGCAATACATGTTAACATTTCTCGCACTATTCTAAAAACATTTGAAAAAATCTGTTTTTTTTTTTAAATTATATTCAATGGATTGCTAAGATTTAAATTGCTCAAGAATAATTTAGAAAATTTATTTCTAAATGTAAACTACAATTAAACTGTTTCTAATTTTTTGGAACCTTGGAATTCATAAAATGATTAAAAATATACAACGATAAAGCTCCTTTTTTAAAACTATCGAAACAAAAGATGAAGAATATTTTTATTTATTATAAGAATTGTTTACACAGCAAATCCAAACAATATTGCTCTTACTATTTATCTGATAAAAACGGATGGTGAGGCACTTAATTAAAGCAGATATCATAAATATCAAAGAGAAGTTCTCTTGATCGTCACAATTTGTCTCTTCGCGTTGTTTCTATGAAAAACTAGAGAAACAAAACTTCTCGTGACTTTCAAAGGGTTAATAATAGGGTCATACGTTTTTGCCATTTTTCGTACTATTCCATTCTCTAGAACTATCATATTTAGTATCCTACAGTTGGTAGGATCTCATTTTATTATAATTTAAAAAATTATAGCCGCTGCTACAACGCACCAATTTACCACTCTGTTATCAACTCCGATCAGGTAAGTGAATGATTAACCACTTGACCATTTTGATTGATAGCTGCAGCAGGTTGTGAAACGCTCGATGCAAAAAGTACGCCCCGGTATGCCATCACCTTGCAAGAGCTTAAACGTCTCGAGACCGAAGGTGTTTTCAACGATGGTTTGATCGGTGCAAAGTGGAAACATAATCATCCATTGTTTCCCGATGACGCCAGGCGATCGTCGTTTCTTCCTGCATTGCTGCTTGCGGCAAAGTGAATCTCAAACCGCTTCGCGTTTCCATAATCACACCGTGCAGTATCGATTCACTTTTACTCTAATCGCTCTGGACCTGGACGGTAATAAATAAGAAGTGGATCATTTTCACGGATTAGCTGCCAATGTTCAGGAAGCCGACGAACCATGCACGATTACCATGCTCACGAAGAAGATTGGTAGGCCTTGACTTCGTTTGCGCCGTGCTACCGCTCGATTGCACCTGGTGAGTTTCGCTCACGCTTTGTGACGTGCGGGCGGCCGATTCCGTCAACCGATGGCTCAATGGCCGACGCGGGCGCGTGTCTCGCGTACCGTTTGATGTTGGCTTTTGATCTGAGCTGATTTAAAGGTTAATTACTGTTTTGTTACTGACAACCGTACAGGCGTAACAGGTCGTGTGCGTAGCGTGGCGTTTCGGGTTTCGGATCCGTTCGCTTCTTCTGCACGTTTTTTGTGCGATGATGGTGGGTGCAAACCGGCAAACCGTGGTGCTCATAATTTGATGTGCTCATGTTGCCGGAGTACAGAGCAACTCATCGCCGAAATGCCACCCATTTTTTTTCTGACTTTTGCGAAACATTCGACGACCACAACGAAGCGTAAGCGACGATCGAATGGAAGTGATATGCATAAAACTATGCAAGTAGATCGCAAACAACTAAGTGAATCGTGGAGGGTAGAGCCACAAAAAAAAGCCGCAGAAAACATCGATATACTGCACTAGGAAGGCGTTTCGATCGTTGATGGGGTCGTAAAATGAAACGATGCCCTGCAAAGGTCACCACAACTTGAACAACTTTTGCGCCAAGGTAAGGCCCTCGTTGGACAAGTTTTTTGCTCCCCTCCCCCCTGCAGATTATGCAAACGCAGGAATTCCCCTGGCGAGAAGAAAGCAGTAATTTGGATATTTTTCGACGACAATAATGTCAGCTATCGGTCGAGCACCGGGATTGATGCACCCAAATTATAGGCTTGAACTTTCCGGCCGCAACTTAGTCATCGAGTGTTCGAGTGCCCGTTGTGGGTATAATTGCTACGTGACCGTCCTGGACGGAAGCCAACGTGGCTCGAGAGGGGAAGCTTAGCACTTAGTGCGGTGTTTTTAAATGTCCAAAGTGGACAAGTGAAGAAGCTAACGGCGGTGAGTTGTTTCGAGAGTGCTTGAAAAACTTCAGCTTAACACTGTTACAGGATGACAGAAAGCGAAAGGTTATGTGTGCAGAATGTCTGACCTCATTGTTTATGGATGACAAAAATGGGTAAAAATAATCGGCTTAAATGGTGGAAAAATTTGTGGTGCAGAAAATCGGTTGTAAATCAATCATTCAAAATAGTTGAGAGTTGTCTTTTAAAGATATAATTGATTCAAGATTCCAGAGAAGATAATAAAATCAAAATAAAACACGCAGGGTTTCGGTGATCGGTGTTAAAAAGTAGATCGATTTTTTTTAAATCATCTGCATATGCTGTGAAAATAAATAATCACAAATCAATCAACAACAAAATTTAAAAAAAATCCGAAATATGTTTCAATTGTTCTTCGATCAATTTTCGAAATTTGTTATTCGTGTACGTACCCGAGAGCTGAGATGCTGTAAAGAGAAACAGAAGAAAAAACGCACATTAGACTCCGTGTGGAAATGCTTAAAATATTATGAAAAGTTTGCCCCAGAATGAAGGAATCAATTAGGAGTTTTGAGCGGATCACAGCTTAATCACAGCGCGAAAAGGCTCGGACAACGTACACATTCCAGGTGCATGTCCTCGTGTGTCGTTTCTGCCGACCGCTACAATGTAACCGAAACCCACCGAGATCGCCGATTCCGAAATGCATTAGTCCAGCTTCCACCATTTGATTATTGCACCCGTTTTGTCTGTCTGTCTTGCGAACCCTACAAAGTATGAGGGTACCCTTTGCGTAACCGCTCATTAGCGCCTATCAGTCACTACTTATCTGGCTAGCCTGGCTAGCTTAGGGCGAGCGTAAAAATAAAACGTTCACATACAGTACGTTCAGCATTGATTAGTTGTCAAACATTTCATCCATCAAATTATGGACCGAACGCTCGAAACGCTCCTGCAGCTCGGAATCGAAGCAGAAGTTAGTCCGATCGCTGTCGCTGTCGGTTTTCTGCTACCGGACCATTTGCCAATCCGACACTGCGAGCGAGAAAAAGCTATAATTACCTTGCCTATCCGATCGATCATCGACTGCGGGGACCATCGGGAGGGAAGAAGTTTACTCGCTTTCCCGAGCGGGTCGATAAATTAAGTCTAATCGAAAAGCTTAACGACAGGCGCATTGGGTAATGGTCGGTACGAGACGTCTTTGGGACCTTTCAGCAACGGTCAGCCATATTGGCCAAATACCAAACTCCTTCCAAGTGCCTCCAGGAGACGGTTTAGACATTGCGGAAACAAGCGCCAGCCGTATTGGCTTCCTGGTTTGTGGTCGGAGTAATATATCTCAAGCTTGTTATGATTTCATTATGCGTTCGGTTTGGTTGCATGACAAACGATCTGACAGTGATCTCAGTAACGGATGGAAACTTTCTATAGATATGTCTATTGCGTACTACATCCAATTCCAAATGTAGCTGTACTGTAGCTATCTAAACGGCATGCTCCTAACGCAATAATTATAATTAGATCCATGCAAATTAAATGAAGATATAAAAACACTAAAATCGTCACACATCTTCTTCTCGAAGCTACCTCCACAAGACGTACCCATCACACTACAAATGACCGGAAAATCCAGCCTAAAAACCTGCCTACAACTGGTTCGATTCGGTTCGCTACCGTAGCGCGGGCAGACGTAACCGATGTCGCTTGGATGTGGCTCTCGTTTCCTGCTGATGTTTTAATTCAAGCTTGGAGCGCATTGGGAAGACAGTGCCATTCAAATCGGTTGCCCACGTGCAACCACTCTCTTCGCTCCCCGTTCACAACGAATCGGTTCGTCTCGGGTACGATCGGTGGAACTTTCACCAGACTCACCCGGAGTTGTTGTTATCGGATGTTAATGATTCCGGTCCCGAAGGCTTTGCATAACCCAGCGTCACAATCCAACTTCGTTTGTGATGATCCGCACAAGCAGACACCCGTGTCGAAACACACACTCGACACATGCTCTTCTCTACCTCCATGGCTAAAAAGTAGCGTGTCTGATACGATTACATATCAGGCGATCATGATCACCTGCTGTCAATTGGGTTTTGGTGAGTGACAGAATGGGCAGAAACGCGTAGGATGATTTTTTGCATCATTGCAGCAAAACTGTACATTGCTCCTAAAAAAAAAACTCCTTTTGGGAGGAAAGATGTAAACCTTTCGCATTACCTCAGGTAATCATATTCCGATGCTTTCTTTCTCTGCCATTAATTTCGACTTTAAAGAGTCCTCTGTTATTTTATGTAAAATTATCGTATCTTTTTGAAGCTCCACAATTAGTTTTAAATATTATAGATTATAGTGTCTAGATATACAGGGTTTTCGACGATATAATAGACACGTTCAGCAGCGCTATTGAATCGTTCGAGCATACAATTGACGTGTTCAGTGCGTTGAATCGTTCAGCAGCGCTATTGACAGCTCATTTTTCCCCTCCCGTCGTGATGATAGTTTTTTCGCTTTTCACAAGTTTTCTACTAAGTTCCCTATTTTTACTTACAATTTCGTTAAAATTCTTTTAACAACAACAAAACTACCACCACTTCATGCGTCGTAACGGTTATTTTTTAAAATTTATATATTCTGGAGAAAAAAACTGTCCCACGACGGGAGGGGAAAGATGAGCTGTCAATAGCGCTGCTGAACGATTCAACACAATCATCCGAACGCATCAATAGCACACTGAACATGTCAATTGTATGCTCGAACGATTCAATAGCGCTGCTGAAAGTGTCAATTATATCGTCGAAAACCCTGTAATAACATTTATGAAAAAAATACTAAAGTACGTCATTTTGACTTAGAATAGTCTGTAAAATCTACCGCAATTTTATTCGCGCTGTGGATAGCTGTGGAGTCAGACAAAGCATTTGAACAAAAACTTAATCCCGCTTGATCCCCAAGCGTACTTCAGCTTTTGTTTTAGTATGAAGCTGCTATTTTCAAAGCTGTTAAATTTCGCGATCGCTTCGTTATAATTGTGGTTTGCGTAGAAATAGATTAAGTTTATTATCAAAAATATAATCAAGACAAAAAACGATCAAAAACGATTACGATATTTTTATATCCCATAACGAGCTCAATGTGTAAGAGCTCAAATTACAACAAGAAAGAAATTTATTTCAAACAAATTCATGCAACAGTCACATTCACCATGTAGAAGCGCATGGTTTGGTTGGATACTATTATTCTGATTTCTTTGCTAGCTGTGCGCGTTCAATGCTTGCAATCGATCAGCACGATCACGAATCGTTACGTCGTCACCTGATTAACCATTTCGTCGGTAGCCTAGACATTGAAGGTTTTTCATTGACAGTATCGCTCTCCTGCTCTCTCTCTCTCTCTTTCTCATCTCACGATCACTTCTCTCTCGCTCTATTCAGCTCTAGGATAAAATAAAATTTTCGTTTTAGTAGCACCGTTTGTCCACCACCGTGTCCTTGGCAAAGAATGCAACAGTCACTGCCGCCTACCGATGCTATCACGATCGCTCTCAACCCGAACCGGACTCCATTGCTCTGGCGGATCTAGTGTGTTTATGCGTGCCGCAAGTCCGCTTCCATCGAAGTGGTAAATTATGGGTCAAGATCGATGTGCCAATAGAATAGGGAGCCCTAGCACCGCACCACACCAACCATTACCAGCACCCCACGCTACCGTACCAAAGACCAAAGACCGCATGCCATTCGCCTCCCGGACATTCGACGACTCGGATTGTGGTCGGTTGTTAGAATGAGGTTATGTTATGACTCGTGACTCGTGACACGCAACAAGGTTCCGGGGTGGAGGGAAGCAGGGAAGAGGAAGTGGGACGGTGGAGTGTGGACTGTGTGCCCAAGATAATTACCTCTCTGTTTGCTGTAGTACTTGTCGCGGTAGAACGAGTCCACGTGCTCCGATTCGCCCGACTGCAGCGACTCGATGTCGAAGCGATCGTTGTCGAGCGATTCGCCCAGATCATCGTACTGATCGAGATCGCGCTCCTCCCGATAGTCCTCACCGTCCGACTCGTCGTCGACGTACTGGTCGTCCTGGGTGCTACCCTCATCGCCGGTACGGTTGTAGTTCCGCCCGTTCCGGATGTTGAACAGATCGTACCGTGAGCCGCCACCGTTGTCGCTGCCGGTGGCCTCACGGCTCTCATTCTGCTGCCGGACGTCCCGAACCGAACCGACCGGGGAGAACGGTTTCGGTAGGATCTCCTCCACCGATGGCACGCGTATCTGTGGCTTACGGCCTGGATGCAGCCGTCGCTCCAGGTAACGCTGGAGGATCTTCTGCGTGATCAGGTTCTGACGCTGGATCTCTAGCACTTGTGGGTCTATGTCTGCTTTGGAAAGTGTTTGAATGTGTGCACGCGTATGTGGTGTATGTGTGTGTGTGTGTTGACGAAGGACGAAGGATGGTCGAGTGTCGAATTCGGCGAAGGCGAAGGCGTTGTCGTGTCGGGTTTATCGGAGTTGCGGAGTAGCGTTTGGAATTTGGATGTAAATTTCGAGTGGCAAGCGAGTAGCGAATGAACCGGGGAGGAAATCGATGCGATGAATTTAGAGAAAGAAAGAGAGAGAGAGAGAGAGAAAATACGGAAATAGAGAGCGATCTTTACCAATCGGAATAGTTGTGTAATGGTGGGCAAATAAACGAATTCCAGAGGACCCCCCGAGGTTTACATCGTCGAAGCAATCTTAAGCACCTCTTCTAAAGCGCACGACGATAGGATGATGGGTTTATCTAACGTTTACTGAACGTATAGGAGTGGCCCTTGATCGGGTTTTGTTATGCCGTGCCTGTAACGCAGTTCCCCTCCTGGCGTTTAGTAGGGTAAATAACGCCATCGGCCGATCGAACGGACAGCGTAGCGTGCGTAACCGGGGCGGTATCGGCCATTCCGCCTGTCCGACCCCAAAACGGCGGGGGAGCGGATTCATAAATAAGCGATGAATAAATTGATTATGCTTGATTTGCGTGTGCAAAGCGTCGGCCTCACATGCCGTCTTGGGCATTGTTCCTGGGGCGTTCCGTCATCTCGTCAAGGTGGGTTTCAATGAGGTTAATGTTGTGAGCATTTGTATGCTGTGGTTCACGCGCCTTTTTAAAAGTATTGCGCCAAATCCAACTTAGCCGGTGACAGTAGTGTTAAACGATATTCGATGATCATTATTGTACGTCTCCCGAAATGCAAAAATGCTGAATATTTCGGAAGTAAACAAATGAACATGTACCTAGTCTTATAAAAAAATCGAATAGACTTTGAATAACCATTCAACTGAAATATAGTTCAAATAATTCAAACAATAATTTCGAACCAAATCCTCCTCGAACCCCAATAAATGAAATAAAAACTAAGCAATATCCTGAAATAAATGTTTCAAAGATCCAAAGTAGATTCCGATAGGGTACACAAAGTGTATATGCTATAACATCCTTAATCTATTACTCTTTGCTTTACTCCTTAATAGATCATTTATCAGATTAATCTGATCATTATCGACTTAAATTTATTATACTCTTTTTACTTAACATCAATAGTATGACAGTGAATCCGAAATTTATAAAATGTTAGATTTGAAACATTTCCATTTCTATTGTCTTTACGTTACCATTCTTCCTCGGAAACGATCCGATGAAGAATCCCCCCAAAAAAAAAACCCGATGAAGCTCAAAAGAACGTACCATGTTATGTATAAGTATTTTTGAAAAATTATAAATGCTTCACGTTTTTAAAAAATGTTTAACTTTAAAGAGTACTTGAAATTTTCTCCTTTTAAAGTTATGAAAGTACGCAAATAATTTAAAATATACATCATCCAAAATAAATCATTAGGAAAATCACAAATCATCCTCATTGTATCAATCCTTTTAGCACTTCTAATGTTCTCCTTTTAACGGAAGTTTTTTCCATAGATCTAGAGTAAGATCTGAAGCGATCCAACTATTAAATTTGAATCCGTTATAACTATAAATGTAATAGGCAATTTTCCACAAATTTCGATAGGAAGGTTTCCACCTTACGGGACATGATACTGAAAGCGATCAAAACTCACCGTAGCTTTGGCTGCTTTTGAAACCTGCAAAACAGTGAAACAAAACAGGAAAAATTTCATTACCATCCATTTCTAATCCGCTTGCACATACACACGAAGCGCAACGGTGGTCAGAAAGCCATTTGGCGATAGAGGGTTAAAGCAGCGCGATACAAACAAAACAGAAGCGATGACGAAACGAATTCTTTCGCCAAACCAAGCAGCGTTAGTGGTAAAAGCCGTTTGCATTCCCCCGACTCTACCGCCGGTCAAAGCTCATACGGTCTGCCAGTTCAATTTGCAGGTCAAGTTGCCAATAATTTCACCCAGTCTGGGGGCTGCACCAACCATACAGCGGGGAGCTGTATGTGTGCGTGTTTTTTTCTCCTATCTGTCATGTTTGAGTTTACAAATTTTGTAGGACATGGTCAGGTGTGTTCGGGTTGAGGCGAAATTACACACAGCCACGCCGCGGTTGCGATAATGACAAGAAAATTATTTGCTCTCCGGCTGGTGGTGAACAAAATTGCTAATGGGGCGTGCGCGAGAGATGGAGTGAAGATGTTTGGCAGTGACCTTGAAATTGTGCAACGATAGGAGCTGGCGCGTGCGTAAGGTGTGGCGGGTTTGCAACATGCTCGGTATGCATCGCGTACGTTGGGACACATTTCTAGAAAATATTTATTGAATCATTGAGTGCTTATTACGGGGTGCTGTGTTCGTCAATGTCGTCTGCTTTCGTCATACGTTATGGGAGTTTATTTGCGTGTGTCGTGATAGAAACAGGATTGTTGAGACTACACAATTCAGCATTTGGAATATTTGTGAAAAGAACAATAATACTGCATAAATTTTTACAATTTTCTACATTTTTTTAAATAAAATTAAAATAAATCTATAGATTGTTATTGTTTAAATTTGATAGTTAGCATAAAACAAATAAAGAAATACTTGACGAATGTATTTATCGCATTCAAATCGCAAGGATGTTGTATTTTAACAAATAAGAATCAATATATGAAGGATGAATAATACACTTTCTTCGTAATTATTTCTTAAAAATGTTTCGAAATTAAAATCAACCAAGCCTTTCCGTAGTTTGTTAAAAAAAACTACGGGATAAAACTAAATTTTCAAACGTAAAACGCGGGAATAAGGATCCATTTTTCCGAGGATAACATAAACTAAAAGTTTAAGCATATTTGAAATGAAAAATGTATAAAGAAAAATATTACTTTTTTATAGCATAATGCTAATTCTTCTTACGACGTCATGTCGGACCGACAAAATTACTTATATAATTTAAATTTAGTTATACAAAAGGATGTGTAAACACAAAATTCGGGTAGTAAAACATAATATAGGAGTCCTTTCATTATCCAGGAAAATTAAAACAAATCCCTTATAACAATGAAATCTTTTATCGATTCAGAATGAGAGTACAGTTAGAAAGCAATCTTTTTATAGGAAATTTGTTCTCAATATATTCCGGTCATGGTTCGCTATTTAAAAATTTAGTAAAGATAGTTTTTTACTGTCACCAACCAAAACCAAAACGATCGTTAAGCAAAACGAACGTTTTTGTTCGTTTATAACATAAAACACAATCATGCTATCGGTAGGCATGCACTTACATTTACTCCCTTCACTCAGAACGAATCCAACCCGTCGAAAGTGCCCCCATTCGACGATCTCGCAGCGATCAGATTCCTTCAGGCAGTGGTCAGTTGAAGCCATTTGCCGCGTTTACTTCCGCCCGCAACGAATAATCGTTTGAAGAAACCCGCCGCCGCATAGAAAAATGCCACCCACCCGCCCTGGCTGCTGCCCTTCACGATTTCTAATCTTCACGCAAAGCAGCAAAATATCGCTTTCTTTACGACCAGATTTTATTACCCACGAGACTGGCGGCGATTTCCGGCTCACGGATACGATCCTAGCCGACCACTGGACCACTGGTTTTTGAATGTTACCCTCGACCATTGTGTTCCTGCGCCGGTCTTTCTGCCAGAGTGGGTGCAGTTGCACTTTCTCCCCGGTCCGGCCGGTAATGAATAGCAAACCGCGTAGGAAGGTGGAAATGGTTTGGTAAGAAAATCTTTCCGGGCGCCCGGGTGCACGCTTGTCCGGTTAAATTAAACTCAAATTTCTGCACCTCGACACCTTCGGACTCGGTCTCGGCTAGTGGTTCGAAGCTCGAGTTCGAATTGCACATTCGCTCTAACGTGTCCAAATCCCTACCCCGTCTCAAACGTCCGGAGCTCCCCAGTGAAGGAAACAAGTTTTTCCTTCGCTGACGCGGACTTTGCCGCTGCCCACATGATCGGACTCGGGCTGCACGGCATAAAGGTGTGCTTGTTTATTGGCGATTTTGCCTGACTGGCTAAGTAACAGCAGTACGGCAGCTCAAAATAAAAAAACAGCATCTTACCAACACTTTGCCTCGCTTCGGCTTCGAAGTGGTTTGAGAGGCATGAGCAAAACAAAATTTATATATTAAAAAAACACAAAACTATAACATGCCTTATTTCAGCAGCAGATGAAGTTGACCTTGCACCAGTCTCTTGGCCCGTGGATGTCGCCAGCAGCTGCCAAAGCAGTTTCGAATGGTCATTGAGCTGCCGTAACGGATCGTACCGGTCGGACGGGATCGCGCATAACTACTAGATCGCATCGCGAAACGATTTTCCATCCCGGCTAGTTTCAGGTCCACAGGAAGCTTGGAAGGATAGTTCTTTGTCCCGAAGCGGGAACATTAACCCGGGCGATGCCACACCATCTTTTCGGTTTGCCTTTCCTACTTAATCATATTTTTTTTCGGGCGGCTCCACTAACCCGCCTCTGGTCGGTTGACTCGCAGGTTGATTTTTGGAATGGAAGGCCAGTTTGCCGGCCGCGTCGTAGAAGGTCGACCGGTCTTCCGGGGCGATCAAAAAAACAAAAAGGAAGAAAACCCGACACTGATGGACCGAACAACATTCTTTACCCAGGCCAGCTCGACTCGTATGCTTCGATGATCCTTTTGGCAGTGCGATCGTACAACTGGGTGGCGAACGTATTGATCGAGCCTCAATTAATTAAAAGCACAAAATGGCAAACCTGCTGCCGTGATGGGTTTCCATTGGATGATTTTATGTTTATTTTTATTTCAATTGTACTACGAATCATAAAAGCCATATCTGTTGTGCACTTATGGGCGTGGAATACGTAGATCATCTTTAAACAAAGGTCATAAAAAACAGTGTCCCGTTGGTACGTAAAGTTCATAGCATAGCCACAGAAGGAGCACTATTTTACTGAGAAGAAATTATAATTTGTTATATTTTTTAGGATTTTGTACTTTATTTTAAACATTTTCAGTCATGAACAATGTGTTAAAAAATTGATTGAATTATTGAATTGAATTACCAATCACTATTTATAGATTCTATTTCAACATGGGAATGAAATTCACTTGAACAATGATTGATTATAATTCTTCTTGAGACCTTTGTGCTATAAAAAATTAAGTTTACCTCTATTGCAAAAATTTGTCATGGGTCATAGGTGTTTTTTAATAAAAAAACAATTTAAAATATTTCCAATGATTTAATTATAACAAGTATACAACATAAAGAAAAGGATATTATTTCACACAACCTGGATTATTAAGACATCCTTTTTTCATCAAAAATAGTGTTGAAAAAGGTAAAAAAAAGTCTCCTCATCCAGAAAACTACTATCAGCCAGAGGTGGTAGTAGCAAAGTTTCAAGTTATTATACAATTTTTCTTGACGGTGTAAAATACCTTTTTTGTTTTGTCTTTTTCCTTGTTTAACCATACACTTCTCCACTTGACACACGAAACCGTCGTGAATGTTTTGCCGACTGCCAATTTTTCGAGGCTTCGTTACTTTCACCACAATGTGACACACCGTGTGTGTTAATGTCTCATGTGTCGAAGCCAAACACCGAACCTGCCGGATTGTGTGGAACGATCGTCTTTTCTCCGTACGACGACTTCCTTTACCATGCGCCAAGTGCACAATTGCACAGTGAAGTACGTTCACTTTTTTCTCCTCCCTCCTCGCTTCGAACGCATTTCGGACGGGGTCACATTCCGCCGGAGAGTGTGCAGAAACGTGCCGAATGCGCCGAGTGGAAAGTCTGGCTGTAAGGCAAAAAAAAGCCTGAACGGAAGAAATCTTGCACGATCCTTGCTCGGTACTCTCTCTCTCTCTCTCTCTCTCTCTCTCTCTCTCTCTAACTGCATTGCGGCCGTGTACGGAGTGATCTAGAAAATCTAAACCATTACCTCCTGCTGTGTGTGAGAGTGTCGAGCCTCCGCAGTGCCTCTTGCATCGCCGAGTCTATGCATCACCGCACATTGCACAACTTTTACGGAATTAAACGATCGGTTACTTAACGAAACCGGGATTGCGGGTGCTCCAGATGTGGGAGACAGGAATCGGCAGGCAGTCGAAAACATACTCACGTCGGTTACTTTGTGTGGTGTGGAGGTTGTTCGGCAAAAACAAAAAAAAAAGCCAGTGCGTTCCTTTCACTATTGTTTCAGCCCGTAATAACCGCGCGAACCGCGAAGGAACGCGTTTGGTAAACGGGTGTCTGGCGGGAACCGGTGCCCATTTTCGGGTGGATTATCCTGTGCCAAATGATGATGTGGATTACGGTAGTGTGCACTGGCTAACAAGTGATTGTAGCGTAAGACCTTGTTTAGGTTTGCCTTCGGGCAACCTTTCAAATCGATCCTATAGTTTTGCATCCGGAAAACAGGCTGATACAGGCAGCCCGGAGCGATAGTTTCAAAGGGAAACTAACCGTTTAACACCTAATGATATACCCTTCGCTGAACTTTTCTATGATGCCGATAATCAAATCCTTTTTACTCGTGATGATAATTTTAGATAAAAAGGAAATGCTTTTGAAATATATCGGAAAAACTAAGGCAATGAGTGCACCGAGTCGCATTTTTACAACACTTTCTATTTGTAGCGTTTAAACAAGACGGAATGAAATAGCAGATACGAAGTTGATTACTGTGTCCTCGTAGGTTGTTGCACCAAATAATGAGGTAATTATTTTTAAACTAAATATTGTAACATACACATTTCTTCATAAGATAAGAAAAGTTTCAAGTAAATCGTGTGAACTCTGACTTATTTACTTCTGCCAATATCGAAGTACAATTTCATTATGAAAAAAGAAAATATTGAATTTTTCAAATTATGCATGTTGTAAATGTATTCCAATTTTCAATTTTGCTGTTTTTTTTTTGTTAAAAATATATTCATGCTCATGAAATGGAAAGAACTCTAACGTCTTATGATGACCAAAGGAAGTAAAAATTAGTATGAACATTTCAGTAGCATTTCAGTAGCTAAGTGTAAGCCGTAGCATCTACAATTTTTTATGATAATAATATTTACCCTTTTTATCGTAGCATGGCATAAATAGATTAAATAAACCGTAACTTTAAAGAGACAAAATATTTGTCATTATTTTTTGGTTCACGAATAAAATCAGTGTACTAATACCATCGATGAGTGATCGTCACAACAAAGTTATTATAAAAAAATATATTACTAAGTGTAAAAAATAACATTGTATTCACAAAATAAATAAAAAAAAACCTGTTTGTACGACTTGTTTCAAACTCTGTGGGAATGTTTTTAGACAGTATATTTTTAAATTCCTAAACGTCGCTGAAAATTTATTCTAAAATTGTACAGTTTGGTTTCGTGTTCAACATTGAATGTACAAGAAATGAAAGTAGATTTAAAATTCCTTGAAAACTATTGAATAACATTTAATTAATAAAAAACACATCTTCTCGATATCTCTCCCAACACACTTTTCTATGCAGATATGATCGATTGATCCTCTCGATTGCAATTTTCAAATGTCATATAAACCGCATTCTTAAACGCAGGTTCCCATGTCCCACAAAACGAATGTAATGCAAAGCAAGTCGCAAGCACCAGCAGCGTCACATAACCGCGTAAGCCAATAAGTTAACAGCGATCACCGACGCTTGCACATTGCACCAACGAAAGAGGTGGCCGATCGGCTCACACGATGCGCAACGAACCGTGTACAGTTTGATAATTCTATTGCCACTATCAAACTGCCACCACGCCGAGCACGCGATGCTTGTGCCGAGCTGCTAGAGTAGGTGGCGGATCTATGCTGAATTGATTCACGTGTGAAAAACCTTATTTACCCAACCCTTCCCCGGTCGGAGCGAACCCAAAGTGTTGTCGGTTCGGTGCAGATGTGTAATCAATTTGTTGCCTCCAATGTTGCAGGCGCTTTTGCTATCTCAGCATCATCTAACCGGTCTTTTCACGTTACTTCTCGCAAATTAGTTACCAATCGCGAATCGCTTGCATGAAAAGCAACAAGCATCTGCTTAGCACCGGTGTGGGCTTATTTCATGCCTCAACAAACAATGCACCACTATTGAAGGAACGAACAAACGAGAAAAAAAAATAGCAAAACAGAAGCGACCGCAGCATCAAGATGGGCAGAAGCATAAATGGTTTCGTCGCTTGGCAGCGGCGGTGCGGCCAAGCTGTCGACGGTCGGTTTGGAGAAAACGTGTTTGTCAAATTGTGTAAGTGGCAATTGTCAAAGTTTGCGCACGAGAACGAACGAACGAACGCTTCAACGCCTACTGAGGTTGAATCCGACGAACGTAATTGATGATTTGCGGTGTTGCTGCCAGCGGTTTGGGTGATGGATGCTTTTCTTTCTTCCTTCCAGCCGGTCGGCAGGTGAGCCCGAAACACGAAATGTTCGCGAACCGGTGGCACTAATTATTGGGAACCTTGAACCGAGACGGGTACGGACGGGGCGTCTTGTAAGTATTATAGTGCACCGATTGCTGCGGTTGGTTTTGCAAGTTCAACAACACAACACACGGCACACGGAGCGGGGTGTCGCAAGAGGGCATAATTGAGGGCAATTAAAACGTGTTCACATGTTTAGAGATTGAGATGAACGGTTGGGTAAACCGCGGACTGTTCTTTGCGGAAAAGGTCGTAAATAGTAGTAGTAAACTGCTTTGTGGTTGCCTACCGAAATTAGGATCATACTGCCTTGCAATGCTATGGAAATACTAGTTAAAATCAGGCATAATTTCCTTTGCATGATTTCTTTAATTCTAATTAATATTATTATACGAAATGAAACGAAGAAAAATAAATAAAAAGCAAATGATTACGATATTTCATTGTATTATCTCAAATTTATCACAAACTATTGAATTTTTCAAAAGGGACTATCAAGTTATTGAAACATTTTAGACTGATTTTCTTAACCTGCAAACGAATTTATGCAACCACCAATTTGCAATTTTCCTAAGTGCATTTGTGTCCATGTTATTGCTTGCTCTAGTTGGTTGATTTCTTTTTATTAAGGAAAAAGATTTTGATTAGCTGTCAAGACGGGTCAAAATAAAATAGAGTATTGTATTTTTGTTACAAAACACGCACAAACACAATTTTTCACGGGTTTAATCTCTTTATGACAGGTCGAAGAAGAAAAATATCATAAAAAAGATTAAAAAAAATCCTTAATTTTAATATCGTTGTATCATACAAAACCATCATAAATTCATAAAAAAATTTAATCATTGAAAATTAACATAACATCAATTATGTCCTTTGATTCTACGATGAGCAATTTACTTTTTAAAATTTACTGCAAACAGATATGTGAATTTGATAACAGATAACAGACAATATAATGCAAAATTATTTCTTATTTTACCTTTCGTTCCAAATAGATGCAGCGACTTTTCAAATATAAAACGGGGGTTTTGAAAAATTCCCAAATCTCCAAGTTGAACTACTCAATTTTATAAAACATTTTTTCAGTTATTTTTTTATATTATACTATTTGAAGCATTTCAAAAATACATTTTCAAAACCGTTAAAAAGATGAAAATCTTGGTCTTTGCCAAAAATCTTGCTTGATATTGTGACTCATTGCAGGGTTTTAAATCGCAAAATAACAAGAATAAAATTAAAAGTAAAGCTTGACAAACTTCACCATTTGTGAGAGCACCGTACAAATGCAGCAAAACCATCACTAGTTAATTATGAAAATGTTTAATGTTACGTATTTCCATCATTTAAAAAATATACATAAAACGAAAACTAATTAATTGATTGTACACCAGCTCGTTATTGGAAAACCTTCGGTAACTCTTGAGAACCACCATCGACAAACCGCGTGCCTCGTGGTGATGCGCAAACAAAAGCCGATGCATTTCATCAACCGTTCAACCAACGGTTCGCCAAGCAAGAAGCGAACGAATCTCATTCGCGAAACACTCGCAAAGTTGCTCAACGGATTCGGCGGCTACCGCTGAAGGTTCTTCTCCGTTCGGAGCTAACACCAGAGTCATCAGGTTTCGGTTCGATGCATGCTGTGCGCCGCGTTACGCCACGCACCCGATCGGTCTTTGGCGGAATTCTTCTCAACGCGGATACGAATATTGAAAAAAAAAAACACACACGCACACACAAATATTCCCACAAAACGCGTCACGTTGGACGGTGGCCTCCGTGGCATCGGGTTTCTTCTAGTGGCGAACGGCAAAAGTCCCCTCCCAAATCCCTATCTGACCCCATCTTCGGCGCTAAGATGACCACCGTTTGATTGGCACCATCTTCGGCCGCTCTCTTCCCCTGCCTTGCACGCCACAACTTGATGCAATTAATCACCCGGAATGAATTAATTGAAATTCAAATTCCCTCCCCGGCACGCCGCTAAAGATGGGTGGCTTGGGGTGGTTGTTTGGCTGGTAGGTAAAAATGTGTTGTTTGTCACTTTTTACTTTCCACGCGACTACCGCGTCGACGACTGGTGGCTGCAGAAGCAGCAGCAGCCCGGCAAGCAAGATCAGGTTTCCGTGCAAAAGGTTTCGAATGTACCACGGCACGGCTGATGGTTCTTCTGGTGGCGCGTGCGATTTTTCACCGCCGCGATGATGTGCGCGATATACGATGCTGAAATACACGGATTCTTTTCACGGATCGGCGGCAACATTCTTCAACAACGGGGAGTCGTAGTATCGAAGGAAAAAAAAAACTAAAGTTACACCAAAAGAAAAGAATGCCTCCCCGGTTCACCGATCTGCACACGACCAGACAGAACAATGGTGTTTATGGTAATGATGGCCGGCGTGCGGTTGACCTGTTGCTCTAAAGTTCGACCGAACCGGCTATGGGCTACTAATAATAGAATGCCGGTTCGGCAGGCGGGCAGTGGATTCGTGTCCATAAACCCATATACAACAACGAAAAAACCGCGGCCTCTGTTTTCGCTTCCTTATGCTGCCCGCCCGGACGGCAAGAATGCTTCAGAAGCACACGAGAACCCCTGACAGTTCGTAGCTATTTTAAGATTAGATCGCTGATGAATAAACATCGATAGCTTTGCTAGCTGGACAATGTGGCGTATCTTCGGTATTTTTATGGCAAGATCAGCCGACGAAATGTGTACAGTTAGTTTGTAGCTGATGGTGCATTGTTTGTAGAAACTGTGATCGCGATTAGTGAACAACACATGATTGCTTCATGCAGATATTTGAAGTATACTTTAAAAACAATTCAAAGTAGTTGAGTAAAAACACAATTGCTTTAATTTTAAAAGTGATTAATTAAAATAGATGATCCTACCATAGAACTACTTGGTTTTTAAAGAAAAATATTGTTTTAAAAGATTTTGGTATTCAAACATACCACGTGAATTAAATGAAAATAATTCCTTCTTAACGTGAACTAAATGAGAAAAATGGAATTTAATAAAAAAAAACATTTCAAAAAGGAGTTTCTTTTTCAAATTTTTAGCTGAATGTTGTTAAATTTACTAACAAATATCTATTATCACTACAGTGCAAAGTCCTACCAATATATTTTCAAACAGCACGAATACAAAACTAATAAAAAAGGGATTACAACTCATTAAATAAATACAAAAAATCAGCAGAAATTGTAAGACCCCTCGCTAATGATTTTCAGATTGATGATTTACATTTTCAAATTTACATCTATTTATTCAATGGTGGCACAATGAATCATAAAAGGTGGCACTTTTATTACTTATGAATTGATAATTTGATTATTGTTTGAAGGAAGCCAGCGGCTAAACGCATGGAATTTAGCTTACAAAATTTTTTATAAAAGGAGATATATTTTTTTAATTTCCGAAACTGTAATAGATGAGTAAACCCAAGTGAAATGTTATTTTATCATGAACAACTCATGTTGGAACATTTTAAAAAATTATTGCATAATTTAATTTAGGTGGTGGTGGTGATGATTTGGATAAGTAAGTAACATTGAGCGTTTAAAGTTTTTTGCAAAAACAGTACAATGTACGCGTCACGTCATTGCCCCCTCTGACGATGTTACGATCGTGCTCCGATAGCGAACAATTGTACCGATACCTTCTACTCTATAACACTTTCACCGTTTAATGCAATCAAAAGCCCACCGGAAAAATCACGAACAACCTTCAAGGTTATCCAGTTTATCGCTTCACTCGATACATTTTTCATTTCCCTCTCATTGGCGTGTGCGTACCAATTTCACCCCGAAGGTCTAATCAGTTCACGTCGCACCGTAAAGGGGAAGCGGCCCAACGGAGCCCATTCCATCCCGGTACGAAACCGGTTCATCACTCTCACCTGATCTCGCGCACCCGTGATAGCGAGACACAACCCAAACCACCACCCATACACGCGTACTCCACATTCGAAAGCCGGGGTCGGTATTTGGGTCACGTGGTGTCGATCGGTCCGTGTGCGTGCTTGTGTGTTTTTATATATAAAATCGATTACGTCAAGACGGGTTCGTCGCTGGTTCGTCCCGTGTGCCCAAGTCTTTCGTTCGCATAAGGTGACGTTCGGCACGATCGGTGGTGCTTCAACCCAGCCGGCTGCCAGCTGCGGCTGGAACATTTGACGCCCTAGAATTACGCCCTCCGATCGTGGATCGTTCAAAATTACTCGCCTTTAGTCACCTAATCGTGTTTAATCAGCATCTTCCCGGCATGGTGTGACCCAATAGTGCCAACTCCACACACGCATCCGACGCCAGCACCTTACCGAACAAACCAGTTTCAACGCCCATTGCGCCATCTGGGGCTGCTGCGATATCAGTGATACGCCGTTGGGAGACCGTTTATCCCTCGGACGGAGAAGGTAGGTGCACTATTTTCTTAAACAGCACTCGAACAGTATGCGAAAATGCGTGCGTGAGATGTTGAAAGAGATGATTGCATATGCACACACTCCGGGCGACGTTTAGATAACTTCGATCTAGATTGATGTAGCACAGCGCATGCGTTAGCTGTATCGCGTGCCAGTGCTGGCGATTCTTTTCTCCGAAAATGGTACCCCATGAGTATGTCCCAATGTTGGCCCGGTAGACAGAAATGCCAACATTCCAAAGTGACACATTGATGTGTTGCATATTTGTTAAGTAATGTTAAGTAATGAGCTACAAAAGAGGGCGCCTTTTTGGTGAGGTTTTAGCTAATCATTACAAGTAAAAGAGTTTAAAAACCCATACAAATCGATTGGCACTGACAAACATAATAAATCAAATAATTCATAGCGTCTCATACTTTCTCAAAATTTACCGAAAATTCTCGCACTTTTCGAAATGCTCTAAAAAAGTCCGCACGTAAAATAAACAACCGACATCATAATTTCTCTTTTATTAGCAAGGAACCAGCCATTTCTAACTTGACCACGATTCAAACATGATTATACAACCCAATTAAATAATAAAAAAAACATAGTTTATGATGATCGAATGGCAAAATTGTAATCTCTGGCTTAAAAATGGCAAAAAATATGATGCAAGGATGTTTGGAGTAAATTAATTGTTTTGCTTAATTTGATTTAAGATTATGTTTTATAATTTTTTTATACCTGAAGTAAGATAATCAACATTATTATGTAATGTATAATGATCATAAATATTCAAGATCTTTCACCCGAAGGGAGTGCCTTAGGATAGTCCCAAAAACATAAAATATTCAAAAAACAAAGAATGTTTTCAATGCTTAAATTAATTTTCGGGAAATGAAATTGTTTATGAACAATCAATTACTAATGTTTTATATGCTTCAATACACTGTCTTATCTCCTCCGCATTTCTCATTTTAATAGACAGTTAAGCCAAATTTTGGATTTCGTATCGATTTTTTATTCCAATTTGTTTGGATGCCAAACACACTGTTGATCAAGACACGATTTCCATACGTGCATATTTTTTACACACCTGACAGCTTTCTCGTTCGAAAAGAGGAGGAGCTGAATGATTTGTTTTTTTTTTATTGTAGGACGCTGACATTTAGCTGGATGATTGCAAAAATAGTTTCCTCTTTAATCCATGAAATAAGCGGTGTGAAAAAAAAAACTCTGTTTTGATTGTGTAAACCACGATTTAGCACTTGAAAGAAACGGAACCTGCTCGGATTTAACCAAACAAAACTCGTTGGAACATGTTGTTACCGGTAAAACTTGTCCTCAGCTTACTAATAAATATCTCCCGTACATAAATGTTACGGTTATCTTATAGTGTAATCCCGCTGATCTCCTGGATCCATCCGAAACCGTTCTGCTCCACCATTAATCTAACGCAGGTGCAATTAAAATAAACTTAATCATCGATTTGTGGCAATTAAACTGTCCCGCACAGCGATAGCCGACGCGCGTGGGGATTTTGAACGCATAAAATTAACATACACCGTTCGCATCCGTGAACGCGGGCGAACCCCGACCTACGTCATTTAGGCAATGGTGACGATTTTGCTAATCTCTCTCACCCTCTCTTCACATCGGGAATTTCGTTGAACTTTGACTGGAACGAATGCAAACCGGTGTGACCCCGAGAGATATACGATGTGTTATGAAATGTATGCAGAAAATGGCAAAGCAGAAAGGAAGAAGGGAGAGGAAAAACCCCAGACGGGAAGGTCAAGTAACGAAAGTCTTTTCGAAATCGAAATCAGAGGAATGATTGGTCCTTTCGCTATCGGGCGCCCGTTTCCTTCTGTCCCAATTATCACGGTTGTCGATGTCGTCGTCTTCGGCATCATCCTTTACCCAGCGATGCATCCCCGAGACGACGCTGTCGGTGGCATTATGTAAACAGGTTCGAACAGAAAACCAACGATCAAGGGTGCATAACGGTGTGCGCGAGAAATCGCACCCCAACAGACGACCACCTTGCCATATGATTGGGGTCATCGACGACGCACGGTGTCCGTTGGGTTCGTACTCGTTTTTGTTCGTTTAGCATGAGGTCGGTAGGTCGGGTCGGGTTAAGACATTTGCACAGAGAAAGAGAGACCTTTTCGGAGCTCGAATTTGGTCATTTTCACGGTTAATAAAGCAATGAGCTGGAAGAAAAAGCTGCTAGAGAAACGATTTATACTACTAAGTGTCTACTGGTGGAGGAGACTGGAGGGAAAACTGCACCCAAAGTCTAATACTCACTAACTACATTCGAAAAAATAAATCTAAATTTCCAACAAAGCTACTCATATTATGTAAACACAACAATGCAAACCTATCTACTTTTCCATTGAACCATGTACAAATGTTCGTTATTGTTGAATATAAAATATATTCCCAGTTAGCAAAAGGCAAAACCAATCTAAAAGGAGGCCAAACCCAGCTGAATCTACCAAAGGAGGACAACGCGTTACGCAACCCGGAGGTGTCCAGGTGCTAGGCTCAGCTTGCCACGAAAGGAACCACTAAATAAGCAGCACACGGTACTAGCCGCGTTCGTCGCACGGCGTCGTAGTCGATAGACCTGGCTCTACGCCAATGTAAATATGCTTTTGGGGGAGCCCGCGTACAGTTTCCCTTCGAAGCCGGAGCACTCACCTTTCTCTTTGAAATTAAAATTGCCCGGTTTTTGCGTCGTCGCCATCGACACGCACAGCAGCAGAACCACCAGACGTACCATGATCGTAATTGTGCACGGTTTAGTTCACGGTACTAAGTATCCTACACAAGCTTGCACACGTTTCTTACACTGTGAAGTTTTGTTGCCCTACATTGATTAACGATAGCAAAATAATTTGAAAAAAAAACAAAAATTATCACTATTATTTAAAACCCAGAAAGCCATGAAACTTGTTTATTAAACACTTCAGGGGCAAACACTATAGTACGAACTAAAGGTAAAACTTTTCGATTCGCAAACACACTTGATAGAATCCTCTAGAAACGCCTTCGCGAACGTATTTTTCGAACTTTCAATGACGCACCACTAATGTCACACTTGTCACATATACTTCCGACGCTAACGGCAATGTAAACACTACGTCAAGTTCAAAAGAAACTGTCGTTTACTTTTGTGTCATGGCACACTCCATAGCTTTTTATGAGTTTGAAGTTATTTCAATTTTATTGTGAAGAATTTTGCAAAATAAATGATTAAAGAACTAAATATACTAACTACTAACCAAAAATAAAATGGAAATACTCGAAAACTTTAAAATTTCTCATCGATGCCGTTAGTTTGACAGCTGTCAAGTTCATGGAAAGACGACCCGCGGACGTACCAATTTGGGTCTAACCTAATTTCATGCCACCGAGATGTCCTTGTGTGCCACGTGATATGCTACCGGTAAGCGGAAAAACTAATTTAAACAAAACAACAACAACAACAAAAACAGCAAAATCACCCCGTTCGCGAACGGATCTTGCACACCACACGACAGCTTCTTGACGGTGCTAGTGAACAACTACGACTACTACATCGCCCGCAACGATCTCCGCCGGTAAAGATTGCGTTCGGTTCCTACTCCACCATCGAAGGAGGCTGGATACGATCATTGTGTATGGGTGCGTGAGTGTATGTGGTGTGCACCGGTTTTCGGTGAAGCAACCCGTGCTCTCATACGCCACCCTTTCCCTCTCCGTTCTTTCCCGCTGATCTCACAACACCCACCCATCCCCAATCAACCCCACCCGATCGCGTGGCCGAATGCTGTTTGCATCTTGCGACTTTTGCCCACTGTCAAACCGTTGCACAACGTTGCTCACATGCACACACTGATCGGCACAACATGCCGAAGTTTGTCGCCACGGAAAACTGCACCACACAACAGCAACAACGGAGCGGGTGGACCAACAAGCAGCAGACGAGAACCAGCTCGCAATAGATGACGTACGAGACACGTACGAGAGAGAGCACACGAGCACATACCACCTCGAAACAGGCTCCTTCGATCGGCCGTTGGTGTCTCGCCGAGATGCTGCACTGAAGAAGGTCGAATCGAGACTGCTGCTGCTGTGAGTTGGCTGGCTGATTCGATCGGCCTGGAGACTGCGGTTGGGGGCAGCGGATTTGAATCACTTTCGATTTTTTTCCAACCACACTCTGCGTGAGATAAATACGGACCTGGGGAAGCTGTATGGTCGAGGTGCTGGGTAGTCCTCGCGAGAGTTGATCGCGACCCCTTCCTTCGTCTCACGCTTCCACAACGCGTCGCCCTCCATCGGTGGAGCCTTGTTTTACTAGTTTTTGTTGTTGTTGTTACAGCTGAAACGCTGTTTTTTATTTGTTGGGAGCAGTTCCAGCTACTCTCCGTGTCCTCTCGTTGTGGTTGAGAATGGAGCACACGTACTTACTTGTACACGCACACATACACATACATATACGTCATTGAAAACGGAACCTGAAACTGGTACCGGGATGTTGGGACAACGAATTGGAGACTGCCGGCACAAAAACCACCTACACGTGTCTCATTTGTTTCAGATGGAATATGCCGGAGTTGTTATCGCTTGGAGCTACTATACAATTCTAAAAGGATAGATACGTTGTAATTACCTGAGGTATTACTTTCTTCAAAGTTTACGAAGCAAATTTGGAAAGCCGGAAAGGTGAAATTATTTATAATTCTAGTGAATTATAATATGGTTCCATAACCATTACTTATAATGAGTGTCTAATAAACAAAGGAATTTAGATATTTTGGTTTTATTTACATATTTGACTTATTTTATTCTTAATTTGTGTTTTGTTCTTTTTGCTATGTAACATAACTCTACGTCATTTGTGTTTCGTCATGAACCCAATTTAAAAAATATAATATTACTAGCACATGTTTCATAAGCATAGTTATGAAGTAAAGCTTCTGATTAGATATATAATATATGTTATGTATACTTTTTATCCATTAGCTTTTAATGTTGCTTTCTTATGTGCTTTTTGGTGAATTAATTTATTGGTATAAATTTTTTTAATTCTTGTTTTTCTAGTTTTCTATTTAGTGAAATTTGTTGACTTCCGTATGCCTGTTCGTGGTTGGTTGTTTTGATATTATTATATTTTAACACTACATTTATCTTTTATTTTTTAATTCATTGAAATGTGATAGATTACATTGGGCTTTAGTAGAAGTTGCAATAGTTTTAGAAATTGAGTAGAACATCGTTTATCAATTCAGCGCAGCGGTCATTTTAAACATGCTGACACAACGCTACTCGAATCGAGCAGATTAACAGTGTAAATCTGATCGATTTTCCAAGCTGTGAAATAAACGCTTTTTGCCGTATTAATAAGAGCGAACGCTAGTCACTCGTGTTTTTAAACATTTATTCTAGTTTAATGTATTTAAGCTTATTATACGATTTTTAACAATAAAAAAAAGCCTAAAAATGACTATAATTACAACTGTCATTTACCCTGTTGACATTTCATCGATTTGACATTTCTGATGTTTTCGTTTTAGCCGCAGCAGCTGCATACTCGCTTTTGTTTTGGTCACAAAAAATCTCGAAAGAACGATAGGCTGCAACATCCGTCGGACTTTAATTGGTAATCTAATTTCATCCCACCGCTGGCGGAAGCTCGTTCGTACAGTTTAGTTGAAACAAAGTCACCTTGTGTGGGATCGAAGAGTGTTTCTGCTTGGCTTCTCGTACTGCGAAGTGCTTCAAACTTGCAGGCATTTCATAAGCATGTCCTCGTTCACCGAGACGGGACTGGTGAAGAAGCTGTTCGAACTCAACCAAAGTCAACAGAGCATCCAAACGCTTTCGCTGTGGCTGATCCATCATCGCAAGCACCATTCAATTATCGTAAAAACATGGCTGAAGGAACTCCTGAAAGGTATGTGCATGCGGGTTGCATGGTTTGTAGTAGGCGTCAGTTTTGTTAAACCATTTCGTTTGTTTCATCACCATCCCTCAGCCCCCTCCGCAAAGAAGCTCACCTTCATGTACCTAGCGAACGATGTGATACAGAATAGCAAAAAAAAGGGACCTGAGTTTGGACGCGAGTACGAGCACGTGCTGCTGAAAGCGTTCAAAAACGTTGCACAATCGTCACCGGAGCCAAAAACGATCAACAGCCTCAACCGAATTCTCGGCATCTGGGGCGAACGGAGCGTGTATGAGGAGTCCAAAATCAAAGAATTCTCAACGGCACTGAACGGTACGGAAACCGTGCCGAAGGTGGAGGTAAACGGAAGTGAGAAAAAGCGCAAAGGTGATGGTGGGAACAGTGAGAACGAACCTTCGAAAAAATCCCGCTCGACTCCCGCTGTCGGAACGGAAAAGAAAGCGAAGAGTGAGGTGGTGGAGGTGAACGGTAAGGTGGAAACGCATATTACCCTAAGCCCACACCTACCGGACGGAGATCCACCGGAACCGGAGGACCTGATAAAGGTAATACTCGAGCTGGAAAATTCGGCATCGAGTGATGCGGCGGTACGCGAACGGATAGCCAGCCTAAAACCGGAAGTGTCCGAACTAGCGGCACTTGATAAGTTAGAGGACAAGGAGGCTGCTATGAAGCTTGCGGCAGACGTGAGTTTTAATATTAGTTTTTTTTTTTCATCTGGTTCATCTCCATTTCACACACATTTTTGTGCATATCAATCGTAGGTTAACGATGCCATAAAGATACTAAACGATTACAATGCAAGATTGGCAGTGGAGATGGACGATCGGAAGAAACTCACGACCATGCTCAGGGATTTCTTGCGTGAACAGCAGGAACTTCAGCAGCAAGTTGAAAACCGACTAGAAGTAAGTCAAGCTCAAGCCATTTCTATTCGTTTCTGTTACTAAACCATTTTCCTTTACCATTCACTAGGAGTACCAGAATAAACTCTCCAAAATCAAAGAGGTGCAAAGGGAGGTGCGGAACCATATGAACAACTTGCCTGACCTAACGTCCCTCCCAGATGTAACCGGTGGTCTGGCGCCGCTACCCTCCGCTGGTGATTTATTCAACGCACATCATTAAATCGCACACGCATCATCACGAAAGGCATAAAAAGAGGAACGTCAACAAACCGTTTCGAAATCGAGTTTTCGTGTTATTCATTTACATTTGCACACGAATAATTTGCACCGTGTGTTCGTTTAGTTGTATTGTTTGAATTTTAAACGCAGCCCTCCTTTCTAATAAGCAATACACGACCAGCAAGCAAAACTCTACAAATGGGAGAAATAAATCAGCCAAGAGACCAAATAACAATAATAGTGTATTTCCAACACAGCCGCACTAGAATCTGCAAACCGAACGGCTCCATTGGTGCCGTTTGGTGAATCGTTTTTGATTTTTAAATATAGTGCAATGGGATGTTTTGTGTGGAAAGTCTATGCGGAGAATAAATTGTACTGTTGTAATCGCAAACTTAACAAAGCCTATCTCTTGTTGATGAATTACCATTTTTCAATGATAAAATATTTCAAATTTTTTATAAGACGGTTAATAAGATGAAGAAAAACACTCAATTACTTCAAATAGTTGCCGTCCCCTGACATGAAGGTATGCTTCGAACAAAAACTAATATTACCAAAATCACCAATAATTCATAAGCTCATGCGCCTTCCGTTGCTGCTACCTGTTGCGGTAGCACCGAAAACACACGTGCCTGCTGGGATGTTTATTTAAATGACAACCACGTGTTGCGTGCAGCTAATCGTAAATCGTAGCCATGGACACCCGTTGCTGGGTGACGAAAATCGAAACAAACGAAACTGTCGCTTTTGTGCAAAATCGATAACACTTTAACCGAAAATGTGAATACTGTTCGTGTGAATAACTAAAGCTCGAAACGCATCGTTAAAATGCAGTTAAAGTTTATGAAAACTATCGTGGAGGCACAGGTAAGCGGACGTCGGGGGATCGGGTGAGAGAATTAGTTTGATTCTTTTTTGCTACGTGACGTTCCGTAGGACCACCTGTACCGTGTTGCCGGACTGTGCTGGTCAGCGAACAATCAGAAGCTGGCCGTCGCGACCGCCGACCGTACCATCCTGCTGTTCGACGAGAACGGCGAACGGCGGGACAAGTTTTCGACCAAACCGGCCGATCCGAACGCGGTGAAAAACTCGTACGTCATACGGGGCATCACATTCAGCCCGGACTCGAGCCGGCTTGCGGTGGCCCAGAGCGATAGTATCGTGTACGTGTACAAGCTGGGCGAGCAGTGGAACGAGAAGAAGGTGATCTGCAACAAATTTCCCCAAGGTGCGGCTGTCACCTGCATCACGTGGCTGGCGGGCGGGTTGATCGTGGCGGGCCTGGAGGACGGTAAAGTTCGTTCGCTGTACTGCAAGAACAACAAATCGAAGACGCTGTACGGTACGGAGAGTATGGTGGTGACGCTGGCCCAGAACACCAAAGGTACGGGCGTGCTGTCCGGGCACGAGGACGGTTCGGTGGTGCGTTTTCTGCTGGTGGAGGAACCGGGCGAACCGACGGGCCGGTTGCTTCAGCATCCGGTCGCACCGGTGGCGCTTGCCTGGCCGCAGGGAAGCATCGTGGTGGCTGGGTGCGATAAGAAGATCTGTTTCTACGACCTGCAGGGACGCCCGATGCGCACCTTCGACTACGCGAGGGACGAGATGGAGCGAGAGTTTAGCGTGGCGGCCGCAAGCCCCAACGGGCAGGCCGTCGCGATCGGAAGCTTCGATCGGTTGCGCATCTTCAGCTGGAGCCCGCGGCAGAACGCTTGGGCGGAGTCGCTGTGCAAGACGATCCCGAATCTCTACACGGTGACGACCATTTGCTGGCGGAAGGATGGTTCCCGGCTGGCCGTTGGGTCGCTGTGCGGAGCGGTGTTGGCGTACGAATCCGTGCTGCGACGCACCATTTGGCAGGACAAGTTCGAGCTGACGTTTGTTGCGCCCAGTCAGGTGCTGCTGCGATCGCTGCACGAACCAATCACGACGATGCTGGTCGAATCGCAGCTGGGTCTGGAGATTGATGACATCCGGATCATGGGCAAGGATAGCTACCTGGTGGGCCGGACCGAGGATTCGCTCATCCTGTGCGATCTGACGCGCTCGCTCACGAGCGAGATCCCGTGGATCGCCACGGGACGGCACGAGCGGTTCTACTTCGAGAATCCAACCGTCGCGCTGATCTTCAACGCGGGTGAACTGTCACTGGTCGAGTACGGCGAACACTACATCCTCGGCTCGGTGCGCACGGAGTTTGTCAACCCGCACGTCATCTCCGTGCGCTTGAACGAGCGCGGTAACACGCGCAACAACAAGAAGCTCGCCTACCTGCTCGACATGAAGACGGTGTGCGTGGTGGATTTGATGCTCCAGTCGACGATCGCCCAAATCTCGCACGATTCCAAGATCGATTGGCTGGAGCTGAGCGAAACGGGGCACAAGCTGCTGTTCCGCGATCGCAAGATGCGGCTCGTGCTGGTGGACGTGGGCAGCGGTCAGAAGCAGACGCTGCTCGCCAAGGTGGCCTTTGTGCAGTGGGTTCCCTCGAGCGACGTGGCGGTGGCCCAGAGCGACACCAATCTCGCGGTTTGGTACAACATCGACCTGCCGGAGCACGTCACGATGATGCCGGTGCGCGGGGACGTGGTGGATGTGCTGCGCGAGGACGGCCGGACGGAGATTATCACCCGGGAGGCGGCCTCCGAGCACGTTTACCCACTGGACGAGGGTTTGGTGGAGTTCGGGACGGCCGTGAACGATAGCGATTTCGGGCGGGCCATCTTCTACCTGGAGTCGCTCGGCGAACGGCCGGCTGCTAAGGCGATGTGGCACAACCTGGCCAATATAGCGCTCGCCCAGCAGAACCTCCGTGTGGCGCAACGTTGCTTCGCGGCGCTCGGCAACGCTTCGAAAACGTTTTACATCGGGGAGATGATCAAGATCGCCGAGCGGTACGAGGAAACGACCGGGCCAGGCATGACGTGTCCGGAGGTGCGTGCCATGATGGCGCTGCTCGGAGGAGATTTAAGGTAAGCTGCTGGAGAAACAGACCATAGTGTATGTGCAAACGTTATAACACTCTCGTTTTGCTCTTAATAGAACCGCCGAACGCATCTACATCGAGCAGGGTGACATCGAAGCAGCCCTCGCCATGTACACCAAGCTACGCCGCTGGGATGATGCAATCAAGTTAG
Organism: Anopheles farauti; assembly: GCA_000473445.2. Lineage (NCBI taxonomy): Eukaryota > Metazoa > Arthropoda > Insecta > Diptera > Culicidae > Anopheles > Anopheles farauti. Next base: position 2,754,520 of record KI915044.1, read on the forward strand.
CCGAGCGTCGCGGTTACCATGGGCTGCCCGAGCTGAAGCAGTCCCAGATGGAGTTCCTGCTCTCGACCGGCCAGGAGGAGAAGGCGGGCGAAGTGCTGGAGGAACGCGGTGAGAAGGATAAAGCGATGACGCTCTATATGAAGGCGAACAAACCGGTGAAGGCAGCCAAGCTGGCGCTGAAAACTCCACATCTGCTCGCAAACGAAAACATAGTAACGCGGGTGTCCGGTTCGCTCATCAAAGCTGGTATGGCACGCACGGTTTGATATTTTCGTGTTTATTTAGGCATTGAAACCGAGTGGGATCCGTTTCAGAACTCTTCGAACTTGCGGCGGAGCTTGCGAACCGTACCGGGCAGCAACAGGCCGCCATAGCCCTGTACCGGAAGGGTGGTGCGTACGCCCGGGCGATCGAACTAGCGCGCTACGTTACGCCGGATGACGTGACCAGTCTGGAGGAGGAATGGGGCGATTGGTTGGTGGGTAAGCGGCAACTGGATGCCTCCATCAGTCACTACATCGAGGCAGGCTGTACGGTGAAAGCGCTAGAAGCGGCCGTCGGTGCGAAGCAGTGGCGAAAGGCGGTCCAGATCGCCAAGGTGGTCGACGATCCGGAAGAAATCCAAAAGTACGCCGTCGAGCTGGCCGACCACCTGTGCCAGGTGGGGGACGTGAAAACGGCCGAGGAGCTGCTGGTGCGAGCCGAGCTCTACCGGGAAGCGGTACAGCTGCTGAACAAGCACGGCCAGTGGGAGAAAGCGTTCGACATTGCGGACCGCTTTCTGCCCGGCGCGGACGTGCGGGAAATGTTCGTCGAGCTGGCGAAGGGACTCGAGCGGGAGGGAAAGTACCGGGATGCGGAACGCGTGCTGCTGACCGTGAACGAGCCCGATCTGGCCATCAACATGTACAAAGAGCTGGAGCTGTACGATTCGATGATCCGGCTGGTGGAACGCTATCACAAGAGTCTGCTGGAGCAGACGCACCTCAACCTGGGTCGGCAGCTGGAGGCGAAGGGACGGCTGAAGAACGCCGAGGTCCACTTCCTGGCGGCGGGCGACTGGAAGGCGGCCGTACACATGTACTGCACCGCCGGCAAATGGGAGGAGGCACACCGGGTGGCAAAGCAGAAAGGCGGTCAGCCGGCGTCGGAACAGGTGGCATTCATGTGGGCCAAATCGCTCCCCGTCGAGGGAGCGGCCCGGCTGCTCACCAAGATGAGCCTGCTGGATAGTTGCATCGCGTACGCTTGCGAGGCGGGACAGTTCGACTTCGCGCTGGAGCTGTGCAAAGTCAGCGGCCGTTCGGCGGATGATGTGCATCTGAAGATTGCGATGGCGCTGGAGGATGATGGCAAGTTTACGGAGGCGGAAGCCGAGTTCCTGCTGGCGAATAAACCGCGCGAGGCGATCATGATGCACACACACGGTGGCGATTGGAAGTCCGCCCTGCGGGTGGCCGAAAAGTACCTCCCGGAAGCGGTACACGAGGTGTTGCTGAGCCAGGCCAACAGTGCGCTCGAGAGTCGCAACTACCCGGAGTACGAGGCGCTCATGATACGTGCCGACCGGCCGGACCTGATTCTGGAGCACTACAAGGAGTACAACATGGTGGCGGATGCGTTGCGCATTGCAAAGGAATACGTCCCCGGTGCGGTGGCGGAGCTGCAGAAGCTGCACGCTCGTATGAACCGCGGAGCTGGTGAGTCGACAGACTCGCGCTATCTGCTGCAGAAAGCCTCGGAGCACGCCAGAAACGAAGAGTTCCGCCGTGCGACCGAGTGTCTGCTCCAGATTAGCGAAAGCAATGCGGACGAACCGACGGTGGCAAGGGCGTTGCTGCGGGCGGCTGAAATATGCAACCAGTTCCTGGAGGGAACGGAAGCGATGGAGATTGCCCGCGAGCTGGGACCTCGCTTGATAGAGATCAACCAGATAGGTCCGGCGGCGCAGCTGTACTTGGCGGCCGAACTGCCCCAGGAAGCAGTGGATGTATTCATCCGCACGGACAACTGGGCGAAGGCACGGCGGCTGGCGAAAGAGATCGACCCACAGCTGGTGGTTTACGTGGAGGCCCAGCAGAAGGCTCGTCTGCGCAATCAGGGCAATGTGGAGCAGCTGGCCGACATTGATATGGTCGGTGCGCTTGATCTGCTCGCCGAGCAGGGCCAGTGGATGAGGTGCATCGAGAAGGCGAAGCAACACAGCGTGCCGGTGCTGCAGAAGTACATGGCACAGTACGCGGCACAGCTTATCCGCGATGGTGATTGCGTTGCGGCACTGAACCTCTATCTCGAGCACGGAGTCCCGCCGGTGGATGCGAACTTCAATATCTACAATCGAATCGCGCTCGAATGCTTTGCCCTGCGGGAGCCCGATGCGGGTGCCGTGTGGAAGAACGTCAGGACGTTCCTGCTCAATCTGGTGCAGGCGTTGCGCGGTTCCGACCAGGGTGAGCCGGAAGTAATCGATCGTTTCGAGCAGCTGCTGATGATCGCCCATTACTACGCGACGCGTGCCGCTTGCCGGCAGGCACCGGCTTTGCAGTCGATTGCGGTGCGCATATCGGTGGCATTACTGCGCTACACGGACATCATTCCCTGCGACAAGGGCTACTACGAGGCTGGCATGGATCTGCGCGGTCTCGGCCGAGAATCGGAAGCGTTCGTTATCCTCAACCACTATCTGGATGTGTGCGAGGCGATCGAGGAAGGTTCGGGCAACCTGGTCGATCACTCGGATCTTTCTTCGACCGATTTCCCGAGCTCGGTGCCCATTCCGGCGGAGCTGCATCTGAAGAATGAGCTGCAGCTGCACGAGGAGATTCGTGAGTGGGTGCTGGCGGTTAGCATGGACCAGAAGGTGGACCAGGCGCTACCGACCGACGATCGGAATTTGTACGAAGCCAGCTTGGGCGTGTCGGATCAACCGTGTCTGGTGAGCGGTTATCCCGTCATGGGCCGTCAGCCGGTTGTCTTTCAACGGACGCATCGGCTGGCGAATCGGGACGCGTGGAGTAAGTTGACGGTGGCGGCAAGAATGGCACCACAAACCGACATACCGGGAGTGATTGACTTCATCGAGAAGTGGTGCGGACCGGCTAACTTTTTGTCCGGTTAGACATGAGACATTTTGCTCGCTGCAACTTGACTTGGACAGATGAATTACAGCGAATTACACGTTGTAACCTTTCACTGGTGGTTTATTAGCTCAGCTCATTCTTGTTGCATAGAGCATTTTAAACCCTAATGGTTGCTATGGCAGTTGTACAAAATGTACGTCACAATTAACTGTTGATCAGTTATCGTACGTTGCTACGATTTACAACAGCTCCTCTCAGTTATTTTCAGCTTATCCTAACTTTCTTCTTAAACTGAAAAAGATTGGAGCAGACAGGTACTTCGTGAGAATATTTGTCTTTTGCTTCTGGGTTGGAATGTAGATCAGTTTAATTTTACCCTCAGCAACTGCAATCCGAATGAAGTGGTATTTTACTTCAAGGTGTTTCATTGGCCTCGTTTCCTTACGTTCAGCTATCGCAATCGCCTCTCATGTCTTCATGTAGTTGAACCGGAAATGTCACTTCTTGTTGTAGATCAGGCATCAAGCCCATCATCCATATCGTGTCACTCATGCAGGAACTCATGTCAATGTAATCGCCTTCCGTAGAAGACATCGCCACAGTTGTCTGTTTCTTCGATAATCAGGTGACACTGGTTCCGTAAACCTTCATCAGAAATCCAGAAACACATTTCCGATCAGTTTCATGGCTTGCAAAATCATCGTCGACGTATGCAGCTACTTTTGGATCCTTCCAGTTCTTGTTGCACAGAGTATATTTATACCCTAATGGTTGCTTTAGCAGGTCGAAACTAACTGATGTAATCGTCGGTTGCTACGGTATCCAACATGGATTTTGACTAATCGGCTATGGCGAGGGTGACTTTGATCTTAAGATGATCTAAAAATATATTTCTCGGTCTGACAGGATATTCTTACGTAGTTCACTTTTTTGGCTATTTCATAGAATACCACGTGGGAATGATGCATTACTAGGTAAAGAGCACTTATATAATTCAGCTTAATTTGATCTGAGTCTTGACTAAGTAATTAAAGACGTAAATAGGTCTTTCATGTCACGGAGATGGAATCAAGTATAAACTATCAAATCGATCCATTACTGCGTCGAATGAGAATGAGCCCCATCCAGATGTTTAATGTGAAAGTAAAAAACTGAACAGAATAGTTGTTGAATTGAAAGTACCATCTGAAAGTGTCCGTTTAGGTTACAGCCGATGTCATGAGAAATTAAACCGATCCGAGAGATAGGAAGTTCCGACGAGTCTTTGGACTTTAAACAGATCAAACGACTCCGTTCGAAAACTTCTTTAAAATCTTACAAATGGACTAATGCAAAATTACAAAATTATATAACAAAACGCGTGTATGTTTCTATTGAGATGATATTTGCTTAGAACCACTATCCACATTACTAAAAATCATATATTTGTGACCGTGTGACAAAGAGATCAATAAAGTTAAAATTTGTATACTAGAGCTATGCACTTGTATTAATTTATTAATTAGTAAATCACATGCTACAGCCGTACATTTCTGGCTCAATTACACTGTGAAAATGCCCTCCGGCAATTCCATCTGCTTAACATTTCGTTCTCCCCGTGCGGCAACATCCACTGAAAATAATATGATATGTAGCTGCAGAAGCTTTTGTTCTGCTTTTGTCTTCCCCAGGACGCACAACCACCAATCTGGCAGATGCGTTGTTTCCCAGTACACACCCACACACACACACACGTGAGCACACAAGGAAGCTTCTTCCCTGTTCATTCCCGTGTCGACCTAAAACAAATGCAACATTCGAAAACAGGAAACGGTTGACATAGTTGGCGGGTGATGGCGACGCTGGCGACGTCTGTGCCGACGAACTCCTTTCTCGGGACCAACATCAACATTAGAATGGCTGAACCGTAAAACCATGAAATCAAAACAATAAAAAACCATGCACAATATGCAACATCGCACGGTGAGAGCGACGTCCGGACAGGATACGCGCATGGCACCTGTTGCGAGCGACGGAAACCTGTTACGGATAAACTTTTCCTTTCAGGCTGCTAAAGTGCTACGTTCGCGAACAGAGAGAAAGAGAGGGAAAGAGAGAGATAAGAAAAAGAGAGAACGAGAGAGCAGGATCACGAGCGGGCACCATTTTGAGCACGAGAACGTCCCAGCAAGCTCTGCCATTTTAGATTAAGAAAGGATGCTGGGAGATTTTTTGTTCCACACAAAACATGACCACAGCGAACGTTCGCATGGTCCAGACTCAGACAGGTTGTTTGTATTGCGAGTGATATAGGGAAACAACAAGTGTGCTTTAAAGGTGGATAAGTTGTTAGTACTTTTAGTATAAAAGGAGCATTATTATACATGTTTGCATAAATGGTTCGGTGTTCTTTTGTATGACGGAATAAACCTTTGCTGAACCCCATCGAATGGAATTGAAATTTCATTTTTAACACACTAAACGTCTTGCAGTTGCATTGTTATCTTGATACAGTGTTAAAAACGCGCCGTTTTTGCTTCATCGCCTTGTCACCAGATCCCCCCGAGTGGTTACAAGTGGTTTGTATAAAAACAAAACCCCTGACTTGCACGCTTCAAGAAAATAACGTCCCAGAAGAGAGCGAGAGCGAGAGGGAGAGCGTTGGAGAGCGGTTGAGTGTATGGTATCCAGGCACATGCTAGGATGCTGCCGCTCCCGGGAAGTTAATCGTGGTGTTACATTGCTCTCCAGGATGCACGGATACATCCTGATAACAGGGATGCTGTACGATGTTCTCACCACGACGGCTCGCTCTCTTTCTGTACTTGCACAGAAGACGATACTTCAACATTGGACACCTGGAAAAATCCTCGCCGGAGCAAAGTTATCAGCGTCTGCCAGCAGCGATGTTGTTCAGTTATCAATCTCCGACCGTCGCGAGCGGTTGATAGGATCCTTGGAAATTCGGTTCGACCAATAACGATTCCGGGACGGTGTTGGGAGCCACTAATCGGCCTGGTTAAAGCAGTGAGATATCAAAAATCAACATATTCAAGATGAAGTTCGGAAAAGGTTTACAAATTTAGGAGCGAAAGAATTTGTGACAGAAACGTGTAAGCTTAAAACCAAACTACTTCTTTTCTTGTGCGTTCTTGTGTGTTCGTATGCGTTAGCGAGTGGAAATTGTTTCACTCCAGAAGCTCGCATCAACAATCCCCGGGGGTGATTTATCGCTATTAATAGGCATAACACCGCCTTATTCCTGCCTTTCCCGTAATTGTGCGGGTTCGGGGTGCGATGCAAATGAAATAAGAATAATGGTTTGAGCCATCGGAAGGCTTGTGCTATAATAATCATTCATTTTCTTTTACCTATTTCGTTTGTGATGATGATGAGTGATGTGAGATATTGGTTGATTGTTTTGCGTAGTTTGCGGATACGCGTAAGGCATTTTATTTCTAAGGAAGTTTTTTTTTAAATCGAATCATTTTTTATTATTAATAAATTGAGAATCTATGAAAACAAAGTGGAAATTGTTGACAAAAAATTATTCGTATGTAACCTCGTAAAATGGCGATCAAAATTATTATTTCTAGCTCCAGATAGAGCGATCTAAGTAATCTGGCCTGCTGCGCTCTGTAGTGATACTGAAGTTAACCCTTGTGTGTTGTGTTGTGCAAAAAAAAAGCCGTTTCGGGAAAATGGCGGTTCTTCGGAAAAGTTAAATGAGATCAACTTTTCCAATTTGCACCATCACAGAAAGAGTTATTGATTGTGTTCAGTAAAATTGTGCAAAGTGAAACTGAAAGAAAGAGTTAAAAATGAGAAGAGTTCGAGAGTGTTGCTAGTGCCGTAAATACGGAAATAAATTTGTGGACTGTGAAATGAAGTGATATTCTTTCTCTTCTGACGATTGCAGAGTAGGTAAGTTTCTAGCGACAAAAAAAACATTTCCTTCACAAAATTCTGCTCCCATCATGCTTCCGAATGGCTTCCAGCGTGCATCACACATCAAAAGTTCCAAAATAGATGGATCACCCATCTCACGCGTCACTTACCTGTGCGATTTACGACGGTTCGTTTTTGGGGGTTCGAAACACAAAATCCACGCCCGACTTGCAGCGCAAAATTAGCACACGCTTCTTTCAGAGCGTGACAGGAAAAACAAATTCACAGGACTGCTTGGCGGCCACCCGCCGCCATTCCTCATCCATCCACATCCCGGGAGCTCGGAGGGGTTCATTAATATTGCGCCGAGTGAAAATAATCGTCGTACACATCGCCAGATTTAACGGAAAATGTTAACTTTACCCGTAGCAGGGAGCGAGACTGAAGGAAGTTGTCCTATACAGGAGCACACAAAAAAGCACACACACACACTAGCGACACGCACCAATACTTACGGGGAAATATTGTGTAGCTAAGTGGAGCGAGTGGAGGTGGAAGGCAAGGGGAAGAAATGAAAAATCCGTAACAGACCAACCGAGCGCCCGCGGCCAAGCTCTTCATCAGGCAGGCTCCAAGAGTCTCCGGTTGGCCCGGTTTGCCTTGCTGGTGCGCGAGTGAACTGGCAACATTCAGCATCACTGCAAATGACACCTGACTGTTCTGGGCTTGTTTGAGTGGTGAAAGTGGGTTATGTTTTTTAGCTCCTCTCTGCATGTATCCGCTACCGTTCGTATGGTTTAGCTTTGGTTTGTGCGGTGTTACATATTCCAGCGATGGAGAGTAAGTCCGGTGACAAGCACCGTCAAACATTGTTTGCTTTTAACAATGATTCAGATTGTTCCTCTAGAAATGCGAGAAATTATCTTATTGGCTGTTTTCCTTCGGCAAAACACCCAAACCCAAATCCAACTGCGTTTGTAAATCTATCTCTCACCCTTGTTCCAACACGGTTACGATTCAATTACCATCGATCTTGCAATAGAATGTTACGACCTTTCAACGACGAAAAGCATCCTTAAACCGAATGGCTTCTGAAGGTCCGCCCAAGAGCTGATCGAATGGAACTACTTTCGCGGCAGCGGAGGCGAAAGGCACCAGTTTCAGAGCAAACGATAACATTCGACTAATTGAACGGTAGCCTGCTTTCCCGTACCGGTCGCCAAGCTTTACGACAATCGTCGAGAATAAACCATACGATCCCCGGGAGATTGTCCGCACGGGGCCACGGGGTTCATCCCTTCCCGGGACCATCTGGGCCAGCTTTACCGCTTTATCTCCCACGTGATGACCTTTTCTGCGATTGCGGTGTGCTGCCGGCACTCATCCTCCTCCTCCTCCTCCTCCTCCTCCCCCCCCCCCTGAGATCACCCACTTATCGCACGGCGGAGAACGGCGCGTGAGGTGAAGAGTCTAGAATTTGATTTCCAACATGCAACACAGACGTGCCCTATTCTTCAGAAGGAACCAAACAAAACTACCACCGTTAACCGACACACACACACTAACGCACGTGAACGTCTGTTGCCAGTTTTCTCCGTACTTGGGCCTGCAGGGCAAATTCCACGTGACGTGCGCATCGGATGGACGAGTGCTTTAAAGTGTGGAAGCACGGTACCGGTGAGAGTAATTTATTTCCATTTTTATCATATTGCATTAAATATTGTTTGGCTGCTGTTTTGGTGCGGTTGTTGGTAGGTTGTTTGTTGTCCTGCTTGTTTGCGAGTAATTTTTACTCGTTAGTGATGTCTTGGATTATTAAAGTTACTGAACGAAGCAGCAAGTTTTGTCGCACCAGCAATTGAATTGTTTTTATCTGTTGTTAAGATATGATGGAAGCAATCACTTTAAAAATGAATATATTTTTCAAATTAAATTGGAATGATAATACCTGATTGATATATTTTTTAATATAAACAGCTGCAAATGATTTCATATATTTAAAACAAAATGTGCGTGAATCAAAAAACATAACAACTATGGATATGGATAGGTATTCTATTTTGTATCAAAACACAGAATATTTTATAACAAAAGTTAGTATATCGGTTAAGAATGTCGTATGTGAAGACATCTAGACTAAACATCAGTCTATAATTATGAACATTTATTTTATCATTTTCGTTATCACGTCATGCTTGTTTTTTCAATCAATGCAGAAAATTATTAAAATAAAAGGCTTTTTCAAGAAATGCTCTTTTATTTTCACGTACCTTACCAACCGATGATTTACAATTGATTTTTGTTGGTACTTGTTCAATATTAACGAAATGGAAAATGTGTCTTTCGTGAAACTTTGAATTACGTTTTCGAAAAAATCGTAATTTTGAATGTTAAATTTGAATGTTTGTTTCGCAAAAAGAAAATTTAAATACCTTCCACTAAACCTTTAAATACGCACCATTCGTGCAGGGTATCTATTCAGACAAAGAAACTTTTTAACCGGTACGGAGAACTTTTCACTTTCATTCTAATCGTTTGAATCAAGTAGTATAGCTAGCTACTAGGGAAACCGAGCAAGCGTTCTACTTTTCGTAACCTTTCGTATGAAAGTTTTATTACTACTTTTAAAAGCAAAGATTAAACCAAAAAAGAAAGATGACCAATGCAAATGCAAACTGCACGATGAGTAGGTAGATACAAACTGGTAAGGGATTGTCGGCAGGGAACGCAACAGGAATAATGAATTTGAATTGGAGAATCAATATCTTGCATGTAGGACTTTTTAAAATTTGCATCCGTTTGACTTTGTAGTTTAATTTCACATTCGGTGACGAACTCAAAATAAATAATTTTAAACAATTTGAAATCAAATCAAAGCAAACTATGTTAAATAATTTGATTTAAATGTACCTTACTTACATGCTCGAATAGTTCTTGTTTATCTATGCTGCAACATTTTTACAGAAAACAACCACGAGCTTTTCAAAGTTCCTTGCTCAGTCATTTGTATCAATGCTCAAAAAAATGCTAAATACTTAAAAATAAAAAAGGCAGTTTCTAAAATTTTTCACAACTTTATTCTTATTAATGATATTCAAGTTGATTTAATTTGAATTTGGTTTCGTCTTCTCGTCCTCAAGGTGTAATTCAAAATCATGCGTGTTTCAAAAAAGCAAACGAAACGAATAGAAATTATTTTTCGCAGAATGGAAATTACTATTAATTTTTTGCTCCGAATTTCTCATACCGTTGCGTGCACGCGTAAACTTGGGCGCATTACAGCACGAAACTCATCCCGAAGTCCCGGCTGTGTTTGCACTCCGTCCTTCCCATTGCGCTCATTATCGCCCCATTATCTCTATTGCTCCATTAGCGAGCGCTCGGCGGGCTAATTTTCACCTTCGACTTCACGGTCTCTAATCCACGCTAGGGAAAACGGCACCCAGGCCGACGTGCAAAGGCTGGCACACTTAGTTGCAATTAATATTTCATACCCACCCGACGCTGTCTACGGCTCGTTTCATCTCGCTCGCTGCCAGGCCAGGGCTGGTAGAGCTTTAAATACTGCTATAGTTTAATTAATCCGACCCAACCACCCAACCACGCCTACATGCAATGATTTTACCAATTTATTGTGTGTTCACAGTTTAATTTTTGTGATGTGGTGGAAAGCGAAACGAACGACAGGAGAGTACATTTGCAATAAAGAAACACCACATCAAACAGCATTCAGAGGAGGAAGAAATCTCTTGCCCAGGATCCATTGTCCTTGCCCTGTCTGAGTCGTGGTAGTTTCGGTATGCAGATTGCGTACGAGATTTCAACCTCAAATCATCGACTTTTAAGAGTATTTTGAGTTGATTGCCCTTGTCCTTCGTAAGTGGTTCTTCACGTTGAACGGGACGATGGTTCTTTTAGCCACACGCGGTTGTTGGCGTGGATTGAATATTTAAGTAGCGCCGCTTTGAGATTTCAAAGACGGCTATTTTGGGTTTGAGTCTGTCCACGTGACGAAAGCTTTCAATATCTTTGTGGATAGATATTTGTGGAAAAATATGAAAAATACTCCTAAGATTGTTTCAAAAATATCATCCTGGTTTTTTTTCCTCGAAAAAAGTGTAACCGTTTAGCAAAACGCACAATACAAACAATAAACTAATTAGAATTGCAAATAAAAAGTAGGCGTGTGTGTTTCGACCCAAACTTCGCACCAGCTTGCGATACAGACGGTGATTCGTGTCGGTTGCTGTTTGCGTCCCAAACAACCCTCGGTGGAGCCGAAAGATATTTTCGAAACCGAACCGAAACATGAATTACATTTCAGAACGCACATTTTGGCTTTGTTTTGCTATGGTTCCGGTGGTCCCATGCCAATCATAGCAATGTTTCCAGTGGCAAATTTCGTTCCGAATCGTAGCAAATGTCACAAACCCGAGAAACAGGCTGCTATGATACTAAAAGGGAATGTAACTATACTTTTCCTCATTTTTTCCGTTGCTTCGAAATTGAAATCTTTGTTTTTGGTTTGGGGAATTGCGTTCACAAATGAAGGTTTTGAGCTTTAAACGTATCGTTTGATTTAAGGATAAATTTATTTAGCTTGTTTCTTGATATTAAAATTACTTAGGCGTGATTTTTTTTTTATTTATACTTCTATATATTTCACCTTTCCTGTGCTGATGTGTGGTACTCCGCCTAGACGTCTAGGGTATTGATGAAATCTTCATCCACCATGAATCCGCACGTTTGACTAAGCTATCCACTTCTACAAAATCTCATCCATCCGGCCAACCGAGAGCAGTGTTGTAAACATCTAAATTCAATCCCACCCGACGCCTGGCGAAATCAACCCCCTAAAACCAACCCACACAGCCCAACCATGGTCCCGACCGTGAACGATTCGGATTTTTATTGGAAGGTTTTCAATTGATGTGGCACCACGATCGGCTAGGGGCGATGCGGTGTGTCTATCGGTTAAGCCGAAGCCACTGGCCCGACGAAGGGTTTGCTTGTTTGTGGTTGAATTTTTGCTCCAATGGCGGTCGAAGTGATAAACTTTTCCCATTTTCCGCCCGGCTAGCATATTCATGAGCGCCAGATTTTGGATTTACGCCAAACCAAAACCAGTGCCCGATGGGTTTTGGTGTTGCGTTCCCAATCCACCGGGCAGCTTGTTTTAGCGGCGCGCGATGTGTGATTGCATTTGTGCGCTAATTGTTTATATGATGTAGGATAGAGGCAGACATTTGTTTATTGTACAGTTCAAACAGAAGCCAATGTTGTAAATTTAAAATGGAAAAAAATGCGATAATATCAATAAGTCAATGCAAAAGGTTATATTAATTGGTAGCAATTAAGTATACTAACATTTGGTTTTGTTAAGCATTCGCCTGATCATATTTAACATTGATTTCGCCTCGATGGTGGTGTAGTGATAAGAATGAAGTATGATATCGTATAACGTAATTGGTACCTAAATTTCTTGTGGAGTGTTCTCTCCCTAACCGACTAGTGACTGTAAATAACGTAGTCATTCCTCGACAGCACTTCTCGATTGGGATCTTGTAAAGAATCTATTCCACGAAATCTGTCTTTGAACACTTATTCTAATTCTGCTTATTCTGCTCAAGTATGGCTGGCGCATCAATGTCACCGCAGAGAGCCGCAGCACTGAACCGGGTTCGAACGTTTCTTCGTTTATTTGCAAGCGTTTCTAATCCAAGGAGCAGTCGTCTCGGTCGAGAAGGCACTGTGATCGTTCCACGGCAGTCAATGCAATGCGCAATATGTAAATTTTCTTTGAAATGTTTCAATCCTACTTCGCCATAATATTGAATATGGGCACGAGACAGTGAACGAACGACCCTAAAATTCACTGACGCTTATTGAAAAATAATGATTGATTGTGTATTACGAAGAAGAAGAAGAAGAAGAAGAAGAATAAGAAGAAGAAGAAGAAGGACCTTTTGGTTGTCTTAAACCCCGAATGTACTCGTGTTGTTGACTACTGACATAGCTTCGTTAAACGGTCTTGCGGAACAATTTTAATTGTTGACGCAATAGTTCGTAACTAACTGCGGATTCCTTTTTTAGTAACGGTATGATCCACAACATTTGATTGTAGGCACTCTTTTAAAAAGGTATTAAATATGGAAAAGGAGGTCCAAAGGCGATTTCTTTTATACAGCTGATTGCCTAATACAGGCTTAACTGCAGACATTAGAGACTGGATTTGGATTCATTTTTAATTTTGATGTCAATATTATTAAACAAACACACTGAATTAATGAAACTAAAAGATTTTAGTAATTGGAGCTTACCAGAAAACCCATGATATGCAGCCGAATATATATAATCCTTCAAGGAAATTGAATTACTCTTTAATTCATTGAAGCTTACAGCTACTACCAATCTCACTCCCATTATATCGATCCAAACAAATGCGTACTCCCAACATTCTAAAGCAAAACATTCAAAGGCATTTGCTCCTTTGCTCTCTGTTAATTACATTATCCTGGGCCTTATACATTTCTGCTATTCATTTTGATGACCTTTAACATCGCTACTGTGCACTAAACTTAACATGGAGCATAAATTCTCAATAAAAAATGTGAAGCAAAGTACAAAACAGGCTCAATGTTGTTGAACTCATGCGTGTTCACATATTGATATTTTTGCTATGAATATAAATCTATAATCCCTAATAAATAAAAAAAAGAATAATATTATCAAACAACTCATTCGGCTGGCATGACTTCGGTCGTTACGCCAAAGAGAAGTAGAAGAGGAAGAATACTTTAAATTGAGCAGTAGTTTTAGAATGGTTTGAACTCAACTGAACCGTAAAATTTCTTATTTCATACATCTTTAGAATATTTATCAAATGACCGAAAGAACTGAATCTAGGATAGATTAAACCCCAAATGTGTGAGCAAATATTTCAACATGAAACCAACATGAAATTGGTAACTTAAAATTACCAGAACTTTGGATTCTCATTAATTATAACGCACTGGAAAGCTCCAATATTAAAGTAGCTTTTCACAACAAATTCGCATTTCCTTTCCCCTTTCCTCGCCCAATCGAATCAGGATTCCCTAGGTGGCATTATTATTCCACCCGATGTAGCATGTCCGCCGCCGGTTTAGCCGGTTTCCCCAACAATAGCTAATGATCTACTCGTACTCACTATCGTTCACAGCATCCCAGCGATAAATCATCTGCTGCTGGATTACGATCAATCCCATCCCATCCATCCCATCCGCCGGGCAGTGAATGACAGTACGCGCCCGCCGAATGTGCCACCCGCTGCTCGGACTACGGTGGGGTCGGTGGTCCGCGTCGTGGTAAGCGTGTGACACGAATTAGCGTGACAGAACCGGTCGGCGCCGCCTTGGCCTTGGCTATGCTATGCACGCTCGTGGCGGTTCGCAATGGCAGAGCCGTCGCAAAGCATCGCTCGGACCGCTCCGGCGGGCCCACCCGGCCTCGGGGGCGACGTGGAACGTGCAGGTGGTCCGGGGGAAAATGACTTCCCGCTGCCTCTGGCACGCCTGCCGCGCCCTCGTCCTCGGCATGGTGCTGATGTTTGTCGGCGGTGGCATGGCCACCGTAGGTAAGTACTTCCCGCACACAACCACGCGTCGCCACCATTTTGATTGCTCCCCATTCCGGTCCTCCCATCCGTGCCGCGGCCCGGTCTGCAGGATACTATGCGAACAACTTTCCCTCGCTCTCGGACGTGCGGAGCAACAGCACGTCGACGATACGCGTTAAAAACGAGCACCGAGGATTACACCTGAACAATCTATCGTACGTCGGACCCATCATCATGGGTGTGGGAGGTGAGTAAGGGAGGGCAGGGGGGGGGGGAGGGAAAACATCAACTTTAGTCGCACACTTTTATGATGGTGGTTGCATTCATAAGGGATAATGAGTTGTAGGTAATCGTATACTACATGAGATTAGATGAAAGTTGGTACATCCCGGTAACTTCCGTGAGTTGCAACCACCGGGAAATGCCGCGATTGCAAGTGGTGCAATGAATGTGACAATTGTTTAACTTACCTGCACGAGCCCACATTTGAATAATGCGCTTCGACCCAGCGCAAACATCAATCAGCATTAATTTTACATTCGCTTCGGCACATTCCTACGTGATATTCGCACAAACGCGCGCGTCTGTCAGTAACTACATTTGCTCCAAATCTCATTTCATCTCACTTTCCCATCGACCCCTATGTGTGCTTACCACTCAGCAGTAATTTTGTTTCCTTCCCACGGTGGAAGTAAATCATGGCAATCAAACAGCGATTCCACTTCGCCACGCAAGCGAAGGAAGGGAAGAAAAATGGCGTCGAACGCCACTTCCATCTTAATAATTCTTGGCGCGATGTAAACGGGGAAGAAATGTTCATGTTTAATGAAGTGATGACTGTCAGACGAACAGACACCGTTTTGGGTTGTGCCGGTATTACTCGAATATTACCCGGTGCAACCGAACCGAGCAGCGCGTTCACTGATGAGCTTTACATGAAGAACGATCGTGTAGCTTTCTTCGCGGAACGCAAAGCGATGCGGTACGGTTTTGTAGATGGGTTTAGCACGTGGCATTACATCTCTGACGGTTGTTATCAAAAGGAAAACACACACACACACACTTTGGGGGAGTTGGAGAGGATGGTTCGGTCGGACAGATATGGAAATGACGGCCGAGTGGTCGTTTTGGTGCTTGTGTCTGGAAAGGAAATTTGGAAAGGATCTGGAATGACATGATTAAGCTTTTTCGCGCTGTGCTGGGTGCTGGGTGAGGTAAAAGAGAAGACTGATTAAAGCGGTAGTACTGGCGCATTTTTATATTTAAATTGAGACACAGTTAAATTAATGCTTTCATAACTTAACTATTCGGTAGTGTAATTAGAACCAAAAATATGGTACAGCGAATGTTTTGTTCAAGGATTTCGAGAGATCGAAGTACAGTAAGATCCATATTACGTCAAATTTTACGCCTTTGGTTACATTATTTCATGTTTTTAAAATGGTATGCAAAGGTATGTTAAGATTTTACAGTAAATTGCGTGAAGAATTACGTTCAAAATCAATTTTACTAATGATCTAATGGTACAAGTAGGTATGGTAAATTAGTTAAGCTTTGACTGAAAAGAAATAATTTCCTACACGCCTTAAAGCAATGCAATAGTTTCAGTATTTGTTCATAGTTTCATTTATCCTTATGCTTTGCTTGGAGGTTGTTTGATAACAAAATATATGTATAAACTATTGAAAACCAAAACTAATAACATCTTTGAACACGAACAAATGAACGAACGAACAAATGTCATCATAAAATTTATATTTTAATTCATAATTCACTTGAACTTCATCCACTAATTGACAACCTTCTTCAAATATTTCGAAACGATTCAATTCATTACTCTCTTTCGATTGCTCTGTCAAGTTCCATCAAATTGTCGGTAAAAGCATACTCGTAAACATTTGCTCTAACTCACACCTCACATTCACACTTCATCCACCGTACGAAAAGTGTTACCATTGCACCAACGAAATTCCCCTTTACGCCCGCAAACAAGATAACGATACTAAGCAAATACAAAACGGGGCCACCCATTCTCACACCATGATGGAGATGGAGATGAAAATATCACTTCACGAACCTTTTCTCCACGGGACGCGCCATCTGTACAAAGGCGTATCGGATTTTGCTAGACAGAAATAAAAAAAACATATATCTGTTTTTCGTTAGCCGGAAAAACATGAAAGGCGCATGGAATTGAATGGAAAATAATATATTTGAATTGAAAGTATCCTTCTTTGGACTCTCGTTCACCGGCGACGGTTCAAGAGAAATGTGATAACGCATACGATGTTTACTGAATCCACGGAATGTTTTCTGGATAAAGGATTCCAGCTTCGATGGAGTGTTAGAGAGCTATTGGAGAGAGAGAGAGAGAGAGAGAGAGAGAATGAGAGAGATAGAAAACATACCCGTTATGACGAGCGTATGCAAATTGGTTCCACTTGTCATCTGTATCTGTCAATCGAGGGAGGCCACCATTTCCATGGCGATGCAAATTGTGAACAATCACTGGTCGTATCGTGGAATTCTGAAATGTTTCGCTACTTAAACTTCACTGGGGTGTGAAAAATAATGAATCTGAGTAAAAAAAAGGTAAACGATCACATTTTCGATCATTACTTGGAAGATACGAGCAACATTAGTTTTGCCTATGTAGTGGTATTTGACTCAATTCAAAGGAAAACTGTTTGTTTAGTATGATACTTACTTTTAGTATGATAGGATTCGAGATTAGATAATATTTCCAAAAATATCTTTCATAACATATCATAATATTTTGTTTTCCTTTACAATATTTTAATGCTTTAAACAGGGGTAGTAGATGTGCTGCCATTTCAAAATTAATTTATTTTCTTTGCAAACCGTCCAACTCATAAAATAATACATTTCTGTCCATAATAAAAAATCCCAAGATAATAATTTTAATAACAAGATGCTTCCATTAATAACTATCACGAAATATTTAGAACCAGCATATCAAATAAAATGTAAGCCTTAAATCATTTTAAGAAAGAAGTCATGATTCTCAAAAAAAATGATAACACCTTTCAACATTTTTTTGGAACTGTAATTTGATTCAATCTGAAACAAAAATTGTATTAATGAATATTTGAAATCATTATTTGATAAATGGAAATTTTATGAAGGAAGGTTTATTTTATGTTTTGTAAAAGTAGTTTTTGTTTCAATTCTGGTAAAAGGCGATCATACCACAATGCACATGTAATCGAGCAACGTGCAATTTTAAAGACTCAACAATATTCAATTTGCAAAGACTTTGATTTTCGTACCAAACGATGTCAGGACATGCACATGCTGCGTTGAATCCTATCATTCTACTCTTGATGCTTCACCAACCCAAAACACATCTCCCTGTTTCAACGTCTACCTGTTCGCCTGTCTGGTTGCGTTTACTAATTGCGTTTCCCATCGCATTCACCCACGCTCGGTGATTTTACGTATTATCATTTCACGTGTACCGTTTTTCCGCCGGGTTCCCAAATCCCGGGACACACAGCCGCGTGGGATGAAAATACTACTTTTTCGTTCCATCGAAAGCGCCGCAAAATAAAGTCGTTTTTTTACCACGCGAGCGCCGGTTTTCACTTCACTTTCTCGCAAAACTCTCCCACGTCGGGATGGGGCGTTTGTGTGGGTGTGTGTGTGTGTGTGTGTTTATGGGGTGGATGATTCTTCCTGGAAAACTGAGTACGTTCATGACCTCAAATAAATACCAACAAAACCAACACCGCACCCGAGCAAGGGACGCATCGAGAGGAAACAGACAAATGCTGTTTGACGTTCGAAAAACATAGTAAAAGAAAATACCGCCTGACAAATGGAAAAGATGTGTCTGACATTTAAACAAAATTGAAATGTTAATGTGACAATAGAAAGCGCGCTTTGCGAAAGGGATATGTATTCGGACTGCCATCTTTGATATTTTCGTATTATAGTATTAGTGTACGGAAAGGCATACGTTTAAACCATGGGTAACAAACCCAGAAACGGAAGAGAACTGAACATGTCTAACAAAACTTCTTTTTCACCCCGACAGGTTTCATCGTTGTAGCCTCGTGCGTGATGACGTTTGAGGCACGAGACTCGGCGGCAAAGGTGGTTCCGGCACGGTTCAAGATGAACGCCCAAGGGTCGGCCCGAAATCCTGGCCGGAGCAATAACTCACGACGGTCCACAGGTAAGCCCGCACAGGATCGTATACCGTGTGCACTAAAGATTACCTCCCGAAAAGCGGAGAAATGTATCGTCTTTGGGCCAGGTGAGATTATGACGAGGGCACATCATGCTCATCATCTTGAAAAGGGTAACAGGAAGCAAATCAGACGTCATTTGTAAGGATTCACCTTTCAAGAAATGCCGCCGTGTTTGTCCGTTTGAGGAGATGTTTATTAGGAGAAGAAATGCTATTTTACGTCGGCGAGTCTGAAATAAGGAACGATGAATTGCTTCTAGCAATGGTTCCCACAGCATTCCTATGGGTACTACGTTTTACGACACTCCAAGCACCACAACGTAAATATAGAGAGTGTAAAACCAGCACTTAACCACAAGTGAGGAAAATATATAAAAAATATCCATCAAGCTATTCACTGAAGAACCATTCCTTACAATCAAATCGCCCACAGCTACACACACCCACCACATCGTGGAAGGTGAAATGGATTGAAAAATGCAAACAACATGCACTCATACAAAACTGGACCCAGTACCAAAAGCAACACATCCACTCACGATGGTTTCTGTCGCTCGGAATCCCCACCGAAACCGTTCTCGGTGACGGATAGTGTCTTTCCCTGCTCTTTACACTCGATTTACTTACGACCGAGCGAACATGTACCCTTCCGAGAAAACGTCTTAAGCTTATGCAAACAAAAAAAGGGGGAGAGTGTTTTTGAGGTTCGGATGGTTTTTTTTCCACTGGAAAAGTTTTAACAGTCCTCTTGCCGATTTACGCTTCTTTTATTAGCCCAGACGTTTGATTACCAAGTCGCGTGTAACAAATGCGGTTATTTTAGATGTCACAAAGGCTGATTGAATTGATGGAACGGATCGCCTAGAAAGAATTATGCAGGGTTTTTTTTCCATTCATACTTTTATCTCACAACTAAAATAAGATGATTTAAATTTACCTACTAAAAAAAATTAGGCTTAAGCAAATTAAATTCACACCGCCTCAAGTAACTAAACATTTTCAGTGTGATTTCAGGTTGGATCAGGTTGCCGGATTTTCCAATGCAAGAGAGGATTCGTTTCTGTTTCTCGCACGTTCTTAGTACAGCTAACGAATATCGGAAAAGAAAAGCATAGTTTTCAGCACTCTTGCATCTCTCTGAGAGGGTCAAACATGTAAAAATGATATCGAAATGAGTTTCAAAGTTTGAAACAGCTACAACAGTCTTTAAAAATCTGATGTTATTTGAAAAACTGATAAATTTCCCTCATCCTTTATCCTCGGTTTAATTTGTTCCATGTTGGTTTCAATTTAAATTCTATCTTTTTACATTTATTTACATCCCAACTGATGTTTCGGTAGAGTCACGGAAGTATCAGTTGGGATGTAAATAAATGTAAATAGATAAAATTTATATTGAAACCCACTTGAAACAAATGAAAACGAAGACAAAGGATGAAAAATAATAAACAAAAAAAAGCAAATAATGGTTTAATAATTTATTATGCTCTAAAATGGCCAAGAATTATCAACTACTAAGAACAAAAGAAAAACTATAAAACATCATGAAAATTGCATCTTTTGGGCGAATGTTTTACATAAAAAAGTTTTTAATACTAACTAAACAATTCTTTTTTGAAAGAACAATGATTTTTTATGAACTTCTAGAGTGTAGATGTGAATGATAAAACTATAAACAGATATGATAATTAAAATTCAAAGATATTAATTTATTGTTTGAAACGAACGAACTGTTATAAAAATCTATTGTTTACTTTTTATTACTTTAAAGTATTTTCACGCATACGATTGATTCATCATTGAATAGCTTTGCATTACTTAGCCCAGTCTTGTCGAGGAATTTATTCCCCAGCTTGGACAAGATCAGCACAAAACTCTTAGCTCTAGCTTTTGACATTAAACCATCACTTTTGCCAGACACGATCGTCACCGTCCTAATGCATCTGGGTACACCACAAACACTTCCCGAACTGCGAAAAGACCCAACGACCCGTTCCATCGCTTCAACTTTTCCCAATTAAAGTTTTCCTGTTTCCTGCTTACTTGCTCGCTCGGATTGTACGGCTGCCGGTGGCAAACTTCTTCCCGCATCAACCGAAATGAGATAAAGCGCCCTCATTACGTCGGCATGCTAGCTGCACCATCACTGTCCGCTCCGTGCCATCACAATAGTGTAAAATACGGCTGAATGCATCGTTGGATTTCAGCCGCGTAAGGCTTCATCAAATTCGTAGCATAGCAACGGTCGCTAGCGGTCTTCTCTAGCCGTGGTACGCGTATCATATTATGCTTAACGGAAAAGTTGTCCCAACGGAGGGACGCTAAACAGGACAGCATTTAACGCCAATTTGTAGCATGCGGTAGGAGACTTTTCGGCAATCTTGCTACGAAACTTTTCGCACTTGATGTGCAGCAAAGGTACGGTAGTTTTGCACATTAGTCTCCTTGAACATGAGCATGAATCGTTACCAGTGATGAACGGTGCTGGAAAAGTCAGCCTGAGAGTGCTAAACACGCACTTGCAAGGGTGGACTAGCACAGTTTCAGAATTCGATTTCCCCGAAAGCTCGTTACGGTGGTACATGAGTTCATAAAAAAAGTTCATAAAAAAGTTATTTTCTCCTAGTGGCTTCCAAACGCTTGTATTTATTTTTTTATAAAAATATTTTTCCTCCTTTCAGGTGTTTCGAACGGTCCAACCGCCCTCATAGGATCGCAGACTGCACGCTGGGAGCAACACTTGGGCGTCTTTCGAACATCGCCCGCGACGGAGCAAGTCCCGGACCGCAAAGCACTCACCGCAGCCCTGGTGCACTTTTCCAAAGCCTTAGGGTAAGTTTTTAATAACGTGTACCAGCGGGTTTGCTGCTGCACTGTATTGCTGTAATCGTTGAATGCAGAGTCTAATGTAAACATGAACGTACTTAAATACTGCTCATGTAGGAACGAGCTACACAAAAATGTTACACCTAATGAAATATCCACAATAGCCTTGCTACTCTCACGAAACGCACTACCAACGCAAATAGCGAGTGAATCTATCACTAAATCGAAGCACTCTTCCATCAGCATACTGAACCACGTCTCGAGCGTTACTTCACATCGGGATGGGGCTCGTCCTCGTCTGAGAAACAGTCATCAAAAGTCAGCCCATGTCTCAGCCATCAATGTATGCGAATAGGATGCGCATAATATCCAGATTGCCGGATGCCATCGTACCGCTTCCGATGCTAGCTGATTGACTGGAATGAAGAAGCCTGCAAATGGGAAAATAATTGCATCTTGACATACACTGGATAATACTACACTGATCAGACACGTTTGGGAATGTACTTCATTGAGCGAAGAAGCTTTTCAATATGCTTGCATTTCAGTAAAATGTAGCCCCTTTAGCAAATCTAATTTTTTATACCAGTTTTGCTCATTTATTTTTTGTAAGATGAGATAATCAACTATTATCAACTATGATGAAATAACCTCAAAATTCCGATAAAAAATGGTACAATAATTCGTCTTTATTAGCATTGCACAAATATTAATATTTGAGAGAATTATTGTTGAATGAAAAGTTTCTTTATTGTACATGAAGAAATTACTTAGAAAGTTTTAAAATTGTTTTCGATCGGTATTCTTTTAAATATTACTATAATGAAATGTCTGATAATAACATGAAGTTCTCTTTTATCTCCTATTTTTTCAATTCTTCTTTACAAACGATCGAATGTCAAATAATAAGCCGATCAAATTTAGAGCAACCATGCTTCCAGAATAGATAAAGCTTCCTTTTCTTTTAAAAACTTCCATTTCCAGTTAAAGATATTTTGTATAATCACTCCTCACCAGAATAAATTTGGGTAAATATGGTAAACATTAATCCAGTTCCTACGAGAAAAAACTTTTGAGAACCGTATAATTCGGAAATCTATTCAAAGAAATGAAGATAAGTATCAGCCCCGAGCATGCTGAATGCAAACACAGCCAACAGAAGAAACCTCCCAAACGACCGCTTCAATATCACTTACGCTTCACTTCTGTACCATTGAATTACCTTTCGCTAGTGGTGAAATTGCCAAACGGAACGCAAGATAAACTTCCTTCACTGCCATCAAAAGATGAGGCTATTTTTGGAAGCAAATCGATACTGCTTTCATCCGGCTACGAATAGATTGATGCAAGTGGTGCTTCACGAACGAAACGAATCGCCTACCGAAACGCAGCGTCAGATACCTGTTTACGCTTTTTTTCTCCTACGAAAACCACACGCAAATGGCTGAAGCTTTCGCAGACGACGGTCGGAATGGCAGTTCGTCTTCAAAAGGCACCTTTATACGTTCGGAAGCATCGGCATGAGGAGATATTGGGTTTACTTCGGCGGTACTTTGCATAAGACATGATTCGCCTTGATACAGAGCGACGCAATCAATATTTATAAAAAAATAGTTGTGCAGAAAATTACGACAAAGCAGCAACCGACAAGGGAAGGCGACTGTAATATCGATAAGTTTCAGGCCGCTTTGAAGCGCCACTTACACAGGTCATTTGGGGGCAGACACATCGACGGGAGCGACCTTATCGGTTACAGTCATCAACATCATCGGCTTATCGAATGCATTATCATCAGGCATTTGATAGGAATCGTTTACGTGTCCCACTTTCTACGACTCCCCGGAGAGAATTCTGCGTCCGAGGCTGGCGAAACAGCGTGCAGGCATAAAAATCATTTGTCACATGTTGACCAAACGGGAAAGAAAAGCATGAAGGAAAGGCAACAGCAACGCCTGGCAAAACAAGGGACGCTATCGTTCACCATTGTCCAGCTTGTACAAATGACAAGAAATCACAACATTGCACGTTAAGTTCAGCGTTAAGCTTAGCGTTTCTTTTTCACACTCGCTGTGAGAAATCGACCGGGCTTGTCCCATTTTTTCCACCATGAAATCCAATAGTGCCGAACGGGGAAACGAACAGAAGGAAGTGTTTGTCCCGTGTTCCGAGGGTCCATCTCAGCCGAAGCCGAACCACTGCCGGACAGCCCCACGACTGGCAATTGATGTCACGGCATGTAATTTGCCATGCTCCACCGTTTCGGCATCGTGGCGATGCTGAAACATTAGTGTGGTGGTTGGTGAGTTGGTCCAGTAATTTCAGCGTCGTTTCCTAACGCTTTCCACAAGTCGGGTTCAGGGGCTGGCGGACACACGCCGTGCCGTCGACGGTGGAAATCAGGTTACGAGGCTTCTTTCGCTTTGTGGACAGCGCCGTTGAAAGGATAATTCAATCTGGTCGGTGAAGAGAAACTTTTTCGCCGTAGATTTTTGCGGAGGATTGCTGGCAATGAAAAGACTGTTCAAGAAGCAGTTTAGCAAACTGATATACAGTGCTTCTTTTGTTCCACGGCGTGCTGGTGCAATGTTTCTTTCAGTTTTATTGGGATGCTTGTGTGGAACGCGGAATAGCTTTTATCTAATTTTTATGAGTCGGAACCACTTGTTTATTCCGAGTTTTAAAAGTTACGGCAAGGTTCAGGTTATCCTGATTTTAGTAAGTTTTTTTTTCAAATCTTTCAGATCATCTTTCAATTCCGTTTCAAGAAAAAAAGGTAAATAAAAAATTACGACCTATATTACATCACAAATGATTTGGATTTTTGTTGGTTTTTAACGTTATATTGCAATATAATCTTTTTAAAACGAAGTAAACGAACTTATTTTTTTTTGTAAGTTCTAAATTGCTAAATGGTCGTGACAATCTCTTTATTCAACTTGTGAGAGCATAAGTTGACTAAAATAGTTATTGAAATATTGTTGATATTGATAGTGATATTGAAATTTACAAAACGAATCTTAAACAAATCTGGACTGACAAAAAATATGTCACTTTTTTAGTACCAACAAACAAAAACAACCAGTGACAATGAGATAAATAAACAGAAGTAGAAAACAATAATATACAATTATTAAAAAAACACAAATACTACACGTCACATTGCACTTCAAAGTAGTAGTTGTGTGAACTTTGTAGTATATACTTTTCAAGATATTTTTTATGTAATCTACTGAAGAAAAGCTAATGTTCTAAATGGAATCAAAAAGTAAGACAATGCAGCTCCCAATTGCAACAAAACAACATTTAACTCTCCATAAGACTCATAATGAAACGAGGAAAAATGTTTTAAAACGAACCCTAATAATCTGTAATGGGCTCCGTAGGTAAATTGTTTCTGCTCTTTCTACCACATTTTTACCGATAATGTCTAGCAAACATATCTTTCATGTTTAGAAGCTAAAAATGATGAAACAAAGAGAAGAACTACATTGTTTTAAATAAACGAACATTTTGTGAATCGTTTTGAAAGTCTTTGGAAAAGAATGTTTGCAATGTTTTCATTAAAACAATGTAATTTTACATTCAACTTTCTATTACTGCAACGTCAAGAACGTGGCTAACGCTTGTGTTGTGTAAGAAAACAATCGAGTAACATTGTTGCGTGCAATTAAACCATTCCATTCTCTCACATGAATCCGTTCCCGGAACCCAGAGCAACCATCCTCGAGGACAGTGGCTTCTGTTTCGCTTGTTAATTAAATTTCTTCAACGTACATCGCATCTCGACACGTTCCATGACCGAAGCGAGAATGCAAGTGAAAGAACACTCGTACGGGATCACATTCATTAGTAAGGAGCAAACAGTTTCCAACGCTGCACATCCGGTGGATCTCATCACTACCACCTCCTTCCGCTCTACCGCGTGTAGGATGTTAAGTAAACTATCAACCAGATGCAGCAATAGCGAAAACACTTTACTGCATTCTCGTCAGGCTCCTCCATTTGATTGCTCGACAGAATCAACAACAGCATGTTCTCGCCGATGCATCGTTTTTTGCATTCGACATCTATTAAACTGCACAACAAACGTTGTTTGACTTTTGCATCGTTTGCCAAATTGCCCGAGTGTATCATCCATCCGGTTTGTGGATAAAGTTAAGCGAAAGGATGAATATTTTATTGCATAAATCTTCGGAGCGTATAAATTTCGGGTGTGTTATAATTTACACCGAATAAATAATCGTACAAGGCGTCGGTCGGTCGTTCGTAAATAGTGGCGGGAAAAATATTTTATTTTGTATTTTAAAGATTTCAACGCTCGCTCGAGGTCCTGCAAATTATTTATGATTATTTATTGCCCTAAAGCTACGAAAAAGTGCTCTTCACGCCCACTGTCTATTAATCAAGGTGAATTATGTCAGCTAATCATAATAATAGCAATAATAATAATGAAAACTGTGGCCAGCAAACCCAACAGTAAAATAACCATGCTTTAGCCACTGGATAGTACTCGGCTACATCTCCTATTACCGTCACCGTCAGCCGTTGGATAAAAATTGAACAATTTATCATAAAACACTCGAGCCAACGTCCCATCGCGTGTGGTTCTCGGTGGATACGGTAAACAGCGGAGAACAACGAGGGTTAAGAACCCTCTCCCACCCCGCAGAAGAAGGATATACTTTCCGTTGAGCTGTTGATGATGAATCGTTTCTTTCGTTACGCGATACCCAGCACCCGAAGCAATCTCGTCGCTGTAGTTGGTCTTTGTTTTATTCAACTTTCCCATCCGTTTTTTCTTCCCGTTATCCCTTTCATCTTCCGCGCTGCCACGGAAAGGACACCGAAATCGTCACCGCACCGGCGACCGAGCGACAGCCAGAGCCGGCGTGTGTCACGGAGCGGATCGGTGCCCAATTTGTACGCCGAAAAGCTGAGCGTTCCGTCGCTCGTCTCCGGTTCGCCGGCCAACATCCGGTCGGCGATGGGGGGCGGTGGTGGAGGCGGGGGTGGCGGTGGGACAGGAGGCCATCGGCACCATCGGGGGACGCGGGTGAGCAGCATGGTGCAGCGATCGACGCGGGACGCCGTTAGCAGTGGGCTGCTGCATCCGGGCATGCTTCAGTTCCATCGACACGCGCTCTCGGTTGACGAACCGGAACCGTTGGCAAGGTAAGGGAGGAAGGGGAGGAAGTGGTGGCGGCATCGGGATAGTGGCAGCCCGGGAAAAATCTGAAAGATGTTACGGTGCTTTGTAGCATTATGGCACGTTTGGGTGCAATTTCTGACATAAATATTTAATTCGATCTCAGTGTGAGGGCAAAGCATGATAAAAGCAAATCATTTGATTGCTTTAAGCTTTGCATAATAAGGTGACTGTAGGTCATTAGACTGCTGGAGATGGATATATTTTTGTCGTAAATTTAGGAATTGTTAAAGCATCTTTAAGACATCTTAGACTAGATTAGATTACATGGAGAAAATTAAAAATTCTCCCCACTGTAGTAAAATGCTTCTTTTTGGCGACTTGTACACATGACTACCATTTTATTTGCTTCCATATTCTTTTAGGTTTGAACCTCAGCCATTTGAAATGTAAGATGGTTATTCCAATACTTAAAAAAAAGTGTCTGTTTGTCATTCAATCTTTATGTTTATTCACATTATACTCACCAATTTTCCATTTTCTAGAAAAATTTTACATTATCTATTCTATTTTTTTAATGTATGTTTTTTACGGGTATTTACTTCAAAACCAATCCCACAATTAAAGATTCGACTTTCACTACATAGATAACATGTAGATAATTATTATTCTCCATCTACTCTTAACCACTCTTCGAAAAGCTCATAAGATAATGTTTGCTAAAGACAAGCAGTTAAGATTTCCGTAGCAGCTGATACACGTTTTAGGTAACACTGAAAGCTTATTGAAACAAAAGCTTAAACATTACTTGACCTTCTATGGAAACTGATTATCGTTCAACTAAAGATTTAAACTTTATTAAAGTTTACACGATCCGTAGCAAAATACACTGAAAACTTTTCCATCTACCGAAGAGTTCACCATTACAGCTAATTGAATTGAATATATTTTTTCCATTTCACATGCCACTACCCCACCTAAAACTCCTCCAACAAAACTCACACACGCCCTTCTTTTCCTCCCCATTCACCCACCCACTAGGACACTCAATCAGGCCGGCTCACACGGTTCGGTACAGTACGGTTACGGTGGGGAGATCGTGCCCGTGCACAAGCTTCGCGATCGCAACAAACGCTCGGACACGGCCCGCCGGCACGTCCTGTCGCGGCAGACCAAAATCGAGAAGGACGAATCGCTCGGTAGCCCCAAACACGGTCACATCAGCCGACGTGCCTCCACCGTTTCCAACACGTCCGTCTCGTCCAAGCTGAACCGGGGCAGCCGCCGGGCGTCCACCATCTCCAAGACGCCCAGTGTCGATTCGCGAGGGGCCGCGTCGACGATCGAAATCAACAGTCCCGACCGGTCGCTGCTGCTCGGTCTGACACCCCCGCGGAAGGGTGCGACGTCAGCATTCGGGCCAATTTCGACACCCTCGGTCGAGAAGGAGTGCCGGTAGGTGGTGGTGGTTTTTATTTATTGCACACTATTTTGTAGCTGTCTTTCATGTTCATGTTCGTGTTTCGGTTTATGATATATTAGGGTTTTAAGCTACCCCATGGTTTCATACTGTTTCGTTGTTTCGTGTTCCTTTTGTGAGTAAGATTAGGTATAAAAATTGGCAAGAATCAGGAAAGTAGCTTACGTTTCTTTTCCAATAAAATTCGTTTGTTATGCTATGGTTACAATTGACGGTTCCTCGTCTTGCTATTTTTTAAATTTATTACCAGTTATGTCTCAATCTAACGCTAATCTAATGTTAATATCCTCCATCATCGAATGAATATGATCGATGTTGCGAATTCTCAACAATTACAACTAAAATACTTTTCATTTTAACATTTTTTTTATCTTTTTCCATTTCCTCAAAGTTTAAGCACATAATTGGGAGAAAACAACCGTCCCTATGTTAAATTTGTGTAAAATACATAGCTGCATGTCAAATATTTTTTTGAAGTACACCAATCCTCTGAAGCTTGAAAGGCCTTTTTCTACGCAGAATGTTCCTTGGCTGAAAATATTACTGCATCTGTTTGTGGAGTTTAGTTATTTCGAGTACACGTTGCACATTATACCATCTAAATTTTTGAACATTGCACAAGCTTCTCGCTTCAGACGAAGAAAACTATTTTTCAGTATTAAGCCAGTATCGATAAAATCTAAGATATGACAAGATATTGCAAAAAATTCAATACATTTTGAAATTTTGAAGAAAGAATTACTTGATATGAAAGCAATTTGTTGGTAAAATTAACAATCATTAAAATTAATAATCATCAAAGCCTGTAATTCAAAATTCAAATTACAGTAGATGAATTTCTCACAAAACACGTAACTGTAGTATGATTGCATACAATCGAATTTGTTACAAAGCACAACCAGTTTGTAGATGATCTAAATCTCCTTTGCCTAAGTAATGATTGATTGATGGTCCCTGATATGCATTGTAAATTATACTTATCACAAGAAAATTTGTCATAAGTGTATGGCCATTGCACCCAATATCGAATATCTATAAGAGAACAATCTTAATAATAGAACGCAACATGTCAGCGGTAATCATAGGTCATTGCTATCTAAACCTATTCGGTAACCAATCTACTCCGTCATCTGTTGAATAGTACCACCACCAATAATAAAAAGAAAGTCTCTTGCTGCTCCAAGTCTCAGTCGCTCCCATTAGCAGGTATTTTTACTTGGAAACAAAGAACTCCATCAAAGTTAATACGTACCATCCTGAAGAAAACACTCCATCACACAAACACACACACACACACACGCACGTCTGAAAAATAATCCACTTGAAGCGACAAAGTTCAATGTCTCCAGAAGAAAACCTCGCACCGGTGCGGTGCGGTATTTTTCTGTTGCCGCGTATATCGATTTTGAAAGTGAAATACTTTTACGGTCGCACTTCGTCCTGTTTGGACGAAATAGCGAGGCGCGCGTGTTTTTCGTTTGCCTCTCCACATTGCTCTTCTACGACATAATTGAGTATTTTCTGAGCAAATAAAGCAAAGCAGAGCAAATAGTAAAGAAAAAAAACTGACTGACCCGCGGTACGCCGTTTCGGTTTCGCACATTTTTGTTTCGGTTTTTTATCCTCACTCAAATCCAACACGACCGGACGGGGTGGGCGAGTGAATGGGGAAGTGTAGGGAGAAAAATCACTTCCAGATTTATATTGCTTCCTACAGCCATTGGGTTGCCGTGCAAACAAACACAAACACACACAGCCCTACACAGTGGTCCCTTGGGCACCATAGCAACCGGAAGGGAAACAGCAACACACCAAACCTCGACGCAACAGGGTAGAAATGCGTGAAGTGTGTGTGTGTGTTTTTTTTTATTTTCTAGGGTTGCCCCGTTTTCTCGGTCGTTGCATTGCGTTGTGTTGGTATTTTTCGACTAGAACCTCCTCGAAAAAACACGACACGCTAAATTCCATTCCGTCACGCGACGATGCTAATGACCGAATTATTATTACTCTTTCGGCTCGGCCACTCTCTTTGTTTTACACGTTGCCCGTCGCATTTAGGTTTGCGTATGATAGCATTTTCACTTATTTTTCTTCACACTGAACTGCCTAGTGGAAAATCCTAGTGTAATCATCGTAGTTTTTTTTTATTAAACATGCTATAATTTTCCTATTTTCTTCTCTCTTCGTTTCCTTTGTTCCCTTCCGCATGCCCCTTCACAGGAGTCAGCTGTCAATTTGCTCCGAGCCGGCGGCGATCAGTCAGCGCAATCTCTCCTGTCAATCGAGCTTGGAACCGTGCGTACCGGAAGAGGAAAGCTCCCCCGAGTACGAGCAGACCGGTGAGGAAGACAACGCGGACGGCGCTGGCTGCAAGAAGCAACAACATCCCAGCAACGCATCCATGGAGCCACTTTCCGTTGCGAATCCACCTCTGCGACCGGATTCGCTTGTGCTGGGAGCGAAAGAGCACGACCCACCCACCGTGGACGGTCGGGAAGATCGAAACGGGCAGCATCCAAACCGCCCCCTCCCGCTCTACCGAAGCAACTCGAGCAAAAGCTTCCGCAAGCCGAAAGCGAAAGTCACGAGCAAAAAGCTCAGCAACGAGTACGACCAGATCTACGTGATTAGCAGTGCGGGCGGCAGTGGGGTTTCCGGTATTACGACCGGAAGCAATCGTTATCCTAATTTCCAGCCCCAAGCTGCCCGGCCCCATCCCACCGACGACGACCATTACGATTCGATCGAGGTCATCCACGAGCGGCGCAGCAAAAACTTCAGCAAATTTTCGTCCACCGCACCCACTCCACCGGAGGTGGGTGGGGCGGAGGTTGCGCCGGGGGAGAAATCCTCGCCCACCACGGCATCCGGCACGACGGACGGTGAGTACCGGAAAATGGGATCGAACGTGATTAGCGTCGTGGCGGATATATCACCGGCACCGATAAGCAATACGGAGCATGTGGATGCATCGCCACGGGAGCCTTCCGGTGGCGATGCATTCGGTGCATCCACATCAACAGGGGATGAGTGTCCACCCGCTGTGGCAAGTGGAGTCGAGCCCTTAGACGAGCTGAATGGAACGGAGCATACGAGCGATAGCGATAGCGTACAAGAAGCACATTCGAAAGACACACAATAGAGTCCCTGTTTGCCAATGCCGGTGTCATCGTTGCCTGCGGTTGACCGGATGCTGACCGAGCTGGAATAGAAGCACAGTCCGAAAGTTACAGGACGTAGCGATGCACACGGAATCACTCGATAAGTGTCGGTAAGCGTCGTCTTTCCAGCAGCAGCTGCAGCAGCAGTTAGCAGCTTTTCGCCACTTCATTCGTTATACCGCCGAGCAACCCGGGTTGTCCCGTCGAGTCGTCCTCGTCCGACCGTACCGTAAAGTCAATTGCAACGTAGTCGCGTGCAGCAATGCGGGAATGGAAACATCTTAACTGTCCCCGGGTTATTTGCTTGTAAGCAATGGAGTGTGAACGAAAGTCCCAAACCCGTTTGCCGGAGGTGCTTTTTCTCGAATTCTTATCTGTTTTTATTTTGTTTTCGCCAAGAAAGCTGCATTTCTTGAGCTCGGTTGAACTCACCAGCCTGCTGTGGGTGCATTTTTCGATTACACGACCGCATGGATGTGCTGGGAATTTCAATTTTGTGTTCGTTATGGTCACTTGAAAGCGCTTTTCTGTCGATTCTGTGGGACATACAATGGGAGTTACAAACGTTAAAAAGTCGATTCGAAAGAGGTTTTAAAAAGTGTTTTTCTTATTTAGGCTTCCTCAGCATCGGAGAACGAATTCAAATTATAAGAGTAAAAAAAAGTTCTTAACATTTCAATTATTCAATTCAATTTTTAAAACTTTTTTGGTCAGTGGGATATTTTTCAAATCTAATGTTGGATTCAGGCATCCAAATATTTTCCATCGCGTTCTACTATTTAACGCCCTTCGGGAAAAACAATCGCTTCTCATATCATCGTCCCGATTTGACGTCATTGGCGACTGGTGAATTGCTGGTCAGCCAGCATGTTCCACCAACCGGAACAGATAGAAATACGAAGGAGCAATTTCCGGCCGGTACAGTTGGCACGGAAGAAATTTCAATTTCAGTGTTTCCAAGTATACATTAAACAGTTCCGCAACATGTGGCCGAACATTGTGATGCTCTGGAGTGATTTTATCGTGTCTCAAATTCGTATCGTGATCACTTCTCTCATAATACTCGACTCTAGTGCATTAACTGTCATAGTAAAACATTCTTTTGTTATATATTTGTTTGGCTTGGTAGTAGCAACTCACATAAGCCTTTTTCAAACATAATTGATTTTAAGCGATGGGAAATGGTTCTCATAAATGGGCAATATCTTCATGAACATTTTATGCCTTTGACTACCTTTAACATTGTTGGAACTGTGGACCGTTCCTCCAATCCATAATTGTCACTTATAAGCTGTAGTGATATCATTATTATAGGAACTGATCTCTACAACTAATATATTGAGTTATTTCATTAAATTTAATTCGTTTTTGTTCGATACTCTGCAACAAAATTTAGCTAAAATTCGCCAATGTAATGAACGCAACTGCAGTGTAACCGCACTGACCTTTTTTCAAGAATGGAACTGATTTTTGCAACGAATATATCAACTTTTTTTTATTTATTTATTTATTTATTTAGTTTGAGAATAAACGGCCTGGCCGTATTGCTTATGACTATACTTAAAACTAAACAATGGTTACAGATGGGCATTTCCTCCACATTACACATAACAGCACCTTATCCCGGGTGGGCTCGGTTGAGTTGTATGGCTAGTTTTCTATGCTCGATGCCTTTTATTTGCTTCCATCGTTTGTCATCATT
>KI915044.1:2802966-2900521 GCA_000473445.2 Anopheles farauti
TACACTTTTGCTCATTCGAGCAATACGCCTTAGAGTGGCCAATTTGACCACAGTTTTCGCATGTGGGTACCCTGGGGAAAAAGGGCCTAGCCACAGGGACACGGAGCCCCTTAAACGAAAGGAAACTTGGAAGAACCGTTCCCTCGAAGGTGACGCGTTTCGACCGAGTCTCCTTGTATATCTTTTTACCATCAACTTTTTTTTATAAGCGAAACAATTTGAGAGACATTTTATGGAAAATACTAAACTCTACAAATTGACAAAATGACCCATTGTTACCGTGATGCTAATTGTTGGAACTTAAAACGAAAAAAGGAAAGATTTATATCAACAATTTTTCATGTACTAAGTGCTTGAAGAGAACTTCTGAAGTTACGTTAAAATTAAATTAATTTCTTTATTACATTTCCCATCGATTTTCTCGACATTTTTGTCATATGGTCATATGATATAGTATCCCATTGCGGAGGGAACAGCACAGAAAACCACGTAATAAAACATTCTTTTATACCACAAATGCACCATCTCATCACGAACACACACCCGTTTGTTTCCGTAATCGGCAGCATTACGCTCGACATAGTTTCATGGACGCGGGTCGTATCCGATAGCAGCCCACCCCTAACCCGTGCGAAACTTTCGTGTTCGCTTTTCTTGGCCAGATCATCCATCATTCGTGTACCAACTAATCTTGGTCCGGGAGCAAGAGTTGTCCGAACGGAACAGGAAAACTTCTCGCCCAAACCAGCGACACCAGCACTCGGAATTGCTGACCATGTCGCCGGCTCTCGAATGTGGATTTCTGTTTTTGGGCACGTGATTTTTGTGTGAGTCAAAACGGACCACAAACAACGTGCTCTCACTCTTTTTTTCTACTTTCGGTGGCGTGATTCGGTGGTGGGATGCTGCACTGTTCTCGTTGAAACGAGGCTAAACGATAAAATAGCGCTTCCCAGGGAGCTTGTTATCTCGCATACGTTCCTTCCACGAGCGCTCTCAGCACTTTCGATCATCACCGTAGGGGTGCGATATTAGTACCGAACCACGGCGCCACAAGAAAGGGTCGCACAATTTTTGAGCTATCGTAAAAACTATCGCACAACAAAGGGACACACAGAACCAATGATAGCTTGGTCTGTCCGAGCACGCCGTCGACCGTTGGGAACGGAAAGTTTTAATATGTTCCGTCGGGCCGGAGATCACATTCTTACCACACCGCACCAGTACCGGGTGGTACGGTACGTTTAACTTTCGTAACCACCGAGGTCAACCGCTGGTCAGTGAGTTAATTTGAGTTGGGCAGGACGAAAGCCACCCGTCATTGTTTTGGCGTTCCCTGAGGAACGGCACGTAGCAGGAGATGATTGGTGGAGTTGAAAAAAACCGCAGTTATTTCAATTACCGCTCCAAACCCACTGACCACATTAAAGCACTAGTTATGATTACAAGCTTTAAACAGTACGATAGCGTACCACATCTTCAGTTCTACAAACTAGATAATTTTTTTCGGAGCAAACGGGTTCATTTGATTAAATTTAACTTTCTCCTGAACAAAAAATTATATCATATTTAAATCATATTGCATATCTTTGAAAAAATTGAAAAACTTCCTTCGAGGCGAATTTTGTACTTCCATTCTTATGATGGATGAAAATTCACGCCTGAACGGATGAAAATGTTTTTGAAAAGAGCTTCTTTTTGTTGCCAAATTTACGTCAACAATTTGTTTGTGACATTTTCATATTTAACTAGCCAATTTAACATAAACACAAGATGTAAATGATACATCAAAGTGTTTGTAGCATCCTGTTCCAAACTTCTTGAATATGTCTCAATTCTCAAGAATTATAATGATTTAATGTTGAAATCATAGTAGCCACCGCTACTGGAAATCGTAGTAGATATGTTCAGTTAGTTTCGACATAGCAACCATAGTGATATAAATATGGGATGTGCACCATGAACGAGTTGAGTCAATAAAACACCAGCAGAAAGGTTACAACTTAATTATCAAAATTTAAAGACA
Source organism: Anopheles farauti (assembly GCA_000473445.2). Classification (NCBI taxonomy): domain Eukaryota; kingdom Metazoa; phylum Arthropoda; class Insecta; order Diptera; family Culicidae; genus Anopheles; species Anopheles farauti. The sequence goes on from KI915044.1 coordinate 2,804,993, forward strand.
TTTCTATTGACTATAGTTTAAAAATTGTTTCAAAATACTTCATAAGTGTCTTGTGAAGACAATCGAATTATTGTGTATGATAAAACCTTCCAAAATTATTGCAGAGTGAAAACCTTCTTCAGTTGCTTTAAGTAAGAGAAGATCATTTTCACAATACAAAGCTACGTTTAATCATTGTCAAGCAAATTGACAAAACTACGATATTGCTCGAATAAAACGAATCCTCCCCTTCATGTGCCAAAAAAAGGAAAAAACCAATCTCATCGTTCCATTTTGTGCAGGTGCACACAGAGTGAAGTCAATTATTTTTATTCGAACAAAAACAAAACCCCACGGCGTCTGATTCGTTTACTTTTCTCATCTAAAGGAAAATGCAACCATTCCCTCCGTACTCTCTACGCGGTAACGAACGCAAAACTTCACTCCAAAGCTGTCGAGTCAGAACCGATACGATTGGGTAAAATTGAAAATACTAAGTGAAATCGAAATTGGCGCTACGTTCCCCCACTGTTCTCTTCCACAAGCATCCACAAATTGGCAACGGCAACGTATGGCTAATCCCGCAGGAAGCGACGAAAACAAAAAATTCATATATTCCATACCTAACGAATGTTTACGCTCGACGCAAGCACCACAAGCCCGTGGAAAAAAGGCACAACAGAAAACAACAACACATAAGGGTCAGTAGCGAACCCGGTAGGTTTCGTGGAGCCAGAAGCCAGAAGCTTCACATAGGGCACAGCGCAAAACTTTCGACCTCGTTGAGCAAAAGAAAAAAAAAATGTTGAAAAAGTTCCAGCAGGTTGTACGGCCCTTGAAGTTCGCGGCAGGGTTTCCCTAGGCAGGGTCCATAATCAAACTAAAGCATCAAAGCGACCGGCACGGCTCGTTAAAGCTAAGCTCCAATAAAAACGCGTGGATATTAGCGCACGATTACGATGAACAGGCGTGCGAACTGATAGCCTCCTCCGTACTACCGTAGCAAGTAAGCTCGATGTACATGTGGTTGTAATTCTTTCGTTTTTACGCGTGACTGTTGTTGGCTTTGTTTTACAAACCGGTTTTCCTAGTGTTTAAGTAGCGAATATGGAAACGAAAGTTTAACGAATTGTTATCCTCTACATGTATAGGAGTATGGGTGTGTGTGTGTGTGTGTGTGAGTGTTTGTGAGTGCACACTCTTTGCCTTCTTCGATCTTTTCTTCAGCCCCGAGAGAGAGAGAGAGAGAGAGAGAGAGAGAGAGAGAGAGAGAGAGCAAGAGAAAATTGAAGAACGGACAACTTTACGGTACGATGCTTTTCGGTGGACTGTACAATTGGTTGGTAGAAACAGAAACAAACAAAAACCCATGGAATTGACTGTGTGAAAGTGATCTCGTGCAATCAAAGCAAGCAATGAAAGGGAGGGAAACGAAAGCGTTCCGAAGTTTATGACGCGATTTGAATCATTTGACAACCACCGCAACAACATGAATTTACACGTTCCAGTGGTTTCCCGAAACTAACCATTAGAGACAGGCGCCTGTAGCCAAGGTAATGAATCATCATCGTTTTTCCCATCAATCACCGATACCGAAGTATAGCGGAACAACACAAAAACACAGAACAACCAAAAACAAACAATCGCCTTCTCAAGTGTGCGCGGCCCGGGTGCAAGGATGAGTGTCTATTTATTTGATAGTTCGTATATTATAAAAGTAGAAACAGAAAGAGAAAAAAAAAACAACTACACAAACTTTGTGCCAGAAACGGTAACACGGAATCCAGCGTGATCCGGCGGAGGTAGCGGAATTCACTTTCCGCGCTAGTGCAGGCGAAACAGAGCTTGAAGTATATGTTGTTTGTTACGAGACGTTCTCTCCCTCGCTTTGAACGATCGGCAACGTTTGCGTGTGGTCAGCGCTGGTGAGTGGATAAGTTTACACAAGGGCGCCATCACACCGAGCGAGGCTGTAACGAGGGAGTTCACCACCTGCTGTGAAGAATTTTGAACCGGCTCTTTCGTTTTTTCCGTTGCGTTCTTTCGGCCCACTTTCTATCACAAGTTAGCGTGTATTAGGGTATCGAATGGTTTCGAATTTGTTGTATTTTTTGCTACCCGATTGTCCAAAAACCTCTTCACACTGTGAGGTCGATGATGATAGTTTCAACCCCCACCCCGCCTCCCCGCGCACCGTACTTAACGAGATCCCTTTTAGGAAAACAAACTCAGAGCGCACGCAGCAGCAACGACCGGTAGAAGCGGCAGATGTGTGCAATTGTTAAACGTAAAAGATGAAAAAGTTAAAACTCCCGATACTGTGCTAGCGTTTGTATACGGAGCCGGCTATTGATTACCGTCACTAGTAGGAAGGATGAGGGAGGCGGATGATGCTTACAGGAGAAAAAAACAGTAAAATAAATGTGGTTTTGATGTAAAACGATTGCATTTTATTTATTTCATTTATAATGAGAACTTTTTTAAACAATGCACACGTAAGTATATAATATTAAAAATAAGTATATTACTAATTTTCGTGCTATGTAAAATGAACCATTCAATATTTTATGATTAATAATGGAGACGCCTGGTGGTTTGTTCGAAATATGATAAATACGGAATGAAGGTGTGAAGTCAATTTTTGTCATGGATTTAACACGCTCAAAGCTATGAAAAACACATCACACATTTTTGCTATCGTAAAGATTATCGGTTGACGTTTTATGTCGTTTCTAATATTAATTAAACATTTAAGTTTTAATCACAATTCTAGAATAATTATTGCGGAGCGATTTCCGATCTATGTCGCTTTATTATAAACAAGGTTTCACACCTCAACGTAACGCATTTATCTATCATTTACACAAACACATAACGTCTACGTAACGTAAGTATGTTGAAAAAAAATATTATTTTAAAATAACACAAACCTCAAACCACTAACCTCAAACAGAGTTTTTCCATTACTGAAATGTTAAGACAAAAACTAATAACTTAACATATTGAACTATGCCCGCTAAATTGCCATTGCTATAAAAAAGATGTTATAAAAATAAATTGTAATTGTTTATCTCCTACTCGTGCAGTATCACAGTCTGGAAAAAGATAGAAATAAATCATAAAAAATTACCATCCCACCATTCCAGAGTGTTTCTAGAATTCAGAGCATCACCCAAATAACGACTCCGTGTTCTCATTTTACGCGAGCCAATAAAAATATGGACTCATAAACTTTCCAAAAATGCACCCTAAAACGACTTACGTGAACATCCACACTCAAACACACTCGGTAGCGCACAGTGGCCGTGAGAGAATGGCAAACGAGGCTGAGTGTCAGAGAAGGTGCTTCAACGCATAATATTAACAACAAGGGCAGCACTTGGATGATTAGTAAACATCAACCACCAGCCGCTCGGCATGTGTGCATATCGTAAAACCGTGCGACATAATCAAACACCACCAACGCGGCACCATCGACGCCTTGAGCAATGGCAGAACATCAACGTGTATGTGTGTGTTGGTTAGAGTGTTTGTTTCATTTCACACGCTCATCCGTCGCCGCCTGCTTGCCCGGTCAGCTGTCACTAAGATAGCGCTGGAAGGAAAACTGGAACGTAAACAAAAAATAACAAGAAAACATCCCTTTTGTTTTGCTCTGCATCGGGCCACAGCTGCCACTAAAACGCTCGATCGGTGGGGAATGCACAAAAGAATTCCGCCGACGGTAAACCACACCCGCGAGCGACATGCAACGTGCTGCATATGGTGCTGCAAAATGCGACAATAGGTAGTATAATCCTTCCCGGTAGGAAATGGTTTTCAATTTTTTACACCGTTCGCATCCTTTGTTAGAATTGCCTGTGCTGCCTCGTGTTTAATTCCTTTTGCACATAATACCAAGATAACCTTGGCGTCATTCCAGCGCAGAAACATTGTTATTTTTCAAGGTAGATTCAGCCACCGTTTTCAAGGAGGTGCACTGGATTTTTGGTAAAACATGTAAAGCTCATTCTTGTGGTATGTGTTCGTTTTGAAATGTTTCATAATTAAAATAATCTTCCAAAAGAGAAAAATATTTCATATGGAAATTAATTTTTCCAGCGAATAAAATGAGAAACTACGCATTATTAATTCAACAAAACACATGGATTAAATGCTGGATTATACACCCCATTCATCTTCTGTCATGTGGCATTTGAGTGACGTTTGCGTGACCGGATATTTGGCCGTGACTTTTACAATATTTTTTCCACTTTTTTAATTTTATAGCTCCCGAGTTTGCGAGTTCGCTAATCCTTGATATCAATGACCTCTTCAAGGTTACAATGTTTGGTTGTTCATTTTCATTATCAAACAATGTATTTTGATTATCGTAGTTTGCCATGGGTTGTAAAAATAATTTTTGCAACAATATCCGGCAAGCTATCATTGTAAATTAATTTTTTCGAGTTCATAGCAACACGTGCAGAAAGACTTATCGAGGAGGAACTCAGAAATAACTTAATTTTTTGCGATTTGACATATGGCCGTGGTCTTTTTTGCTTACAGTTGTGTGGTTCATCCTTATTATTTTCATAATGAAGTTCTAGAAAACAGAATTCTTTTGGACGATCGAAATCTAGTCACACGTACAAACAAGAAGGAGATGATACCTAATGACAAAAAAAAGCAATTTAGTTTGTATCTTCTATGATTATTTGAATTATTTTAACATTTCTGTAGAATCAAAAAACTGTTGGTTGCTAAGGAGAGATTTTAATTTATATTTAAAAAACATATTAAACATATATCTGCAATGTCTTCAGAATCTTAAACAACAAGAATAAGAAATATAATATAAACTACAAAAGTAGATAGAAAAGAAATCAAAATGATTGTCCCATATCGACCACATCGAAAACAAAAGATCTACCAACACTTGAAGACGACATTTTCCTTTATAATGCTGTATTTAGAACATTTTTTCTATTCATAAAAGGGATCTTATCGTTCTCGTAATTTTCACGTGGCATAAATCTCCGTCGTCATTTGCTTTTCCCAATATTGTGCCATTCCATTTACCATTTACCATTTCCATTTGTTTGCCGCATACACCTTCCAAAAACAGTCTCCAATTTCAAGGACCCCAGAGCGGTGTAATTATTCCATCATTCCAAGCTTAAATATAACCCAACGTTGCAAAAATATCCCACCTCCGACCAAGCCCCCATTGTCCCCTATTTACCGTTTACCTTTGCGAACAATGGTGACGCCAAAACCAACCATCCATCCAAATGGAACGGGCAAAGAAACATAATAAAAATCCGAACTTCGTCGTCATCATATTCGATGACGGTACAACTTTGACCCTTCGCGGAAGTACGTAAGGAAGCAGGCGGTTAAAAGAATTATTTCTATTTCCCGCCTGCTAACGTCACCGCTGGATTAAGCGCAAGCGAGCAGACGGGGGCGAGAAAATAGAATCAAAACGACCGGCAGGAGGCAGGAGAACGTCCTGCCCAGACGAGCTAATATAAAATCCAATTGGATGGGTTTGAGGGTACTGTCGATGGAAATAGACGCTGTGCTTTGCGGAGCTGTGCTCTGGGAAGGCATCATTCTATAAACGGCCATGATTTATGCTGGCTCGCTACACCGCACCACCATCAACAAAATCAACAACAACAACATCATCATCATCAACGTCAAACTCCTGCAGCGCTTCTTCGACATTAGCCTTCAAACCGAACCTCAAGCAAAGGGCACGCGTGCGGGATGGTAAAGTTCGCGCCTTATGCTAACGGGAGGCGATGAACGCTAATTAAATCAAGCAATGGCAGAAGGTTGACTCCGCTTCGAAGCATCCCCGATTCGGGAGCAAAGCGAATCCACTCGGGTGTGATTTCCTGCCTGATTGCTTTACAATCAACTACCGATTGCTGGTGCCATTAAAAACGGAACAAAACGTTTCCCAACCGGGACTTTTTGATAGGGGTCTGTATGCGTAAGCCTTGTTTGTTACCGTTTTCCCAGCTTTAAACCGAACCAAACGGAACGCTCCCGATATATCCCGCTTTGGCTTCGAAATCCAATGATACGCCTAGGGTGTGCCAGAACGGAACGACAAAATAAAATCTGGTTGCTACTGTGATGGTTTTTTTTTCGATGTTTTGTTGAACACGATAAAATGGTCTGGAATATGATTTATGGCACCATAATTCTCGGCAATGAGCTGAAACGCTTGCCATGATTTTTGTTATTGGGTACTTTGTTTGGATGGGCGCGCGAGATATTGCCAAGAGATGGTTCGGGATGCGGTCTTTAAAGATGTTATTTTCAAATATTATTGCACACAAGTCAATTGATTTTAAAAAAAGGATAAACACGTTGAGAGAAGAGAACATTATTTGAAATTTTAAAAAGAATAAAATGTAAAAAAAAAATATTCTTCATTGCGTTTTGAACAGCAGCACGTTTGCAAAATTATTCTACCATTGTGCCCTAAATTCGTTTGTTTTTAGATCAAAATACCAACATATTACAATAGGAATTCTGTAGACGAATTTACATGGACCGTATTACCGATCGTTTGGCGTCAACATAATCTGAATGTTATTGATTGTAAACCATAACATTGTAAACATAACTTCGCATGTTTTGACGACCAAATTTATTTTTGGTTTTTAACGTAATTTGGTTTACCTAACGAGCTTCAACGTATATAAACAGTTTTAATGGTATGATATTAAACCCACAAGGTTTATTCTATAAAAATACCTGAGACAGTAACACAACAATAAATACTTCAAACCATCGAAAAGAATCTGCTCATAACATATTCTGCTCAAAACATTCTCATTATAACATTTTCCGAGTTTTTGTTTCAAAAGCGTCTGTGCAGGTTTACAACTGCTTGCATTGGAAAGCATCTTAAAGTTTGTCTTTTTTTTTTAATTGTTAGCGTATAATGGAAACCAACGTATCAAAAGAATACAGTTGGAATTATTAAAAAGAAAATTTTCACGACTCTTATTACCGTTTACCAGGAATCCATGGTGCCTTATGCAGATATGAAACCGTGACAAACTGAAAAATATCGGTTCAGTGGTTATTCTCACATTACCTAAATGGCATTTTTTTAAAAAGGAAATGTTATTTGTACAATTGCGGTCAGATCTTATCGACCTATCCCAAATCCACCAGTTTGGAGCATTCGTATGCTAAACATCTTCCGATGATATTTACTATTTTTTTATGTTGAAAATCAAAGGGTTAGTATCAAATTTCATTTGAAAGGCAAATGCACTGATTTATGAAAACAATTTAAAAATCACCAGACTCCTAACATGTTATTTATCGGTTAGTAAAGAGTTTGAATAAATCGATGAATTTCATAATATTTTTCACATAAGTTTATGATCAAAATGAATATCAACTTTATAATTGGTTTGGCCGCACTACGTCATTTGCTGAGATAATGCATCTCTCTAAAATCCAGATAAAATGTTAGACACCGAAAGCAATTGAGTCTCATTTTGCAAGTTCATCGATTTTCTACTCCAAACGGTGGAGAGTACCATGAAACACCCGGAACCGGTCGGAAGTATGATGAATAGTCGTTTAAATGGTTCTACGTCCTAACCTGCATCACCGAGCAGAACCACATCGTTCGAAAACGCTTACTTGAAGTGAAATTGACTTTTGACAGCTCCCGTCTGCTCTCCGCAAGGCAGAGCTGCCAAATCGAACATTCGGGACGGAGACCGGTGGAGTGTTTAATTATCGATAAATTCTGTTGCACACAATTAAGCGCAAACTTGACGCTCTCGGCAACTTCAATCGATTCGAACTTTTGCGTACCGGTGCGTGCAGGCGGGAAAAGTTTCCATCGCAACGAGAAACTCCACCAGGTGTGCTTATTTTCGTTTCGTCCAAGGGAACGGCCTACCTAAAGTGTACCAACCCGCTCTGCAAACGTTGGTTCGTTGTTCGAAGCAGTTTGCGCATTTATCGAGAAAATCCCGCATCCAGCATCCATCATGGAGGGTTTGATTAATTTTCTGATATTTATTTTTCCATAAAGAAACTTTTCCCGGGCTTTGTTGGTTTGGGTATGGCGTGTCTAGCGCTTGAAGCTAGTTAATGGCAGAAAAATATCCATGAAGGTCCATCCATCCATGGAGGCCATGAAAAACTACATCAAATCGTCAGCACATAGCCTTTTTTTCAGGAAAACTAATGTAAAAAGCGGTGGTAAATTGTGCGATTTTTAAATTGATTTCAATATATTTAATAACCACCCAGCTGTCGTTAATCTTCACGACCTACACCACCATTTCATGTAATACCCTTGAAATACGGCACCGTGGGGTATTTGTGCCATTTTTGCAATTATTGTGACTTCATTTAAACCCCACTGAGACCTTCAACCGATTTTCCATCATTACACACACCCCTCGCTGGGGCAAACGGGAACGCAATTGCAACCCAACCAGATGCATTTACTCGCGCTCCATGCAAAACGCCAATTCTGTGCTGTGATCCACTGACGCCCGATTAATATCGGCATGCAATCGTCACCGAAGGAGCGAAAAAAAAAACATTAATATATGCGCCACTTTCTTGCTCCTGCACGGGATCGGCAGCAGAGGCCCCAGCCACCACCACCGGAAGCGACAACACTTTACGGTGTAAATGTTCGTGCACAATGGCGCGGTTCTGGTGTTTATCGATTTTCAGCCCGTGCACCTGCACAGTGGAATGCAAATGGGCATCGTGCTCCACGTGATGCACTGAACCTTTACGTGATCTTTGGGGTTTCGTTTGCGACGGTTTCGTTCTTAATTCTTCTGCACGTGCAAGGTTAAGGCGAGAATTTAATAGCGTCCCAGGCGTACCGAGGTGGCGAATCGAAGGGCAGGCGGGGAGAAATTATGTTCCGCACGTCGGTTGAATCTAATCGGAAAAGCTTTGTGCTACGGTGGGGCACACTTTAAAACCCAAAGAATTGGTTTTTACTTGCCTTGGGGGTGTATGAACACTATCCTTAATCCTTAATGAGTCAGAAATCTAAAAGATATAAAAATAAAAGATTTGTTTGACGAGAATGGTTGCTTCCAATATTAATTGTTTTATAAATATATAAAAAAGGATACTATTATTTATTTTATCCATACCATTAATTGATTTAAAATGCCAAATTAATTGTATTAAAATAGGATAATTACGCCAGTTTCTTATATTGCAGCAGATAAAAGATTTTGCTTAAAAAATAAAACAAAAAAAATATAAAAAAATACTATAAATAAAACTAGACCGAAAAAAAAATCATAAATGATAGCAAAATGCAAACATGATACCGTAACTTTTTTTTTTGTTACAATTACTTTATGAAATAGAAATTTATTTTCGAAAAATTGTAATGCTTAACAGCAGAAAAGTAATATTTTGAGGTAAATTTCATTTAAAACTCGTAGGAACGAGCTGAAAATAGCTCTCTGAAATTACTTATAATTCAAATTGACGATTAAACTCCTATTCGATGACTAAACTTTCCTGAAACGATGAGTCACCGAATCTATCAGATGCTCACTTTTTTCATCCTCGTAAACTCAAATATTAAAATATTTAATCGACTCTCTCATTCTGGACGGGAAAACTATGTAAAGGTTAAAACCGGTGCAGGGCTTTGTATCGCCGCAGCGTGAAACGGTAAAGTTTCTTCGTCCAGCGGTTGTGGAAACGCCAAACGAACAAAAAACTCTTAGCCGTTCATTCTCGATTTGCCTCCTTGTCAAAGAACCGATGAACAAAAAAACAGTACGTATTCATTTTACATTCTTCAACTTTTGCTTTTACGAAAAGTTTCGAGCGGATGAGCCGCCCTCGCTACAGCCATTCAGCCAAGAAGCACACATTGTACGGCTTGCATCAATGTTTAAAAAGTACATGTTAAAGAAGATGTGTAAAAAAAAAGGGCTCCGCCAAACACGAAGTCCACGGTCAAGGTAAGAAAAACGCGCCACAAAATTGCAATAAAAATACTCTACTCCTCGTTGGCCCATCCCGGCAGCACCACAATTTGCAAAACTTCACCACATTCGGGTCACCCGATCGAGCACCGATGTGCGAGGAAAACAACGGCCGAACTATTACGCCATATCCGGGCATGCCTCCAACGGTGGCGAGCAGGAGGAAGACGACGACGTAATAGGTTAAATGTCTAGCAAACATTTGTTAGCACCAATTTATGTCGCTCGCTCCGAAACTAGACAAAACGCTACGGGTTCGTTCTGTCTATTGTTTCTACAGGGGAGCGCCAATGATCGTCATTGAACGGGTGGAATGCAATGAAACATGAGCAAGCTACGTTTATAGCACAGTATGTGACGTTGGTATGACTTTCGATGCCAGATCGAAATAACTATACTGACCTTGTTTTTTCCGTTGGTGGGAAAAGTTTCCGTTATTGAATTAAATTGTAAGGTCATTTCATGCTAATTATAATCAAATGCTTATAGTCATATTTATAAAATAAAAAGCCGTTCTGGTGGTAACAAAAATCTAATAAACCAAACTAGGCATTTGAAGTATTAAATTTTAAAAAATATTACACGAGGAATACTATACAAGAATCTTAATTTAAAAATTTGAAAACACTTTACCCTTTAGGCATAAGCAAAGCCATGATTAATTATGGCTATTTTACTCATTTGAATGCATGAGTCCAATGTAGACTCAAACATAAAGTAAGTGTGATTGCGGTCAAACCGACTCCCGACGTGACCACGAGTGTTGGTAAAATCAACCAACGATCAATTCGTTGTTTCTTGTATCGCTTTATTCACCACCACCATTCTTCTCTGGAAGCAATTATTTTCCACTTTTGAGTACCAAACTAGCGTAAGCATGCTCGTGTCCGTGCATGCTGATGATTTATTACAAACCATCGCACTGTGACACAATTTCCGCTCAGTTTTTTTTTTTAACACCACCTGGAATGGTGCTGGTGGAAATTATAATTTCTCAGCTAGAACCAATTCTCGATTCTCTTAACGTTTTTTCGCGCACTATTGAAAACCGTACCAATGCTTCAAAGGGAAAACGTAATAACAGAGGAAAAGGAGAGATGTACAAAATGAGCAATTTCTTCGAAATGAGCGACGACAAGTATGAGAAACGTATGAGAATGTGACAGCTTGATCCGTTCTGTTTCAGCAGCTGTTACTTGTATCTCAAACTCTCGTTGCGAGCTACTAGATGGTTGCTATGACAAAAATCCAACAAGGGCCTCGCTGGCAATAAGGACAAGAATGTACAATTGAGTTGATAATAACTCAAAAATATATGTGAATAAGCTAGTAATTTCATGAATACAACAATACCTTTAGAGAAACATTAAACTGTCAAAAATAAATGAGAATGATTTTCCAAACAACTTGGCAAGCAACAAACCATACACACACATTTCCTAAGTCGTATGAAGCTGAGTAAATGACTCATGTAAATTAATCCAATCTGCGAATCCTTGCGAACGATCCTTGCGAATGATTTTTTTTTTTTTCTAAACACACAAACCAGCAAGCCTTCTCGCAGAGCTATTAATCGCGTCACGTTCGCATGCGAAACGCCTTTCGTTTCCGCATGTATACATGCACTTTGTGAGGCTTTTTTCCGCGCGCTTAATGCCTAATTAAGGTCCTTTTGTTGGGAGGCCCGTGTGGCGAAGCAGCAAACGACGGGAGCAACGAACACATTCAACCAAGCCCCAGAATTGTCCACCCATGTACGGTGGGAACGACCGGTGTGTAGGTGTAAGAGAGCGTGGCTGTTATTAACCACAGGCACACGCACACTCCAACACATGGGTCGGTACTATATGAACTACAAGGAGCAAGAAAGGATACCAAGTGGCAGTGAGGTGGAAGAGAAGGGGGCGTCATTTCGGACATTATGTACCACGACGGTTTCCCCCATTCCCAACCATTCCTTTCGTTTCATTTTATCCTACAGCGTTATGTTTTTGGACTTACCAATGACTTACCCCAACGCCACCGATATGAATTCACCTCGTACCTCGTACAAACAACATCGCAAGACGTGCCATGGGTCGATCACGAAAAAAAATGAGCCATGTGTGGTTGTAATACAGAACGAACACTCCGTACCTATGCCGATATTATATTCGTTCTAAGGAAGCATTCACGGACTCCTGTACTGTAGGAATTTTAGGAAACTAGTTTGGTGGTTCTGCTAATTTCGTCAACAGCTTTTGGATTTGTGATGGAAAACACACCGACCACTTAACATCAGCATCAGTGCGAAACAAATTAAAAGCCAACGTAGAGCAATATAATGAACAAGAATTTGGAACTTTAAGCGTAACCTTTGAGATGATATGAAAAGTTCATGCAGTAAAATATTGTACATGTACCGGATTTTTAATTTTTGAAAGAGATCAACAATGCAAAACTAAAAAGGCAACATGATTTAAAAATAGTAATAATACATAAAATAAAAAAATATCATACAATCAGATTAACGTAGTTCATATGTCTATCAGTGTTTTAAAAATTTTGCTTTGTTTTAAGAAAAATGTAGGAAAATATTATTATATTTTTTATTATATTTTTTCAAGAACCATCTTTTATCCAGATTTCCTTCAGCTTCAATGCATAATCAACTGAATCCTGAAAATGAGAATGTATTTTAAGAAAATGTAACTATTACACTGTGCCTATTCTACACCAGAGGTAATAAAAGCAAGTTTCTTGTCTACCACCTTGCGATTGTTGAACTTGAATCTTGAATTTTGAAACTCTTTGAATATTTATGTCTTACTTCTTACGACTTATATAAAAATGCTTACACAAAGTTTGATTCTGGTGACTTATATAATTTTGGGTTGTTTGAACATTTCTATCACCAAGATAAATCAATTTTAAATATTCCATATTTGATTTGTTAACGATTCGCTAACACGTTTAAGTTTGATGAATGAAATGATTTAAAATGCTTAAAGGTTAAAAATAGCTTCACTCCTAGTATTCTTAAAATGCCCAAAAAAATTGAACAATGTACGCGCTGATTAAATAAAACAAGAGCCTCGAGGGCTTTGCTTCCATCTATTACACCCAAGGGTTAGGTGAACACTCAACAGCCCACTTCGGGTGAACGCAACAATGGCAGGCTTGGTATAATTATACGATGGTCTAGTAACTCCGTTCTACTGCCGCAAACCAGAACCACACATACACATACAAAGACCACACCAAACACACCGTGCCAGACGCCAGACGGAACGCAACGGGTCCCCGGTAGTTGAGACCCAAACGTTGAGGCTTAAAATAGACGGGCCTGATTCGTGTCCAACAGGGTCCCCGAGCAAAAAAGCGAATCCGGGACACAAAAAAAACTAACTCTCCCTTCACTAACACAATGAAGCCGACCGGTAACCAACAGCTTCGGTGTGAGTGTATGGTGACCCTTTGCTAGCGTCGGCTGAGGGCTGCTACCCTTGCGGTATGAAATGGAAACATTTCCTGAAGGCGAACGGACATGGAAAACTAAATCGGACACGCGAAGCGCGTTTGGACCTCACTCGCTTAGTGGTCGCTCTCTTTCTCGCATCCTCTTTCTTCACCTGGCTACCATTAGGACCAGCCAGAGGTCTGGACTTTGGTCAGTTTTGTTACGACCGTCATACGAGATGGTAATAAGTGGAATTGCGTGTAAAAGAAGCGCTCGAAGAGTTTTAACGATTTGTGGTTAAAGAGTTGAAAGTTAATAAAACAAAATTATGCACACTCAAGTGAATTTGAAGACGACGAAAACGGTTATGCATTAGTAATCAACCATAGAACCAATCAGGGATTCCCCTGCCTTACCTATCGTGTGGTGATTTCGATTTAAACGAGTTAATAATCCGTTCGAATAATAGCTCCCGACCGTCCTAGGAAAAGCGCCAGTCAAGTGAACAGGTAATGGTACCTCCCAAAACTGGGTTAGCGTTACTTCCCCTTCCCCTAGGGAACAGTTTAGTCCCCCTGGCAGACCCATTCGAGAAAGGAAAGCAATTTTCGATCGCGAGCGCGAGAGTTTTTTTTTTTTTGTTGTAATGTGTAAGGGTGCAAGAGAGTTCCCGTGTAGTTTGCTCATTTTGGGTCACCGATAGTGTGTGCTTTTTGACCTAAATAATGATCCAGTCCAGTGGATTTGCCGGTGGAACTTACATATTTGTTCGCAACTTGAATCGCAAATGAGCAAGATTTTATAGTCCAAAAATTATTCCATTCGGCTCGACTGTGTTGCAGCCATTTCACTACACCGAGCTACTATTACCATAATTTATAACAAAAGATAGGGAACACACCACTTTCGGGAGCATTTCAAATAAACGCTTCCCCATCCGGATGCTCTCGCGGACCGTACTCGGACCCTTAATTTATTACCCAAGGCTATCGTGCAATTACAACATACGTTATTTATCGAACGATAGTGGTTATACATTATGGAGAAAACAATTAACTAGGTTTACTAACGGATTGAGTGTCCCGACGGCATTTCAATCGTCTCTTTTAATGTGTTATTATAAATACCGAAAATGTTACCATGTCAATCTAAGAGCCCTTTGGATATATATGAAGCGATAATGGAAAGTGAAAGAAGATCTTTATCGAATAATTGACTAGCCCGTACACAAATAAATAAAATAATTTAAGGTATTTATCAATTTTTTTAGGAAGATTAGTAATGTTATGAAATTGACGCTGGACTATCAACACGACAGAACCGGTACCATGACAGACTCCCTTAGCAAGGAGTGACTAACCTCCTATGGTTGTTTGAAATAGTCTAGGAGGCCGGAACACTCTAAATATGACTTGAGCTATTACACAAAGAAAAGAGAAAGAGAGAGATATTTTCCCTAGAAAGTGAAAAATACGGTAAACTCGTCATCAATATTTGGAACTATTTAACACAAAAGAATTCTTTTACTCGATAATCTTTTTAGTGATGCTTTAGGAAAACGATATCACTTCCTTTGTGTTGAGTAAAAGGCACGATTTCAGTAATCAGGTGTTTTCAAAATTACAATATATCGTCAAAATTCGTCATCTAAAATCGTCATCTAAAACTTTTATTTAATTCGAAATTTTCAGTACTAAACATACAAAATTTTTACCAATGCTAAAGAGGCATGCATTTCAATCAAAGAATCAAATTTTATCCATCTATGTTTTTATACAATTTTAAATTCAGTTGAATTGAGCACCTTTCCGTAAAAATAAGAAAAAAAATCGAGTTTAAACTTCGATCATTGCACCACGATAACGATTGGACCCTTCTCATTCCCGTGACAATCAAAAATGATCCACTGTTACCCATTGTACTCTGTACATATGTTGGTACATGAATAAGAGCGTAAACTCATATGCAAAAGAAAAAAAACAGACCTCAGCAAATGGAGGTGGAGGTGGAAAGAATAGCAAGGCACAGCAATATTCAATTTTGATCAATCAAAAGACCGGTGAGCTCTACCGCACCGAGTGCAAACTTTCACGCAGAGCTTGATTATGAGTAAATTAATGTTAATTTTTTGTTTTATTTTTTTCTCGTTTTTACTATCTGTTTCAAAACGAAACACTTTTGCACAAAAACTAACTGAAATCGAAACCAACTTTTGTTTCACCCACAGGACCACCGCGCGGAAAGGTGTTGAAAGTTTCCGACCACGTGCACCACGGCGAGAAAACCTGTTTTCACCGAAACCAGTGTGCAAACAGAACCGTGCCTCTAATGGTACCAAGAAAAGCCAAACGTACTCGACTCGGAAAGCAACTACTCATTGTTTCGGCGAGTTTCGGTTAAAGGTCACTTGGCGAGTTTGTTTTCTTGTCCGAGCAAATCAACGAAAGAATCCAGTGGGGAGGCCAACATTATTTCCAAAAAACATCCTGCAACACAAATTACGCTTGCCTGCTCCGATTGCATCTCACGGTGGCCAGCGGGTGGGAAAATCAATTCAGTGCACTTAGAACGCCGTGCCCCTGTTCGAGTCGTTGCTGGAAGACAATTAGTTAAGTTAACGACTTTGCAATCGCCAAGTTTTGGGAAAAGTTAAAGTGAAGTGCAATTTATCAGTGTTCCCGCCATTGTGGCAGAACTGGAACCTAGAGTGGAAAAGCGCGATAGTGCGACGCCGAACTATTTCTGTCTGACTTGCAGTAGCTAGTGTGAACACCCTTTCGAACAAGCAAACAAACGCCCAGCAGCGATGGGTTGTGCAAGTAGCTCTCCGCTCATCAACGGTGGAGGTCCCGGCGGCGTCATTGAAACGGCGAAGGAGGCGGCCACCAAAACCGCCAACGATGTGCTGCACGCCGGCGAAGCGGCAATCAACGGTAAGGACGCTTAATTACTGCACTCCGATTGCGTTTGTTACGTTCAATTGTGCCAAACATTTATGCTCGTTCGGGTTTTATTGAGAGAAGAAAATTAAGCTCCAGATCCTATTGTGTCGGCCTGCAAGCGAGATTTATGATCGTGTTCAACAATACCAATACGATGCTTAAAGACATTTGAGAATTATAGTACATCCAGGTCTGATTTTTGTATTTACAAATGTGTTTTTTTATTTAAAATAATGTTTTGGAACACCCAAACCAACTTATTTTATATTTATATTTAATTTTATATTTTGAAGAAAAAACAAAAACTTAATTTCATGTAAGTGAGTTTTAGTGAAACCTCAAAAACGAGGAAAAAAGTTTCTAGTTTTTTATGTTTTTTTATCTTTACAGATCGCCAAAGGGTATTAGTTTTTGCATTTAATTGGTCTAATTTTTATTATTCATAGTCAAAAAGAGTATTATAACGAGATATAAATATCAAAAAATTCATAGAAAAATGGTTAAAAATATTCAAAAAATAAATATGCTCCACTCTTATGTTTCAATTCATTTCGGTGCATTGAATGTGCCGTATGTGATAATATATTTGAAGTGATTAATTTAAAATTGATACGCAGACAAAATCGTGAGGAAATATTTGGTTCGATTGAATTTCTTAACAAAAAACAGAAGCAATGTAGATAATTTTTCAAACAGATCATCAAACATGGGATTGACATACAAAGTCAAGACAACTGACGATAAATCTGCATTAGATTGTATCAAAAACATGCAATAGTAGTTCTTCAAATACTCCAACGTTGAAAGCAAATATTGTATTCTAAGCTCCTTATGGATCTGTTATTTTCTATGTTTTTGAATGTATTGTTCTGCCAAAGCATACATAAAGTATTTTCAATATTTTTTTTACAATCAGATAGCATTTTGTGGATTTATTAAGAATATTCTTACTCTTGCTATAAAAAAAAATAATCCAGTTGGTCTTATCTACTGGCTGGGCTAACCATATTGGTTTCAGATAAAATGTTGACTAATATATCTAACTATACTCTAAAGCAACTGCATTGTTACATCAACTGAGATGTTACATCATCTCTCGTTGCTTCGTTTCCTCAAAATAAATTTCCAATCGTAGAATCACACATGCACACCACTCTTCAAATGCAATATAATACGTACTATGTATAGCCCGACCGAACTTCAACTTGATTAAAACAATACATCCTGCTCGACGCCATCTCATCGCACACAGCACACGCACAGGCACATCAATTCGCTTCTCAAACATTCCCGCCCGTGTGTTGACTGACAGGGCTATTTATACTCCCCTCGTCCAGCGCCACCTTCGATCAACAAAAACGTTCTGCTCGCCGGAATGATGGCGACGGCTGGGGCCATTGTTAGCTCAGTCACTCAATTTAACGGCCTACCAGTTGGGCTCGGTTCGTCGCAATCGCAAATTCCATTCCCCGTCCATTCCGTGGATGTGTTGAAAAGGGGTGCATCATTACGGGCAATAAACTCTATTACGCCCTATCTCTTACCAGCCACCATGCGCCTCCATTTCACACGTCGCATCGCGAAGCCGCCCCAGGCGGTTTCCTCCATCACATGGCGATCGATGGGCGATTTTACGAACCCATCTTCACCGTGCGAGTGGCGCTAATATTTCCGCCAGGCTAGTTTCCCGAACTGATAAATGGATTGATTAGTGAGCCTCGCTGATTGTACTCGGCCGATTCGGATCCGATCTGCAAGATCAGAACGGGGAAAACTCTCGACCGCCGTGTTTAGCGGCCGAAATAGCAAGCACCAAATTATACCCATCGTAAAGCAGCAGCAACAGCAGCAGCAGTATAGCGAAAGGTCAACGATTTTTTGAAACCATCCCAACCCCAAGCTCACCTTTCTTCTCAAATTGTACGAATTTGACCCGTCAGACGTCACACACACACTCACATGTTCACCGTCAAAGTGTTTTCTAGCGTGTTTTGTTTTGGAGCGGTGGAAGCGGTAGAATAGCTTTCGTAAACCGTCACCTCCTGCCGGACGGCCTGTCCCGCCTGTACTTCCCCTCGTACAAGTACTCCACCCCCCCGAAAGCTAACCATCAATCTAAGCATTTGATGCATATCTTAATTTTATTCATGGCTTGATTTGTACACGCTACCCCACGCTATCGTTAACGGTGGCGGGAGCAACATTTCACAGTTTCACGTTCCCGATGTGGTTACTGATTTCTTCGTTCGATTGCGCCTTCTTTTCTGTCCGGTATCTGCAGGACACGACGGTGAGGTATCGGAAAACTGTCACCTAACGAGTTTATTCGAGGAGCTATTTTAAGCACCAGGTAGCAGCACCCTGGGGAAAAAGCGCGCGGAAGGAAAGTTTTGATTTATAGCTACGCATTTTGCCATAGGTTATGAATGTGACTTGACTGAAGGAAATGAGTTTAAAAATAGTTGCCATTACGCTCTTCATTCGAAACCCGCTTGGTAATTCATATAAAAAAAAAACACACAAACCCTTATCCAGTGGTGCGAATATTATAAATAGTATCACTCAAGCGAAGGCTACGAGGCACAATAATTCACCACCAATGGTACACAATGCCCAATTTCCCACCCAGACTGGCTAATGGATTTTCCTTTTGTCGTTAGCCATTGTTAGCTACACAACATCTCCACTTACAGTGGACCACAGGAATCGGAGCAGGCGTTTCTATGAAGTCGTTATTTGATTTCGGTTTCAAAACAACGCACACCATCACAAAAGCCGTTGCTACGTGACATTTGCAGTTCCACTTTGAAGTGGGCCGTACGTAATGCCCGTACCTATTTGGGTTTCACTTTTCTTTTAAATAAACCCCCAAAGCACAAAAAATCAACGCTACAAGTCAAGCAAAGTATCAAACATCCATTCGTTTGAACTCTCCACACACAGCCGCACACTAGTTGGGTCACATTTCATGCCTTTCCCCTGCGATCGCTTCCCGACAAAGACATAAAATCATGAATAATTAATAAGCTTCCCCAATATTGGGTTGTTGTTTCCGTTTGGACTTTTGTGGTCCTTTTTTTATTCGCGCAGGTTTCGGTTCCCTTTTCGGCAGCGTTTGTTTTGGCTTCTCCGATCGCCACTTTCGTCTGTTTACTTGCGCTTCATTTTACCCTTATTTGGTTTGCTTCCTTCCGGCCTGCCGGTTGCACACGGAAAGCACAAATCCCGAAATCACAGCCATGTTTTCTTCCACATGGTTTTTTTTCGGTTCTTTTATGCGACATGTCTGGGGCCGCGTAAATTGTTTATTTTGGTTTCTCCTTTCGATGTGTTATGGTTGATATTTGTTTGTTTTTATTCGTTTTCTCGCTCGCCATAGTCGATGTCGGTTTGAATCGAGAAACGCTCCGTAAAGTTCAAGGTCTTAATTGAGCAAGACATGTTTTTTTGCTTCCGATCGAATTAAAGTATTGAAGAACCCAAAGGATAACGACGTGTTAAGAAAAAAACGACGTCAGATTTCATAGTTAGTCATAACACTGGCATATATTATTAAGCATAATGTAAAAATCAAATAAGTTCAAATATCTTAAATTCATCGTAATAAAAAGATACAACAACATTTCACGATTTTTAATTGTCTTCCAATGTATTATTTTTGAAGAATATTATTTTCATAAAAATCTGCATGTTCAGCTCTGTTAGACACAATATTCACAGGAAATCTCTAAATCTGAATTAATCCTATCAAATGTACAAAAAATGTCAACACATTCTATTTAAACAAAAAAATTTGAAAACTTAAAGCATACAGATTGGATGGCAAAATTCGTACAAAATTAATGTATTGATAGACGGATAAATGTAAGAACAAAAATACCATATTTTTTATAAAAAATTAAACCAAAACTAAAAATATTACAGGTTTATGTTAAAATGGGTTTATTAAATTTTTGAGATTGTTCTTATGGTTGGTTTGGTGTTTTTTTTTACTTTTGTCAAATGCGTCCATCATAGCTCGACTAAATGTGCCTCAACGAAATGAAAGCTTAGTCTCGATCGCGCCATTCCTTGGTGGCAAATGTATCGAAAAATAAGGATTAGTTTGCTCACGACTTCGATAAATTATAATCCTTCCTTCCTTCCTCCCCATTTATTCATGCAAACTGCAATGCAATGTAACACCCACCCACCAGCAAATTATTAATCCCGGGCGGCAAGTAATAATTCTATCAACTTTTTAATCCTTACGCCACAAACTGTGGCTTTTCCATTTTTCATGCCACCTTCATGCGTACGAAACTAGTGCGCGGTGTTGAATTCCCAACCAAACCCGGGCGCAGAACAATAAATAAACAATGAGCCATCGAAGGCAACACCGTGAACCGTGCCGAGGCTGTGTGCGCTGCCGGCGAAAGGCTGCCAGGGTGCTGCTGGTGGTTATCGCATAGAAGAGATATGAAACCCAACGCACAATAGAGTTATCGCTAAGACGCGCGCGGAACCCACCGGGCGTACCGTCGGTAATTGAATTTTTGCGGCCGTCCGCGTTGCCCGTTAAGCGTTTCAAATATGCAAGACGTTACCTTCCACACTTCGGTTCGAGCGGAAGGTAACCGATAATAAAAACGATACCGCCTGGTGTCCCCGTGGGCAGTGGGTGTGAGTGTAGGGAGACGAAGCCGGGCGGTGTTTGAAATCTTTCCCTTTAGCCAGTAACTAGCCCCAGCTGATGTTTCCACGATGTCCGCAATAGTTCCGAAGGGAACCGAGGTTGTGTTCCATCAAACAACCCATTAATAAGTATTGATCGTCCACTGGGCGAGGGACCAGTGGATCGATTAACAATCTTCCCAGCACCATCCGTCCTTCCGTGACGCGGAGAAAGGAGCAAAAACAAAACTATAACCCAAACAACACACCCAAAAGTCCACTCGGGACAGGTGTTTCTTATGCATGTTTTAGCTTCTCCACGCGTTCATTTCTCCTTAACCTCCGTCCCTGCTGTCGGTGACCTTTCGCTGACGGTTCGAATGTATATCCTTGCCCACAGGTCAAGGCAGTTCAACGTGCCCCGATAATTTCGAAAAAGGTGGCAGCGTAATTTCACGCTACAAATGGTACGAAGTGGTTGGTCCAACTCGATTCAAATTTGATCTTGATTTTTGACAGTTACTTTCATCGATCATGTGGTAAAGTGAACAATGCTGTGTTGGAATATACAAAGCCAAGAAGACGAAGATTGACACTATCTACAATCAGGCTTGGTACATTTGAGCGAATAAACCAAATATTAACGACACCAACGTTGGTTTTCATCCAAATAACACGATGAAACTTCATTGCTGTTGGCTTGAAAGCATCGCCTACTATGCCTTTTACAAGAGTGTCACCGGCATCGTTTACCAGCGGCTTATTCAGTGTAGCTCTAGCTACAATTTATTTTACTTGCCCAACGCGGCTCTAAATCAAAGGTCAACAATGTTTTAATGAGCGAAACCCGGGCTGCCTAACGAGCAGGAGCTAAATTAAATGCCTTCACCAACGGCTTTGACAAATTGACAAGTGGTGCAAGAAAAATTGCACCCGCTACGGTCGAAAGCGGAAGCGGATGCCGGTGGTGCTATTTAGGTATTTTCTGTTGCGTACTTCACAAATGTATTTCTGGGCATTTCTATAGGAAGACCTTGACTTATTTTAAAATGTTGCTGTTTGTAGAGGGAACAGCGTAATTTTTTTTGTATTTTTTTTGCCATTTTTAGGGTAAAGCTATAAGAAAAATATGTAGGCATTATACAACAGATCATCTATTTAAAATGTTAAGATAGCTGCCACGGTGATTTTGCATCTAGATGAAAGCAAAACATTCAGTTCACTTTGAGTTTCTTTTTTTCAGTTTTTTTCCGTTCAAAACAAACGGTGTTTTTTTTTATTCACATGTTAAAATATATCGAACACACACACAGATAAACACATCCTTTTCACATGCATCAAAAGGTGCCTTTTTTTATTCTTTCAATTTTCATTTTATAAACAAAAATGAGTAAACCTCAGCTTAATTCTAAATAACGAACTTCTTGAGAAACCAGTGAGATTGTTTTAGAATGTAGTATTCTTTAAGCAATGACCGCTGAAAAACTAGTATATTTTGAATTGCTATAATTATAATTTATAAGAAACTTAGAATTACATTCATAAGTTAGGATGTATACATTAGCATTATTAAAATAATTGGTTAAAACAACCTTTTGATAAACGAAATTTAAATAACCTATTTGAATACTAGTAATCCTAGTCATAGTAATATTTTAACATGGTTTTGTTTTTATAAGTATTTTTTTTTTATTTTTATTATTTTTATGTGAATCGAAACTCAGTACTCAACAGTATTTTAATCCTAATATTTAAAATGCAACATTATGATTCATGATTTATTTTCTTAATCGCTCTTTAGCTTTTTATAATGCTCTTTGACTTTTTTTAATGCCGAACCGGAGTAAAATATCTTTTTGTATTAATAAATTAATAAAGTTTCCCTTATTTTTTGTATAATCGAAATCATATTAAATACCGAAACAGTGACGCATTTTGAGCGATCTTTATTAATGTCAGAAAACTATTTGACAGCACAAATTATGACATCTGTTGCATTTACTAACCTATAGCCCTAGCCCATTTCTATAAATATAAAATCATTGCAATCGAAATTGTAAGCTACTGTAATGAAAAGAAACATACACTTTAATACGTATGCTAAATCCCTTCCTCGGTAGGGCCGGAACGCAACAAATGCACAAAGCAAATTCACATGCATGCTTGGAGTCACCACAAATCTCCATTCCGTTGGTAGGGCCACACTAAACTCAAAACCAACAACCCATTGCACGTTCCACATTTGCATGCTTCATTCGGTGCGGCTTTTATCCGGCCGAGAGCTCATAACTGAATGCAGCAACCGCCTACTGAGGGAGACGGGGGAAAAAGAAAACCACATCGGCTCAACTTTTTGCACCCGTCGAATGTTTCGTACGAGAACGGTTGCCTGAATGCTAATTAATGTGATACACGTTTACGTGTCCATTTTGTAAAACTGAAACCCTTCTCCCCTTTCCCACAACACCCAATCGTGTTGGGCCTACCTGATGTCTTACATTTGTTTTTGCCATCGTCGAGTTTGTTTACACGAAAGAGAAAGAGATAGATGAACGCCTTTGACCCGAGAAGCTTACAGATGACGAGCGCAGAAAGACAGTTTACTTATTTATGGCTTCCGGGATACGTTCCGGGTGACATTTAGTGCTATTCATTCCCTCTGTTGCTTATGTGTGCGTGTGTTGTGAAATTGGATTGAGATTTAATTTCTTACTGTTTGCCACAATAAGTCAACGCAACTGATTTGCCCTTTCATGCCTTAAACATTCGTCTAATTCAGTGACACTTTCTCCTCCGTACCTCCTTCTTCGCAGACGTCGGTGAGCATGTGAAGGAAGCGGTCCAAAACGTGACACACGAGCTGGAAAACGTGCTCGGCGGTAAGAAGGACAAGTCCGACCGGGTCAACGAAGACGACCCACAGCCCACAGCAAACGGACACGGTGACGCGGACAATGCCGATTATCAGATCATTCGGCTCAAGGGCTCGAAACAGAGCAGCGTCGAGGAGACGGAGAAGATGGAGAACATGAAGAACGACCTGCTGACGAAGGCGCAAAGCTTCGGCGACGACACCGACCGCATGACGGACGACCTGATGAAGGAGACGGAAGAGCTGATGCGGGACGCGGAGACCGGCATCGCGCACGACGAGATGACGACACGCATCACCTCCACCGAGGACGGTACGATCGAGATCCTTAATCTGGAAGGTAACGCGCCCAGCTCTCCGAACCATTCGATTGACAGTTTGAAAACTACTTCACCAGAGCCCGAGATCGAGCGGATACTGGCCGGAGGAGAGGAGGGCGCCGCACCGCCAGACTCACCGAAGGCTACCCTCAACACGCTGACCGTACCCGCGTCCGCCAAGGAGGAAGGGCCGGCGATGGAAGCGACACCACAGAGCGCCACGGACAAACCGGACGTGTGAGTACGGTAGGGCGGGCAGGCATCCTCCTTACCATGCACGATCGACCATTGTCCTCGTCTGAATTT
Source organism: Anopheles farauti (assembly GCA_000473445.2). Taxonomy (NCBI): domain Eukaryota; kingdom Metazoa; phylum Arthropoda; class Insecta; order Diptera; family Culicidae; genus Anopheles; species Anopheles farauti. The sequence goes on from KI915044.1 coordinate 2,829,514, forward strand.
CATCCCATCCTCTTACAAACACACAAAACACGCACATTAAAACAAACGCACACCTTTTAATGACCCTCGAGACTTTTCAACGTCACGACTTCAACAAGGACAATCGTTGGTCTAGACATTGTTTTTCCCTATAAAAAAGTTCAAACAAAAACAATCATTCATCTCGCGACATTACTGTGTACATTACTGAATTAAATGTGTAATGATTGGAGAACGTAGCGATGTACAATTTCAGTTAGAAAAGGTAGAGATATGGTGTGTAAACTGAGAAAAAATATCTACCAAAACCTATTCGATGTTAGTTACTCATTTCATAGTACGATCCGTTCATTCGCTGTCAGTATGTTTTATCTGCACTATTGTATATAAAATCGTTTTAAATGTAAGTAAATGTAAAAAACAAACTGGAAAAAATATTGAAAATAAATGTATTGTTATTTCAGAGATAAAACCTAACCGATTGTTGTAGTTTAACATGGTTATTTTTTAACGAGTTTTCTACAGATGTTTTTATAGTAGATGGCCGAAAAGATTAAATTAATTTGATATACGACTAGCCATAATACTTTCCTAATCATCACTATATAGGTAGAAGTATTTATGGCATTTGAGACATAGTTATATTGATTAATTATTTCTTAATAATGATAAAATAACATTGAGTTTGATGTTGATATATATTTGTTCTAAATATGTATTGTAACCCATATTATATACATAACCCATATTATAGTATATTGTAACCTACACTAGCATACATAAACATTTTAAATTGTAATTTACAAAACATAAAATTTACTTTACCAAAAACTAGCTAGCTTTACTAACGTTTTGGTTAATGTGTGAAGAATGCTTTTTGAACAATGCAGTATTATATTATCTTTAATGAATGTACTAATACGTCTCGTATTCTAACATATTTTTATCTAATCTTGTTGAACGGTGTATACTAAGATTTGTAACAAAATGTAAGTATTATAAATTTAAGCTGTGCTTTGAACAAAGTTGACAAAGCAGAAAATATGTGAATACCAGCAAAAGATATACAACTAATGCAGCGAGCTATTTAATATGCGTGATTAAACGGTTTTGTTAAATCGTTTCAATTCCATTGTGATTGTATAGGACAAAGCAAACTAATGAAACCAATGAAAATAAGAATAAAGTATTTTGAATAAAAAGTGTAAAAAAGCTTAAGAATAAACATATTTTTTAATTTAGAAAAGGTTCTCATATTTTTAGAAAGCAATCTAAATGCTGTTATCTTTCCGAATATATATTTAAAATTGTTCTCTTGTCTTTTTTTTTTACCTCCACAGAACAATTGTATTTTAGGGCTTTTGGCAACTAATTTTTATTAAAAATGGCATTGCTTATGTTATTTATTGGCAAATTGTATTATGCTTCTTTTTTTTCTCGAAAATTGTATTCAAATAGAAAAGAAATAGCTTTTTTTCTCCTACAGCGTTTGCGTTACAAAAAACGCTAAACATCGTAAAATAGAAGATGCGTTGAAAACGGTGTAACCATATTTTTCTAGAAAAGTTTTTTGTGAATAAGAGCTTAATGCTGTCCAATTTGAGAAAAAATTGTTTCAATTTTAAAAAGCTCCCAAAGCAATCGTTTTCACATGTAACAACGAATCCTTCCCGTGTAATCTAACAGTTTTATTCATCCATCATTTTAGTGGGATGAAAAAGAGAAGAAAATAGTTTAGTGTATATCCTCAGAAAGATGACCTCATTCAATTTTCCACCTACATGCTCGGATTCCTGCTTGCCACTGGCCTCCCCCAAAACACGTGATTAATGGACCAATCGAATTTCTTTTCCCACGCTTCATTCCCTTCCCCGTGGTGTGGGAATGGGAATAAAAAACCAACTCCACGCAACAACAACAACGCAAAAAACCTCTTCATCATCACTATTACTCACCATCCACGATGGAAACAGATACGACGACCCAATCTACGGTACCCCTCAGGTGTCGATCGATGGAGAATCGATGACCAGCAGCGAAGAGTTCTTTCGCACGGAGGTCCTGAAAGCAACGTCAACTCACACACCGGGCCGGACGGTGAACCGGCGCCCGAACAACGCTGCCCGCGCACCCCCTCCCTCCATCGCAGCCGCCAACCGTGTGCAACGATTCATTTTCAAACTTAATTCCATCATCCTCAGCGACATCGAGGAGCGGGTGGACGAGGAGGGCAGCATGGTGAGGCAGCTCGAACGAAATCCGGATCGGGTCGTGGAGCTACTGAGCAATCCATCGGTGGACAGTGCCGAAGGTTGTGACGATGCAAGGGACACACGTAAAGCCCGTCGAAAAACACCAAACGGTCTACGAAGACAGCAGTCGATGTCGGTCGAAGTAGGCTCGGACGACGAGAACAAGCACGACCAAATCGATGAAGACCAGATGATTCTGCTGCGGGACATTCCGCCAGTAGTGAGACTAAGAGCATTGATGCGATTTAAATCGCTCGATGGCTTCGGCAGGGACGCGTCCGTGGAAAGGCCGGACAAAGGCCGAAGGCGAATGAAATCGCTCGACACAGTGGACGCATCCATCGAGCAGGACTCAGAGGAGTACGACGAGCCGCCGCCGCAGCCGCCACCGGAGAACGACGATGAAAATACTTTAACGAACGTTTCGTACGACCCGGTCGAGGAGGAACGCATCTGCGAGGAACTGCTGGAAGAATTGCGTACCCTAGAACGTGCGGATCGTGTGGAAGCTGCGAATGGGAACAGTCCTGCCATCGATGACGATGAGTTGACGCCAGATGTTTCCTTCCCCGCCGACGCTGACCACAAAACCGCCTGGGAGAAACTGCAGGACTATCTGCAGCGGGTACCGAAACGGCGTGCCAGCAACTACGATCTCTTCGACGACAGTGACGAGGAAACGCTCAAGACACTGTTCAAGCGTCACAAGCTGAAGCTGATGTTTCACTACAGCGACAGCTCGAGCGAGTCCTCCGACACACTCTGATGTATGCAATGGCCACACCGCACTTCGCACTTCGCACTATATGCATAATTTCTTCATTCTTTTTTTTTTGGTTCACTTTTTCTCGGTGCTTCGGTACGCATTTCTGCACTTACGCTTGCAGTTTCGGAGCAAGCCCACTACTATGCGACTCCTGACGACGGGAGCTCTACTCGTGTCAAACAACATGCAAAGTAGGCGTTAATGCATAATAAACAAGCGTTCGTAGATTAAGGTTACAACCTTGATCTCGGTTTGTGTGTGTGTGTTTCCATTCGAGAGGCAATAAATGAAAATAGGTACAGGGGAGTGCATTTTGAAATCGATCCATAAATAGAAAGTATTTAATACGGTCACGAACTTTTGCGATTAAGGTGCAATGGAAGGTAAGTACATTTATCTGTATTGGAGCATTAGATATAGAAATTTATTAATTTATTTTACATCTTGTAGCTAGTGCATCAAATCAGTTACTTACGGTAACTAAATTAATGACCACTGTAGTAGGGATTCATGTCATAATTGAGAACTTTCCACTCAATTCACTAGTCGCTCAGTTCATGTTAATTAAGTCTAAACGACTTCCAATGCACTCAAAGATGTAAAGATGTAGAAAAAATTATTTTCTAAAAACAGATAATTAATCATATCTTTCATGAACTAGTTTTAAGGAAAACTGCCGTTGCGTTTATTTTGCTGAAAATTACAGTTCAATTTGCAATAAAACGGATGAATTAATTTCAATTTCTTGGTTTATTTTTACCGATACAATTAATTTGAATTCCGATTTGTTTAATTTAATCGAATTGATTTTTTTCAGTGCATAGATATCATAATTGATAACCTAAAGATAAAAAAAACCTACATAAAAATGTGAAAAAGGTTGCATAGTAAAACAATGTCGTGTTTCATCGGTTATAAGTATAAATTCTCATTTTTATCATATGTTCTTGCAATTTACGATCGAAAAAGTTTTGCAGTTTTTAATGAATGTAGCTAAATTATTCAATTTGATATTTACGTGATGATAAAGTCATAAAATATAATAAGAATTAACGTTATTTAATCTCATTATACATTTGTCGTTCTATGAACGATAAGACAAATTTAACCGAAGCAAAGTGAAAATGCAAAGTGAATTCTAGTTATTACTTTTTATCAAAAAATCAATTGATGCAAAAAGCACAACGGCATTTGATGCAGGTCTAGGACATAGAACCCTAACAAATACGACCAACATCCATTATCATCTCTGTTGCCATGGTTACATTGCCTTGGTCGCAGTAAAAGCCATACTTCAGAACGCTCTTTTGCTCTGTTTAACGTCACCATCATAATTGAATTCAATTTCACACGCACTTCAGCGACAAGATATGGTCAATGTCGCTTGTGTGAGTGTGTGCGTTATGACCACTGCGATGATAATGAAATTAAACAAACAAAAAATCCAAAAACTCACTCGTTTACCATTTATTCACGTTTATGTAATGGATGCCAAAGTTAGCTTCACTATTACCCAATGAACCCGTAATCGTTTCCAAATGTCACAAAGATGCGGGTGCAACAACGAGGGTTGTAACCGCACATCCATTAGCACACCGGAACGCAGTGTAACCGGAACGCTGCTAAACGCAACCGCCGCTCTACATTTTCGATTCTAGTCATTCGGAAATGTTCACCACAGCGCCGGTCAACGCGATGACCTCAATCTCGACGGCGGCACCGAGAGGCAGCTTGACACCGCCGAAGCACGTACGGGCCGGGAAGCTGCTGCTGAACACTGCAAAAAGACAGGTTTTAGGTATTGTTCGGGACTGTCCCATATTTGCCTTCTTTTAGATACAGCGTGAATCGAAACGAGTGAACAGAATGCGAAACAGAGGAAAACAAACAGCGGAACGGAAGAAAACCAAAACGAAAGCATTTCGCTTATCATCATGTTCACCACTACAACCCGCCCTACCTTTCTTGTACTCGTCGTTGACGACAGCGTAATCGTTCATATCACCCAGCAGTACGGTCGCTTTGACAACCTTATCAATGCCAGATCCCGCCTCGGCCAGCAGGTTGGTCAGATGCTCCAGGGCTTTCGCCGCCTGGGGACCGGCGCCACCAGGCACCAGCTTGAGTGTGTCCACATCCAAACCGAGCAAACCGGAGCAGTAGACCGTACGATCGGCTACGATGGCTTGGCTGGAAGTTTACAGAGTGAAAACATCAGCAAAGAAATGTTGTACAAATTCGGTAGGCTAAAATGCCCGTACGTACCTGTACGCTGCCACCGCTTTTGGGATCTTCTTAGTGGTGATCACTTTGCGCACGATCGACGACATATTGCTGGCTCTGGAGGGTTGTAGCTTTGCCGGTTTTCTATGGCTTCCAGTGATCCGGTTACGGCTGCTGCACTTGCGCGAATGACGACCACAATCTTCGTTCACAGATACGGCACAGCGTTGGATCTACCGAAACTGTTGTTGTTTATCAGTTGTTGTTATGGGCGAGCGAGCGATTGGAAGAGCAACTTTGTTTGTGCAGGGGTTTTGAGCTCCTCTTTTGATGGTGTGGCTCTAAGTGCTAAAATTGTTTACTAACAATTCTGTAAGCAGATGAAAATTGAATTTTCGAGATCATGATAAACGAGGAGAATCAAAATGAGATGTTAGCACATTTACAGGATAGTTACTAAATTAATTTCCTGCTCTCTTTCTCTGTACCAACACCCCTGCAAACTTCTTTTTTCTGCTCTGCTTTTCTTGATTCCGTTGTCGATGATCAGTGCATAGCAATATTGAAGCATTTTAATGTGGTTTGAAACATAAAAATTTATGCCCATCCTCTGTTCCATGGATTAATAAACAAACCAGTATTTACACTTTCTGCTTATGCTTAGATTGGTTTCTTTTTCTAATAATTTTGCTACATCAAAACACCGAAACCGATAAATGCATCAGATTGCAAACCACTGATCAATACTCTCTCGGTAAATGAGTTGGAAGCCGACGCTTATCAAGAACTATTGCATAAGTTCACGGTGCCAAAGTACAAATGTATAGTTATTAGCATGGTGTATTAGGCAATCAATTACAAACAGATTGAAAAAATACGTTTTTAAAGGAATAACATCGGATGCAAATTTATTTACGCCTGAAGCAGTTGTAACAAAGAAACACGCCTTCAGATTACCGATTGTTGGTGCGATGTGGAAGCTTTGTCTCATTTTTACTAAAGCAATGTTTTGAAACTCAAAAATAGTTAATCCAATTCGAATTTTTACATTTAGATTACCTGATTCTGATACTCTTAAATGTTTCAAGTTAGATTGGTAATATGAAACCCTAAGAAACTAAAAAAATGGTACCGATACCCCTCAATAGATGGCGTCAAAAAAATGTTCATTTCGATACAGAATTCAAGCACATGGTGAAATTCTAGCTTTTGTTAATTTACAATTTTAATTACTATACCACATACGTAAAATAAAGAAACAGTTTTACTAGCAAAACTATCAATTATTAAAATAAAATCTCATACATTTCAGAAACTTGTGTAGGATATAATAAAACGATGAAAGTATTAAAAGGTAAAACTGATTTTATTTCAACACAAAAACTGCAACAATCTGTATCAAAGAGTACAAAGCTCTTTCACCGGTTCAAAAGATGTATTTCTTTTAGTTCACAATATCTAAACAATGTTGTGGAATTGCGAGGTAAGAAATATAATACCGTTTCTTAAATAAGTATAGTAAATTCAACCGCATTATACAATGGTTCTTTTTTAACTATGATAAATCACCTACATGCACGTTAAATACATCACACTAAATGTAAATAACATTTAAAACACTGCTCTTTGTGCAACGTTAATACTGCTTGGCTGGTATTAATCACATCACAGTTTTGTTCAAGTGGTGTTTCACTGTTCATAATTTCTATAAATATATGTCCGGACGGTTGAGGAAAGTGTTATGGTGCCCTTTTTTTAATTGGTGGGCCTGTGAACGGGTTGAAGTAAGCATACAAACTTCGACTCAACGGCGAAGCCATTTCATATGCCAACTTGTTCGCACCATTCCTCACCGCAACACTCGCTCCATGCTCGATCAGCGATTCGATCAGCTCCCACCGCTCGTCCTCGAACGCGTAATGTAGCGCCGTGTTTCCTGCCTCGTCTTGCGCATCAATTTCAATGCCTCGTTCCACGAGCGTCGCAACCATACGCAGCACCATGAGCTCGTACCGTTTCATCCACCGATGATGTTTTGCCAGTGCCATCAGCGCGTTGTATCCACGCTCGGCAACCGCGTTCACGTCGACGCGTGGTTTCTGCAGCAACTTTTGTGCCGCTTCCAGTTGGCCTTCGACATCCATCTCGAAGTAGGTAAGCAACCCGATGAGCGGTGTCGAGTCGCTCCAGAAACGATGGTTATAGTCGATGTCATAGTCGCGCTCTAAAAACCATTGCACGCAGCAAACGATCGAGTTGTGGCACACGCGGGCAAACAGTTCCGCCGCTAGCTCCTTACGCTTCTCGCACAAACAATCGAAAAGCAGCCGTCGGCTGTCCGGATGCTGCTCCAGGAACGATTGATTGCCGGAAAAAAAATCTCGATTATGATGGCCTACGAACCACGGGAGATATATGTGAGCACACTCTCGAAACCAAGGCAGATGCGCTAACTGAGGTATGAGCACCATTGCCGCGCAGTAGTGCATGTGGTTTAAACTACGCTCCAGCAGATCTCCATTCAGTAGCTCGAGCCGTGCGCCATGTTCTAACAAGAATGTTACCGTTCCACAGCACGATGCCAGCGAGAGAGGCAACTGGCCGTCGGGTGTTGGACCATTTACATCCATTCCGTGCGCTAGCAGCTTCTCCAATGCTGATCCTCGTAGACCGTTTTTACACGAGATGTGCAGTAGATTATGACCGGCCGGGTTTACGTACGACAACTGGGCGGACTCGTTCTTGCTTAGTAGCAACTCGAACAAGCTTTCGAACCGATCTACCAAATGTATCGGTAAACGACCTTCGTTGTCGAGCTTCATGACATCCATCCCATGGTCGAGTAGTTTCTCGACCAGCGACTTGTCACGCCAGGTGACTGCCACGTGAAGGAAAGTCCTCCGATCACAACCAAGATAGTCATCCAGCTGCTTCCCATTCGCTTCTAGCCTGGAAACTGTTCCCGTAAACCTTTCACGGAGGCCGCGTAGATCGTTGTAAAATACTGTAATGATAGAAATTCAAACATTATACCTCCAATGTCAGTAATATCCGCGAGCGGTGAAGTGGTTTCGGCAGCTTACTATCATCTGGTGGGGTGTTGGAACATTTCGCAATATCAACCTCCTCACGGAGCTCCGGAACGGTTTTCAAAAACACCAAGTAGAATTTCTCGTACGAAATCTTACTTAAATTATATTGCATAACGGCTTTTAGAAGTTTTTGCTTATCTGTCATATAAAATTCTCGATGGTGTTCGAGCACAAATATAATTCCTTCCTCATACGCATTGTGCAACAGCAAGCGTAACAATTCAAACGCCGGGGCCCCCTCCGAATCCTTCACCTCGAAGATCTCCACCATCAAAGGCTCGTGCTTGTCGTAGAGCTCTTTTACGAACGTTAGGTGTTTGCCTCTTATCAACGTGTGCAGAATATTCAGTTTGGAGTATTTTCCTTGCAACCGCAAAAGATTCAAATGTTTACCGATTTGCTCAAAGCAATAAGACAGCGCTATGCCATTACTAATCAACGCATCGAGTGTGGTTGTTTCGGGCAGCTGTGCAGTTAAATCGATCCCATGCTCATTAATGAACGATTCACACACCTTCTTCACGGGCACCGGTTTCGCGAAGTTCCAGAAGGTGATGTATTTGTCCATTTCCGGTTCGTAGTGAAAAATTTTACCCAACGCCACCATTTTCGATTCGCGAAACTTCGTGGTGCGATACTGCAGCAGGCTTTCGGTAAGGAACTTCATCATGCTCGCATGCTGCGGCTTGTGTATGATCCGTAGCAGTGCGTAATGGTTGTTTTTATCACGTGCGAACGGATCGAACTGATCGTTGTACTTTGTCAGTAGCAGTGTGACCGTGTCCCGTCGCGTCTTTTCTACCGCAGCCATGAACGGTGTCACGTTCTGCTCGCCGGAAGCTACGCTTAGCAACGCACCTTTTTTGATCAACTTCTCTGTGATCACATTTGTTGAAAGACGGCACGCGAGCTGAAGATAATTCGCTACGTTCGTCCTCATATCACTTCGATCGAGGGAAAGCACCCCGTTCGGTAGCAATTGTTCAATAAACCGTCGAACTTCGCTCCACCTTTCGCGTTTACCAACGTCCAATGCAACGAATGCGTTTCCTTCGTAGGGATGGCGTAGTAACACAAACACCTGTACGTTGAGCGGAATGCCCGCGGGACATTTGGACGCAATCAGCCAAGCTTTCAAGCTTTCTTCCTCGGTACAAGCAAGCAATATCGGTCTTCTCTTCCATCCCACCTGTTCGGTCTTCCACATGAACTGATGCTGAACCGTGTACCGCGCGGTAGTCCAATCATCGTCGTACCGTTTGAGCAGCAAATCCACCACACTTTCCGCTTTGTTTGCAATCGCCGCATGCAGAGCCGTCCACCCGTCTGGCGTCGGTTGGTACGGATTGACTTCTCGGTTCAGTAGCAGTTGCTGCACTTGTTCTAACGATCCTTTGGCTGCTGCACGATGCAGGGGATATGATTTGAAGCGTTCCGATTCAAACTGAGCACGCTCCATTGCTTAGCAACCCTTTTGTCAGCAGCTCACCAGCACAAGCTCTTTACTGTTGTGGTACGCGTATGTACTGGACGTATTTATCAGATAGGTGGATTGCATAAAACGGCGTAAGGCAAAATACCGGGTGGGCAACATCGCGAAAACGATGTACGTATGACTCACTCCTTAATGCTCCGAGTAACCATTAACCAATCCAACAACAACAACAACGAAATTGACAACCAAAACAAACCGTATTATTGGGGGTGTGCACACTGGCGAGGGAAACCATAGATGCACACAATTAAACAATTGAAAATGAAACAGAACTTCATCATTGAATGCTTCAAGCCTATTGGAATCAACAGATGGCAACAAACATAAAATAACATCTAAGACTACTAGTGAGCATGATCAAAAAGGCACAAACGAAAAATGCCCATCAAATTTTGTCACTTTTCTTTACTAAAACAATCCAAAAAAAGGACACTAATTTCACTAACACACCAGCCGCCCACAAATTTCTTTTTATTGTGACTTAGACAGAACACACTCAATTGATTTCTAGTGATTTCTATACTTTAGTAAATGGCAATTTGTTCGGACGCATCCCTAAACTCCTTCTCCAATTGTATTGCTGCTGTTTTCTGCAAATCTCACGCATCGTTTTAGTAGCGGTCACGGCCAACGTGATTCGAGTACGTACACACCCGAACCATCTCGCGGGACATGGAAGGTGTAACCAGCAAAACTCGTCCGTAAGTACACACTTAACTGGCAAAGTCAACTTTAAAATTAATTAAAGAAAAAAAAAACAAATGCCATATCCTAAACTAAAACTAACGCACACGGTACGTACGCACGTTTGGTCGCGTTTCGCACCGAACGTTTAAGTTACGTGGGGTAGTATAAGTTCGCAGAACACAAAATTCCGAGCTCCAAAATATACATATACGTGCATTGGCGTATAAGAACTGTCTACGGGAACCACATGCAGTCACGTATCGTAATAGGATAACTATAAATTAAGATAAAGGAAACTTTTAACCTACGTTGAGCGGTGCCACTTCGTCGAAAAGAAAGCGTGAGTTGAGATTAACTAGTTCCACCTCTCTAGTACCCAGCAGTACACCGTACGCTACACAGCACCTGCACCACGGTCCCATCTATCATACTTGCTATCACTGTCCCAAGCGTATGCAGGAAGAATGAGGGAAGATAAAGTTACATTTTCACACTGCCTTCAGCTTTCTGGCTTAACTATCTCTCGCTTTCTATCTGCACAAACTTTGGTAAAGCTTTGCCGTTCCGTTTCGAGGGACGAGCGCCTCACGATCTCTGACCACTAGGCTCTAAGATTTCAATTAAGTTGTTTAAATAAGTAGTTCTAGTATTGCTAGGTATAGTAAAGTCTGCCTCGTTTTTCTCGTATAATTGTGCTGCTATCGTGATTCGATTCTACCGGTGATGCTAGTCGTAACTGTATATGTCAAAAGCATCGTTAGCGGAAGGAACAACACGCCCCGTGCAATCGCCGCTGCCGGTGAATATTGCAACGTGGTTAGATCAAAAGGGATGATGATCGTGGCGGTGGCGGTGATGTCATTCACGGAACAAAGTCAAACGCTGTCGGTGGCGTTCGCGTTGCCGGCGGCGTCACGCTGCACCTGATAAAACACCCACTCCTCCATGAACGACGGCACAAAGGCCGAGCTCTTGGTGAAGGTTACCTTTGGCGTTAGCTTCGCCAGCTGATCCTCATACATTCGCAGCGATTCCGGGCAGCTAACGCCATTACCCTACAAAGATCGGTGGCGTTAATCGGACGGTGAACAAGGGAAAAAGTAAAATTACATCCAACCTGCTACCTCTCATCACTTACATGGGTCATAAACTTTCCAGTCGGCTTCAGCACCTGGAACGAATGCTCCAAAATCATGCGAATAAAGTCCCAAATCTCACCGGTCGGCGTGTCCGAGATCGGTATGTCAGTCAGATCGCCAAACACGTAGTCGAACTTGCGGCCTTCCTTAATGTACCGCTTCAGGTGCACCATGCAATCACCCACAATTATCTCATAGTTATCGTCCGTGCGCTTTTCCAGCACATCGCCACAGATCGAGTTCATGTACTTATTGCACGCCTGCATCACGATTTCGTCAATCTCGAGCATGACGACGTGCTTCGGGTTTTCCTTCAGCAGCTCGTACAGCAGGGCACCATCACCACCGCCCAGAATGCAGATCTCCTTACCGGCGTAATCTTCTGTGCCCCGGCACATCAGCGTTTCGGTGTAGATAAGATCCGCTTCGGCAATATCTGTCAGCATGGGATGAAACGGGGTATTATTACACCGGTTTATTTTACATATGCCCGAACTTCCGTTTAAGTTATCTATTTCTTATCAGTGCCATAGGTGCGCCCACACGCCCCTCCATTGCATACGTACTTTGCAGTTCATCCAGCACCAACATATTGCCGAGACTTCTAGAGTGTACGATTTGAATCTTCTGGAATTCGGAGCGCTTGTCGAACAGCACCCGATCGATGTCGTACTCGATGACGCGCTCGTCTGTAAAAGACCCAATCACGGACAGGCTTAGTAATGTGCTTCAGGCAGAGAAATTACTTGTATTTGCCATTGAGGCAAATAATTCAAAGCATTTTACTTGTAAGAAAGACCCTTAAGATACGTTTCTAATACTGAAAAAGGTCATATTCATGCACATTCTATAGTATAAATAGTGAAATAAGCAAAATTATTCGAAAAAAATGTAATGTGTATTAGAACTTCAGTCATAACTGATCGAAAGCTTTCATTCGAAAATCTAACAGGGAGCGAGTCTCCTTTATATTACGTCATTACTTATTTTCCTTATTTTAATGTTCTTCAAATTTTGTCCAACTCGATCAGGAACAAAGAATTAATATGATTAAAATTTTTATTTTTACTTTCAACTTTATACAAATTTTAATGGTTCAATTTGAAATTTTGAATAGGTTAGTTCAATGGTTTGTGGATAAAATGGATTACATTGGCCTGGATATAATGTAAATGAACTGCATTGTTTCATTGCCAATTGTTGTTTTACATCTTTTATCAACCGCAATGGCTAATGGTAACTTTTAGTGACCGTATCTTGAAAGTCTCCATAAAATTACATTACAAATTACATAAAATGTAATTTTATATTAAATTTCAACATCAAAAGTAACTGATCAACCTCAACAAAACTGTTAGGAAAATCATACGAACACAAATAAAATACTAAAATACTATAAACATTAAGCGCATGCGGTATATATCGACATGCACAAGAAGCAAACAGCAAACAAGTGTTATTTTAATAGAAATTTTATAACTAACTGGATCAACAAAATATTAAAAGCATGGTTCTATCACAAATCACATAACGATGTGCCTCAAAACTCATAGTACTGGTAATTTAAAAAAGATGTATTGATAAAGTAAAGTAAAAATAAAGAAAGTAAAGAACGTGTCCACTAGCAGCCAACACGACGGCACGTCGTTAAGCGGAAAGGAATAGTAAAGCTCGATTAGGTAAATGATTTGTTTTCGGTTCACTTCGATGATCGCATGTCTTACCTGCGGTCGGGAAATAACGGGTTAAGGGACCCCGTTGGAGCGGTGGTAGCGATTGGCCATGGTTGAATTTTAGTTTTTGCACCAAATTGTTCTCGAGCTCTCGTACTTGCTTCAATGGAGAATTTTTGGTGTTCGGAATGGTGATGAGCAATGGCGATGGTGATTGGTACGTGGTGGTGATGATGGGATGGTGATGTTAAGACGAATTGCGGTCGAATTGGGTTGAATCGATTCCGAAAGCCAAACGGAAATGGAAAAGAAATGAGAAGGAAAGGAACAAAATTAAGAATATACTTAGGCGGTTTAACAATTGCATAACGTTTCTCGGGAAGAATCTGTTCATCCTGGGGAAAATTAAACTAAAAGTAGGCAACATTTGGGACAGAAAACACTTTCAATTAGCTTACACAGCTAGAACACATCATTAGTGGAAGTCTTGTTACACCTTTGAGCATTGTCACACGCAACCATTCTGAATGCGATCTTTTTAAACAAAACTTTGGTAAAATGATATAAAGTGGGGTAAACAGTGTTTCAAACCGGGAATAGATTTATCAGACACGAAACATATTTTGGGAAATAAATAGAAGGTCTCAAAAAAATTATAGGTGTTAAAGTAACATAAATATTTCCATAAATATAAATAATCCTATAAAATACAACAATCATCATAATAAACATAACTATTTTATGAAATGAGACGACCTGCGCTATATGCTGTTGAATAAAAACCATTCTTGGTGCTCCAAACGGGGTTCCAGTGGGGTAGAATGAAAAGGACATGAAACTTACTATTGGCAGTTTCTATTTCTACCTAATAAATTAGAAAACTTAAGCAGAAAGCTTCGTTTGAGACAAAAAAGGAAAAGGGAAATAAAACACAAAGTGATAAAGGTACAAACACGACGGAACGAAGTATCAAAGTTCCATTGGAAAGTAGAAGAAAGAGAGAGAGACAGTGAATGTGAGGACTGATAAAAGCCAGAGCAAACGTAATTTCTAAAGAGATAAACCGAATCAAACAACTCAACCCATAAAAGTCACAAAGGAAACACCACAAACAGGAGGTGGGCGGTGGAGATGTAAAGAAACTTTCTTGCAATAATAGTAGAAAGCTAGTAGTAATAACACGAAAAAAGGATAAAAAAAAACAAACCGGGAAACGAAACAGATTGTGTCGTGTTTAACGGGTGGTTCAGTAGGAAATAAGTAAAATAAATGCAAAGCAAGCTATGGCTAACCTGAGCTTGTTAAGTATACGTCAACGTTACGGCCCCGTTTTATCGGTGGAAGGTGCTTGGAGCGTATTGCCTCCAACCGGATGCGCAAACCGTTTTCTAGCATTTTCATATTCTACGAATAGACAAATCGACCGTTTTTTACGAGCAAAACAAACCGTAGTAGTGTTTTTTTTTCTTTACTTTTGTGCATGTGCAGAAAACAGTGAGTGATACTGGAAAACTGGTGACAACAGAGTTCTATTCTAATGATGATCTATGCATCATTGCTTCGTCAGAAATAAGATTCGATATTATGTTACACAAAATGGTTAGTAATATTTAGCGCACTTTTTACACTATGTCACTAATTGTTCCAACGACTAACTATGGTTGGAAGATTTTCCAATAAAACATTGTTTGTTTGTTATAAAAAAAAAACATTGTAACGTGCAGTAAAACGTTTTTTTTTTCAGATAAAACAGTTAACTGCTTGATGCAAAAGTTACTTAATATTTTGAACTGCATGTATTTTTATCGTTTTTGATAGACTGCCAAATAACCGGTACATTCACCTTATGCCTTACGCTTTTTTTTACTACGCATAAATGTTATGTTAAAGAACAGGTCACCATGGCAATGTAGCAATAATCATATTTGCGTGCCAAACGGGCAAGCAAATAGTAACCTGGCATTTAGCGACCACACATATATCGCAAACTCACGTGAGATTGTAAAAGAACCAATAGAGCAGATCACTGGCAGTTAAAATTTGTTGATGCCATTGCTCAAATTGCACTGAAGTACCAAGATGCGAAAATGTTTTATTAGCACATTTTTCGTTCAAGATAAATGGTGATATGCTCCGGATACGGGCTTAAATTCTCTTGAATCAAACATTCTATACTTTCTTTAGTAAGGATATTATACTCGATTACACCAAACTTTTAATTTACGGTTTTTGGTAGACACAAATCCACAAATAAATAAAATTGTTTCGCACCTATTATCGCGTTCGTCACTGTACGATCATATTGAGAGCACATGCGAGAACGTCTGTCAAAACGGCGCGGTTTCCTTTCCTTCGCCAAACAACCGGCGTTTTGATCCCTTGCCATGTGGTATGACCTTGCCGTGGTGTGAGTGTGTCCGTGCCTGCTAAACAAATGAGCATATGCTGTGTATGTGTGTGTGTTCAAATTACCCTCGCATCCTTGTGCTCTATCGATTTTTCGTTGCCGAAAAAACGGTAGAACGTTTGCGAAAATTGCGAAACGCCGTAAAACAAATAAAAATATATGTTCTCACTCTGACGCAGTAAAACCCAGGGCTACCAAGGCAAACACACATACACAGGCAGGCATTTGTAGCCCCTGCAGTAATAAATAGATGTTAAAACGAATCTAAGTGACAACGAAAAAGAAACGAAAACCCGGGCAATTGCACAAAACAGACACTGCATCTCTAGTAAATCTAAACATGAACCTTTCACCAATTGTCCCTAAAAACGACGAGATTGTCGACCAGTTTCGTAACACAGGCTACAAACGCTTAGAAACAAGGGAACCCCAAGGAACTTTTCCACCGTGAAGATAACAAACCATAACACAAATGCATACATCAAAGGATATCTTCGGTTCATCGCCATCCTTCCGGTAGTACTCGACGTTGATAGTTATCAGGCCCTGCTCGAAGAAGCGTATCGTGACGATGGTCCCGGTGCCGGTTTCGTTCAGAAGGCACAGATACCCGTCGGTCGTTAGCATGTCGTAGGATATCTTCAATCCAGCCAGATACTTCTCAAGGCCTTCCTTGCACACCCGCACGATGTCCTTGCGCGAAATCTCGTCGATAATCCGGGCGGGGTCGAGCGAAAAATCCAGCAAAATTGAGTTGGCGGACATGGTGATCACGGTAGCGTGGTGGCGTGCTGCAGTAGATAGGTAAGGGAAGCAGAAACCGATTTCGCGGAACGAGCGGTATTCACTTTTCTTTTTCACTTAACCTCAACAGAAAAAACGCACGCACGCACGCACTTTGCACGGTTATGCTTTGAGGCAAACAATAAAACAAACAACTGTCAAAATTCAAAATTCAATTCAAACAGGCTGTCCAGCTTTCACAGTCGTAGACCAACGGGCACTATAGAATATACGATTGAAATAGGACAAATTGAGTAGTTATTATAGAAAAAAAATTTCACCGATGGATGGCATTTTAATTGTGGTTAATATTCGAGACCAAATTGAAATTTTGTATAGTGGATTTCATTTTTTATAGTGAAATAAATCTTTAATTCAAGGTTATCCGAAATCTGATCAAACAAGGACTGGAAGAAGCACAACAATATGTGCAATTGCGTCATCAGAGCACAGGTTAAGCAAGTTTTGGTGAGTAGCTCGAAAAGCACGCTTCGAATTTTCCTTTTTTAAGATCGCTAATTTAGTACATATCGTTTCAATATTGTATTTTATGTTACTAACAAACTATAAATATAAGCGTTCAACTGAACTAAATTTATTGAAAACCGCACGATTTTAATAAACGCATATCTAAAAGCAATATTTGGCACATATGTTTAAGCCGATAATGATTCAGCTGTAAGAAATATTTATTATTCAAAATGTCTTCAAAATGGAACTGACCACCTACACATTACAGTTACAATAATCGAAAGGACACACTCGACTTCCACATTTTTATGTTTACATCGCTGGGTGATTATTAGTTGTATTTGTTACAAGAATACGCACTCACCATTCAGTGTTACATTTATTATTTATGGATGTTTTCCACTTCGTAAAACATTTAGCTTTTGTTTTCGCAGGAACCGGATTAAGATGAAATGAGTAAAATTGCAGCCATTGATAATAAGTTGTTTCAAACGTTTGTTTGCAATATGTAAAGAAACCGGCGAGTATTAAGCAAATCTGTTTGAGTCGCAAGCTGCATCACATCTGAAATTGGTTAACACACTGCACTTTCTGTTTATGCTGTGCTCTACTGTTAAATACCCAGTATTGATGCAATGCTCATGTTCCTGACGATCTTGCTGCAATCGTTAATCTTAACGTTTATGTTTCGCTATAAGTACCAAAAGCACGACTCACAGATTGAATAAGAAAACTGTCGTATTTAAAGTACTAAATTACACCTAAGTACCTTTTTCGACGTCCGTAATGGCACACAACCGCAAGGGTTTCCCTGCCAAGAAGTGGGCAATATAATTATGTTTGTGCAAGTGTCGATGGAATGTTTATAGAAAGAGCAAACAGAAAAGAAATATGAATGTAGATTGCTTAAAGTGAGTACTTCGTAATGATGTTTTCATTAACATATTATAAAAAATAAATCTAAGAAAAAAAAAATAAATGAATGCAAAGAAAACATGTGCAAAACAAAAAAAAACGCTGAAAAAGGTGTAGAAATCTTCGTAACATTTGAAAGCGAATTCGAAAGCCATGGCGCGCGAGGGCAGTTTACTTTATCGGTTTCGCTGATAGGCGAATTCAAATAATATCAAACCTAAATAATCACAGATCATAACCAGGAATTGTAATCGCACAGACTGTTTAAAAACGTTACTTGTTCATGGAACATTCACCGTCACGGGATGACTTCACGACGTGTTATTAATCGTGAATTTTGCTAAACTCTAACATTTCTGCGTTTTGAAAGGGTTCCGTTTCCGCTTCGGAAATAATTTGTTTCAACCATTGCTGAATTTGCATGGTGTGCTCTTTCGTTTTCGTACCCTGGACGGTGGTCGATAGAGTGGCCATACCGTCACCACCGTCGGGCCCACCGTTCGACAGCCCGTACAGTTCGCCTAACACGAACGAAAGACTCTTCTCGTACATGGATGAAGGCATTTCCAGCATCTGCTGTAATTCCTGCTCGGATAGAGGAAGGTTCAGTTTGGTTTCCGGCTCTAGAATCGCAGCACTAGACGTGGTGCTGCTCGATAACGCGTCCGAATTGTTTGACGCTTGATTCGAGGATTTCGTAGTCGTTCCGTCCGCGGTAGCCGATGATAGTGAATGGTCCGATATGGATGAACTGAGCGCCGGTTGGGGCGATTTGTCCGATCCAACCAGTTTCGACTTTAGGATATGATTCCGTAGAATTTTATTCTCCGTGATCAGACGCTTGTAGAAGCCACACTCCGGGCTGCCTTCCTCCGATGGACAGTTGCCGGCAGCAGTGGTCTCTGGTACCGAAAGTTCCCGTTCCTTGATCGGTGCTGCTCGTTCCGGACATGCATTAATTGTTAAATTTGTAACATTCTTTAAATTGATCGTACTACCACAGCTGCTGTTCATGGTGAGATGATTAGCCGTTTTCACACGTTTATCTTTCACCACCTTGCATGTGGCCGACGACGACTCCCGTACATTACCTTCAGAATCGGTGCTTGCAGTTATTATTCCATCCGTTTGGGAGGCTTTCGGTATCATACGATGCGATGGCATCGAAAGTGAAATCATTTTTTCACCATCACGCGACATCACGCTGCGAACGGGTTTCATGTTGCTAGTGGCAACACAGCCAACGTTGTTGTTACCTCCTTCTTCTTGTTGCAGTTGCGGTTCACCTTGAAAGGAAAGCGAATCGAGCGGCAAATCGGACACCGAACTACGACCCCGATGGAGTCGGTGTGTTGTTGGATCGATTTTACAAGCACGCAACAACTCGCCCTCCTCCTTTCCTTCCTTGGTGGGGACTGTTTCATCTAGTCCGTACGGTTTGCTGTCGCCACCAACACCGCCAATCGTTCGATCAATCAACTCACGGCTCTCGTTCAACGTTAGATTGATGATCGATTCTCGCACCATTTCGGCACTATCCTTTATGATACTACGGTTGTTGAAGAACTCGACCACAATCTCCTCGCTTTCTGGATTTCGTTCGTCCTCCGCACCCTGGCGGCAGCTCTTATGCATCAGATCGTGGTCGTTCGAGGGTAGAATATAATCCTCGTTCTCGTACGGCTCCTTCTGTAGGATGATGTTAAAGTTGTCGATGTTATACCGACCGTAAGTGCGAATGCGGCCAACTAGATCGTCCTCGCCATCACCCAGAAATCGGATCCTGTCGTACTCGAACGTGATATGGTGCGCCTGCTGCACTACCACCGTCAGCTGCCTGAGTAGCAGCTTTTCGCGCATATCAACCGCCTTCCGTAGGCGATCGAACGAATCCGTAACATTTTGCTTCAGCTGCAACCAGGACAGGATAATGAGAAAAAACCATGTCAAGCACAACGTTAACATATCGCTGGAGGTCATAAAGCCCATCGAACAAGACCACACTCCTACCTTATCAAAGAAAGCATTGCTCCTACTGATGTCCATCGTTACACGGACTCGTTGTACTTTATCTCTACCCTAAAAATCGAGATCAATTTTCCCTCAGACGCAGAGGGAAGTTCCCGTGCGTGAACTACAAACTATTTTCACTAGCTAATTTTTCTGTGACAAATTCGTACACCAACATCTCACTCCATCATATTTTTTCTGTCGATTTGATTGTTTTCTTTCCATCAACCAGCTGACAGCTGTCAATTGTATCATGCTATCTCTCTCCAAAGCTAACCGATATGTTCGTCAACTTTCGATCATTTTTGGGATAGTTTTGTTCCGCAAATTATTGTAAAACCATACTAAACGTATTTCAATTAATTTTATTGTTTTATTTGTACCAAACACTGTATTTTTCATTGAAGTACACTTATTCTTTGCTCGCATTTTCCATAGCCTTCGCCGCTGTCAATTTCTCACGCTCTGACAACGAAAAGTAAACAAATAATTCTGGAAAAAGGCAATCACCTGCACCGATAATAACCGGGTGGGTGGCGCGCAGGTGTACTAGTTAAATTTCCTTTCTTTCCGGCAGCTACGAAAAAGTTCACACGGTGTACTGTGCGCAATTGCGGAACGGAATGGATTCGGTTTCGGTTGCGAATTTGTTGAACTATCTTTTCCAAACATTCTGATTACGTTGATTTCGTGTCCTGTACCATAGCCGCATCGTGTTTACCGTGAAAAGGCTTCAAGGATACTTCTCGAGCCGCCGCCGTGATCTTCGTCATCAGCCAAACCACACCACCCTCGCCACGCGTCAGACATCCTACCGCTGTTCAAGCGGGTTTCCACCTCATTTAGCAATGATGTAAATGAGCGAAAGTGTGCACACTTTCAGGATGGATGCACCGGGAGCATCGCCTGGCGTCACCTGTACACGATGTCTGTAAAACACGATAGAAGCGAATCACGAAAGTCGGCCAATAGAGACGTATCATCATCACCATCATCATACAATCAAGGGCACAGCATGCGGGCAGACCACCCGTTCGGAGGCTAAAAATAAACAACAATGCACGGAGAGGAGCATCGTTGTTACCGTGACCGTCCACACCACCGTCGTCGTTGTTGTGGTGGCCATGAGCGTCAGTACGTAGTTAGTTACCAGCTGCAGCGGGAACCGTTCGCTGCTGCAGCCTCACCGTCAGCATCCACGATCCGGAAGGGATGTTTACCGTCTTATATAATTGCCGAGAGTGCAGTGATACGAACAACCGAAACGCCGGATTGCTGTTGTCCAGTTTAGGGAAGAAAAACACGTGAAAACAGGCCACCCGGGTACTTGCCGCAACGATGGATAAACAAACTGCGCTCGTAGCAAGCGGTGCCACGAAACCACCCACCGCGACCAGTGTGGTAAGCGCGACGCCTCCGGCCACCAACACAAACGCGTCCGGAAAGGGCAAACGACCGTTTTTGGGTTTACTGTCGAAACGTTCGTCACGTGTCGAGCCGCAGCGTTACTCTGAGAGCGAAGACGAACAGCAAACGGCCGACAGCGGTGGTGGTGGGTCTAGTTTTAGCTTGCTGGGCAATCACAATGCACCGGGCCCGAAGGGTGGTGGGACAAGCAACGGTGGCAACATGACGGCAACAACCACCTCCACCAGCAGCGCCAGCCAGCGTCAGGATTCCTCAAACCCGAGCGACACCAACTCATACCAACTGCTCTCGACGTCATCGACGACGACCACCGCCACCACAAACACCTCCTCATCGTCCTCGACCGGGCCGGAAGGTTCGTCGACGGCAACGAAAATACCCACCGCCATACGCAAACGAGACAATTCCTCGGCCCGAACCACCCTTGGCAATCGGTTAAGTAGTTACGTCGGTGGCAGCACCGCCACCAATACGGGCAGCGGTGGTGGTGGAGGTCAGTTCAATCTCTGCTGCTCGATTGACGAAGCAATCGTGAAGTCACCACCACGGAATCGGTACTCGCACCCGGCTACGGGCAGTTCTAGTGCGGGCAGTGATTCGTACGATCTCGAGATGCAACAACGCAGGCAACAGCTGAAGCTGGAACTATCGGCCAAATCGAGCACCAGCTATCCGATCGAGAAAACGAGCCCACTGCGTCACCGGCGACCGTTGGAGGTGGGTCCACGGGCGGAAACACCGCAAGAGGATGACGACGTGAATGGGCGCAGCCCGAAGGCGACCGTCTCGCTCGTGAACAATCGCGTCGTCACGAAACCGATCGTGTTTCGTGAGTACCAAAACCACACGCAGCGTGCGATCATGTCGAGCAAATCACGGTTTAAGGAGCGCTTTCTGCCCCCGCTTCATCGCTGCAATATGGACGGGTACGAAAAGATGGAACAACACTACAGCTCGCCCAACATTGCTGAAAAGGAGGACGATCTGTTGCTTCCCGGTGGCTGCGATTCGCTCGATCAGCACGAGTCACGTAAATCCATGTCGTTCGATATGGTAACGTCCACCGAACCACTGGACGATTCCCTTACCGGTGGTGGGGTGAAACCGGCCCCACCCGGATCAGCCGATTCACTTGCCCGCCAGGCCCTTATGGCTGCCCACGTCCTTAACCTGATTCCTGCGGAAAAAGCACGGCAGCGTAACTTTCTGCACGGTCGGCTCGGTTCGACGTCACTGCTGGGAGCGTCAGAGCTCGATAAAATATTGCCCACGCGTGAAGTTACCATCTTCGTCGGGACGTGGAACATGAACGGCCAGAGTCCGCCGCGTCAGATGAACGATTTCGTACTACCGACGGCGCTCGAACACGTCCCCGATATTATCGTGTTCGGTACGCAGGAATCGTGCTCGGAACGGTTCGAGTGGGAGGTGACGCTTCAGGAAACGCTGGGTCCCTCGCACATCCTGCTACACTCCACCAGCCTCGGCACGCTACACCTGGCCGCCTTTATACGGCGCGATTTGATCTGGTTCTGCTCGGAACCGGAAGACGCCTGTCTGTCCGTTCGACCTGGTACGGCTTTCCGGACGAAGGGTGCGGTGGCGATCTCGTTCTGTCTGTTTGGCACATCGTTCCTATTCGTAACGTCACATCTAACGGCCCACCAGCAAAAGGTGAAGGAGCGCGTGTCGGATGTGAAGAAAATTATACACGCGCTTGATTTGCCGCGCAATCTCACGGTGAAGCATCGGAACAAGGATGTAACGCAAAACTTCGACAGCGTCTACTGGTGCGGGGATCTGAACTTTCGGCTGAGTGAACCGCGCGATAAGCTGATGCAGTGGATCGAGACGACGCAGTTTCCGCTACCGGCGCACCTACCGCACGGGTTTATGCACACGGATCAGCTGTCGTCGGTACTAGCGGACGGGGCCGCATTTCGTGGGTTCCGGGAAGCCAAAATTACCTTCCCTCCGACGTATAAGGTGAGTGTCATTAACATGTTCATCACCTTTTTTTTGCATATAAGATAAGATATTGAATAAAACTTAAGAAAATTAGACAATATTTACAATTTTGCACAATACTCAGAGACTGAGGCGGCTTTTACAAAGGAGACAATTTTCACGTTAAAAAAGTAAGGCATCTAGTCATCCTTGAAATGCTTCTAGTTTGTAACCATAGTAAATTGCGGGGTTAATAATTATATAAAATACAGAAAGAATGCGACGACGGACCATGAAAATGGAGGAAAATAATGATGTTCCATTTCACTATACATTTTCAATTTAAAATAAAAATATTTTAAAATAAAAATTGCATTGCATTGCAGTACGATCCCGGCACGCAGCGTTTCGATTCGTCCAGCAAGCAAAGGGCACCGGCGTACACCGATCGCATCCTGTACAAATTCAAACCACTTCCGGTAACGACGGTCCATCGGCGAGGCTCGAACCTACCGCCCGGAGGTAAAATATCACATCCGCCATCACCTGTCACGTGTCTGGCGTACGATTCTGTCCAGAGCATTACGTCCTCCGATCACAAACCCGTGTGGGCGCTGTTTCGGAACATCATACGCCCCGGTATAGATACGTAAGTCCGCTCAAATTTGCTCTGCTTGTGCGGCTGAAATACTCACACGCTGTTTTGCTTGCTTCCTTATGCAGTGTTCCACTGGCGGCGGGACTGTTCAATCGGGAAGTTTATCTGGAAGGAATGAAGCGACGGCTGGACAATTCCGGAGCAGGCTCATCGGCCGTGTGTAACATCCAATGACGCCGGCTGTTCGACCGGTAAGGGGAGAAATATCCAATGATAAGGCTGAAAGCGGAATCGGAGAGAACCTTGCCGTGTGAGTATGTAGCCAGGGAACTATAATGGAACAATTAATTGATCAAACCAAGCGATTTGACAATGTGTGAAATGTTGGAGCTTAATACTTATTAGATGCATAGTTCCGAATTAGAGGACTACTAGTAACAAAGACTCAAAACAGACTCAAAATGAGGTAACTAGCGATAGAAAGTGAACCTTTTCACTGTGCATATACGCTGCGGACCCTTTATAGACGTTACCCGCGAGAAGAAGGTTAGAATCCGTACGAACTTTTACCAGTTTTCTCACACAAAACAGAACAAACAGCCTTAAGTGTTCCTTGAACCGCCTGTAAAAAGAAACAAAAACTAGAAAGAAAACATCTCCATTTATTCTAGTCAACGATGAAAATCGAAGGAAACTCTACTAGTCATTTACCGGGTGCGAAACCCAACAAACTAATATTAAATGGCATGCCGAGCGAGTCTCAGCACATGCAATTAAAGATGTAAGTGAGTGTTTAGCACCGGTGAGAAATGTATGACCAAAAATAGCTCATAGCAAAGACAAAATGGAAATGGTTTGCGAACGTGAAAAGATGCGCAAGAAAACTGACTAAAGCGAGTAAAAGACAAAAGCAACCTGTAGCCTTTCTCTATTGATTAGATATGTAGGAGTTGTAAACAACAACGGCATCTCTATCTCCTCGGTAGGCCCCAATAAAGGGCGGCTGTTTAGAGAGTGGAACGGGGAGAAAAAAAAGTTAGTCACTTGAAGAAAACTGTTCCTTTCTAGCCGGTAGAAGCTATATGAATGTATCAGTAGGATGTTAGGGCAGTAGGACAGAACGTACACATATCTGTAAAAAGTTAGATAATGTTCCCCTTTGTGAGGTCTGGGTATGAAGATCATTTTTCGATTTGCTTAACGGCCGAGCCATGATAATTTATGCTAGATTGCAGTTTTTTCGGGAAGAAAACACAAAGTTTTGATTTAATTTCACACCTTGTGACATTGTGATCTAAACAGTTAAACTAACAAATATCTAGTCAAAGGCATAATATTTTAAATTTTGCTGTAACTGTAAGATTACTTTAGTTAGTTTGCTTTTTCACTCATACACATACACATTAAGTATACTAATCGAGACTATAGAGGCATGTGAGGTGATTTTGATATAAGCAAGAAAAAGGGAATACACCACAGGATCCTTTACTAAAACTAATAATTGGCGGATGGTAAATGGTGTGATAGTTGACAGTGCTGTAGCCATGCGAAAGCGTTGAAATGGAACAGATCTTTCGGGCACTTCAAGATCGTTTTTATTGACGAATAATAATTTTGTAGTAAGCTTACACAAAAACAAAAACAAAAAACAGTGCCACTATAGTGCTGTTCTGGACTGTAGTATAATTCTAAAAGATTTACCAGCTCGTGTGCGTAGTTGATAACATTCATGCCCGTTCTTCCCATCGGTAGCGAGTAGCTGAACGCGACGATCGTACCCTTAATACTAACCGCGGCAATCGTGTTCGGAGCCAGAACTATCTCGATACCCAAACCCAAACTATCTCGGAGTAAGCTGAAAGAAGCGAACTAAATTTTCTGAAATCTGTGCCTTTTGCTCTTTTACAAACCACGGTACTGTTGACTCCGCGGGCGTCTCTTCGAGCAAGATGGAGAACAACTCAAACACAAGCTTATGTGATGTGTCATATGATCTCGCTCATCCCAGCAAGCGATTATTCAAGACAGCCCTGTCTCCTTTGTTCATCAACTTTTTATCATGTCATCTAGCTCGGTTCACCGCGTGAACGCGCGCTCGTACACACACACAATTTTTGTTCCACTAACGAAGCATGCATTCCTGACAATACATTCTCCAAAACCGAACCGAATGATATTTGAAGATTTAACACTATTCTAAGATGGGTGTGTGTTAATTTATCTCAACATGATAATCACATATATCAAGCTAGCTGCAATTCGATTTGCGACAAATCAATTGGTAATAGCAATCCCAGCAAACTGTGAAGCTGCACTTCCTACATGAAGATTAATGGTGAACCAAAACGAACGTTTGAAATTATCGCATACTAATGAATTCATTTCATTCCCATTACTGTTTAGCTTAGTCGGTAGCCATGTGTGTGAGCGGGATGTAGCTGCATCCGATACGCTCTGTTTGCTATAACACCATCAGATAAGAACCACTATTTATGAAGAAGAAGGGAACCACTCACGCGAAACAAAACTCAAGTAATAAGAACTGTATCGACATCTTCCAACTGCGATTTTGATTATAGGATGTGTAAACTATCAATAGTGAGCAAACAAGCGACAGTTTTATAGCTACTAAGTCTGTAACACTTCTCAGCGGTGGTTCAACTCCGGTGTAGGGCATGTTGAGCCATTAGGATGTGTTTAACCGTGGCTCTCTAGGAACGGCAAATAGGCACAGGAAAGGACGTATCTCAAAAGAAACAATACACTGTTTGCTCATACTAATTAGCAATGATTGTAAAAATATGAAAAAAAATCAACAAAATCAGTGGTGTAGCTGATTCGTTTTATCAGTTTTCTCTCTTCTCTAAATATGCCGTACTGTTTAACGTTATTGTTTAAGCGAAGCAGTCGTACAAATATCACAACATATTTTATTCTAAATTTAGAGCATCGGTTGCACTGCAAGCTATTGAATGAAAGAAACATTTTAGATGGTACACGACTCATTCAGCTTCCTTGAAACGTCCATAATGTGTAATGATTCAAATAATAACAATGGATGGTTTTTATTTTCAAACCAAACCCACGATTGTTAAGCTTTAGAAAAGTTAAATAGTGATAATTTTACTTCAAAATTTAACTTTGAGTTTGACATATTTCCCAACACCTTGATATTGTAACGTAAATTCATTTAGTGATTATATTTTTTATTTGACAGTCTGTTATCACTAAACTACCAGGCGTCTCCATTTATGTCGTAAGAACAGAAACGTCGGATACGTATAACAACCAATTCTTCTCTTCCATTGGGACGATTTTTTCGTGGAATGCAAAGTTTTTCTACAGTCTATATTTATACATTAACATATCCTTAGGGTAAGCGCATGATCAAAGTACTGGCACAATAATATAAATCGCTTGTTATTATATGTTCGGTGTATGAAAGTACGATGGAGTATAACAGTTTTTGACAGTTCGTTGCATCTTCAACTCTGATTCCTTATTCCAATGTAAACTCATTGATCGCAACTTGGGTGACTAGGTGCCGTTTTTACTAGCCTTTGTGTACAATCTACCCTGTTCAACGATTATTTGACCAATAATAGAACATAGCGATTAGTTAGCACTCGACGTCGGTTCCTTTTTGACCCGAAAAAATTGTAAAAGTGCACTCAAAAATAAGTGAACCGTTGTTGTCAGCGCTAAAAATAACTTAAAACTGAATTGATACGCATTTATCACGTGAGTGCACGCGGCGTCATCGCGTTTGAAATAGTAAACAAACGAAAATAACTCACTAACAAGCCAAACAAGTGTTACGAAGATTGCATGCAATTTTCTACAGTTTTTTTCCACTGGAAAGCGGAGAAAACCTAAAACCACGCCCACTTTCTATGGGAAAAGTGAGGTTTTTCACATTCACTCTATCCGCCATCTTTTGTAGCTCGGGCTGATTTTTCTTATCATATCATCGTTGTTTTAAGGGGTGCTGGAAAGAAAAGATGCGTTGAGATACACATGAAGATACCATGCACCTCGCAGCTTGTTCTAACCGCTTACGCAGTTTCACTTCCGTTTTAAGAAGACATATTTTCCCCTGATATCCGAATCCCAGGCAAGGCTGAAGGAGAAGAAAGATATGTAGCAAGTAAGAGCAAACTCTGTTGACGATGATAAATACCTCCACTTCCGTTGCTACCAGCATCCGCTGATGCAGACGCAAGATCCGTTTTGTTTGTTTTTGTGACAGTACCAGCTGCCACCACGGCAAGAAGTAAACCATCGACACGGAGGGCTTTGTGAGTACTACTACTGCAAAGTTAAGGCCTGCAACGAACCGTTTTACGTTTGGTGGATCTCGTGTGTAGAGCATCAGATAGGATATCAAGGTGTTGGTGTTGGCTAGTGCTGATGGTAGTAGCAGAGAGGAGATACTAGCGATTGCGCCAGTAGTTGTGAACGTTTCCGAAACAAACCGATGGTTCGGTTTGGTTGCACAGGTTTAACGCCATCGCACAAATGTGCACGGACAGTAACCTAACCTCTCTTCCGGAGCGATACGTACAAAGGACATACCGTAGCGTGAAAGTGTGTGACCATTTGTTGGGCTGCATTTCGTTTAACGTATCCAACAATACGGACACAACGTATGAAAAAAGTAAACGAAGCGAAGTTTCCCATAAATAAACATTTCTACGCAAAACGTTTCAAAAATTAGGTCTACACAGCCACATTTCCTCCGATGGACAAGAAAGTGCACCAATTGTTTGAATAACAACAAATGCAAGCGGAGTATATTTTCAGTGCATCGTTTTTTATGTGTGTGTATGTGTGAGCGTACTTCCAACGAACTTCTTCTCTGTAAATCGTTCCACATCAAGAAGAGAGCGCGAGGAGCACTAGAAACGGCCGACCTGAAGGATGCAAACCGTTTCAATGCTGACAGGATTCGGTTTCGTGCACGAGCAAACGGAGTGATGACAAGATGGCGTATGGGTAAAAACTATTCGTTGAAATTCAGTTAGTTTTCGCAGTAGGCGCTGCAGCACGTAGTTTTGCAGTGAAACGGTGCCAGAAGCCGAACGGAGTTAAGGAAAGTTTTCACTAGTTTGACGGTAAACCTCGAAACAAAATGTGTGTAATCCAGCAGGACGAAATGGACGAAATAATCAAGTGTATCAAACGGTGATGAAAATCTTGGATACGAAAGCAAAATGATCTAGTACAGGAGATGTGAAGTGAAGTTGATTGTGATATTCGCCAATCAAAAACAACAAATGATCGTTTTATCGACTTCAGTCACCTTGATGAGTGATACAGTGCTGTGTTTTAGTGGTGACAAACGAATCAATAAGTGACCATCCATCAGTGTTTGTCTGAAAACACGCACCAACCGCACTTGTGATATCGGGAAAATGATTGATCAGCAGCCGAAGTTATCGTACTGTAAGTGATATTTTCATTGGTTGGTCGAGTGTCGGTTGATGTTGCCCTTTTGAAGTACCGTCGGTATTCTGTAAGCGATATTGTTTGCTTTTAAAATGTCCAATATGAAAGTGAGTTTGAAAGAAGTATTGCATTATTTTGATTCTGGATTAATAGAAGCAATGTGTAATTATCTGTTTTTTTAGTTCTACTTTGAACAAGAACATATACAAAATTCTATACTTTACATACATTTCCCGCCAATAGATGGCGCCACGCAATCGAAAATGAAGAAACAACCTTCGAAAGGCTGTTTGCTATGATATTTATTCGCAGTGTTTTCGTGTATTCATAATACGGGGGAATTAAATATACAAAATTTGAATTCCAAATATAAAGCCGTGAAATCGCAAGCCAGGAATCATAATTATTTATGTTTATCATAACTTGTCAGGAAATTTTGATATTTCATATTCATGCGAAAATAGTTTGCGGGTATACATTCCTTCTTCCTGTTCAGCCATATGATTTGATGGTTCAATTTTATAAAAGAACAACATTCTTTCTACTATAATAACTAGCGAAATTGTACAACATAAGGGAAACAAGACACTCAAGATGCCACCATCCAGAAACCGTGTTAAGCATCTGGTGCAAAGAATAAATCGATGATGGTAGGAACCGAGAGCAGAAAGAGGACACGGCGAGATTCCACACCCGTTCCCGTTCTTGTTTTCCTCGGTTTCCTTCACATTCGAGCGAGTTGAGAAATTTATAACTTTCCGAACGACAAACATTACTGCTGTTGCCTCATTAGGAGGGAGGCACGCAGTAAAGACGGCGTGGTCTGCCGTGAAGTCATCACGGTGATGATCGGTGGATGGGTTTTTAACTCTTTTTCTCGCGTTTAATGCTACCCACTTTTGGCAGCGCCCGACGGCCGACGGGCCCACGGGCTTTTCATTGTCGTGGGTAGGGAATGGGAAGGTGATGGCACGCGCTGGAAGGTGTTGATAGGAGTGAATGTTACATAATGTTGAGCGAAATGTTTATTTAAGTATTGTTTCCTGTCGCGCTGTCGTCGCCATCATTTCGGGAAGTGTTACAGATTTTAAAAGATGACTCACTACCGTCTGTCACGGAGCTGATTTGTATTTGTCTGTTGGCTAATGTTGTAGCCATGTTACAGATAAACAAGTGCCTCGATTACCATAGTATGTTTGAGTGAGCGTTTGAATAATTTAGTTAAAAATTAACTCCAAAACGCTGCTTAAATTCGATATTTGGAATTATATTGTAATATTTCCAGCATTGATTGATAATACTCGTTTGAATTTAGTAGTATAGAAAGCAGTGCAAAAGAACAGGGAACGAAACTATTTTTTGCTTCAAATTCAATGTTCAGTAAATAAAAGAATGTTTAAATTTTTTTTTTCATTAGTGTTTACACTGCAACGGAAAAAAATCTTCAAAATTCACGATGATCTAATTTGAGTGTTTAACATGTTAAAATAATTAGCGAATTTAATCGATTTAGCATAAACCGCCGTTCAATATGAGTAAACAGTAAAGAGAAAATGCACAAATGGGTAACCAACACTGCAAAAGTTAATATGTTAATATGCAAAAGTTAATAATATATCACATGTACAGAACAAACGAATCGAACAACCGATCAAACCAAAAAAGCCAAAATTTGCCAACTTCTCAAAAATGATTACCCCATTATGTTCTGTCAGAACCCGGGAAAGTTAAACAAATTTAATATGAAACAGAAAGCTGATTGGAAGCACATGGATAAAACACACAAATAGTTTATTGATTCCCCGATAGGTGGCGTCAACCCTACATATATTTAAACTCTGCCTGGATCAATTTGCCAATGGTTACTTTGACTGTATGATTGTTTGATTGGTTTTCGGAATTGGTTGTCATTTATTCACTTATATATTTATCAAATATAAGTATTTGACCCAAATGCATTAAAATTGCGTTAAATCGAGGGAAACTGTTCGCATGCATAACATAAACATATATGTGTGAGAAAAAACACATTAAACGGATTTGAAGAGGATTTGAATCTAAAGCTTCGTTCGTCTCTTTTCAATTATGTTCTATTGCCAGTGACACCACTCAATTACGGGGGTATTTTATTACAGAGAAATACGAAATTTACCCTACGTGTGGCTCATACAAGCTTGATATACATTTTACCTGAAATATTCATTCTCTGAATCATTTCAAATGCATTCGAAAGGCAGCTAATGCTATTCATCCAACATTATTTCATCACCGTAAATAGTTCAGATCACATAGAAAAACCATCGAGCTGATCGACAGATTATTGATTTTATTTTTATAGGTTTTTAAACCCGTGCTACCGCAGCACCAAGTGGTAGAAATTCTCCATCACGTGCCACGACGCACTCCGTAGATCACCCACGTCGCGGGAATGGGAAATACGTATGACATACATACACAAAACACACATACACGTGCACACAAACCGGCAGCATAATTTACGCCAGTGTGCGTACATAATTAAGCTTCCCGCTGCACGCCACCGCTGCCGGCCTGCGAAGGTGTCAACGGAGAAAACGGTGTTGTTACATTGCACCCGCCCGACTTGCCCCCGCTGCCGACGGAGTTCTTTTAATGCCGGCACGCGAGGAGGTGTTAACGTTTAACCGTTTGCTCGCCTTTAAATTACCCACCACCACCACCACCCGGGCGGTTTCGGACACTCCCGTGGCGGTCTCCCGTTTCTAAATGGCACACGTTCTCCTTCCTTCCCCGTGGCGCGCAGGGAAGGAAAGGAAAAGCGAAACCCAACAACTGCGCGTGCCACGACGGTCGCGGGCACCAGCTGGTCGCGGTGAAAAGGGAAAGCGAGCGAAAACGCTCGTAATGAAAAGTTTTGCTGCCTGGCCGACTGACGAAAACAAACGAATTCCATAATTAACACGAACCGATGAATAGTGAATGAGCTGCGAAATGAGTCGCCGTACCGTCGGGGCTCCGGTTGCCGGCCACGGGACCGGAAGGGGTTTCAAGGTCTGCCTCGGGAGGGTTCTGTTTCGTATCGTGGGTAGACGGTCTGTCGTCTGCCGCTACGAGCCGCGGGTAGCCTAATTGATACGTGTGGAAAAAATCGTTCTCTTCTTTCTCGTGTCTGTCTGCGTTGACCACCAGGCCGATGGCTTGTTGACCATAGCTCAGAAGGCAGATGGCATTAGGATTGTACTTAAAACATTTTTACATTTTTGATTCAAAATTTAAAATTATACACCACCGAGGATACGAAGAAAATGTTATAGTAAATAACATCGAAGTATTATAAAAAGTACACAACATGCAAGGAACGTTTACGACATTCAACAGGTTGCTTTACTTTGATTGTGCAGAAGAAAAGAAATCTTTGATTTATTACTGCTTTGTTATTTTCCCAACTTTACAAACACTATTTTACCAGGCACAACATTTTTGCCAATAAGAACGTTATGAATAATGCCAAATGTAATAACAACTGAAATATATATTAAGCTTCCAGAATTTGAATTAGTAAACCCTGAATTCAAGAATATAAACATGAATAATAAGTCAAAAATTCAACGATATTTATAAATGATATTCAACTTTTGATGGAAACGGATGTCCTACTAACGTTAGATATAGGTAATTTGTATTGTTTTAATGAAAAAAGTAATATTTGCTTCAAAATTCGATGTAAAAATAAAAATACTTTGAGCGACGTAGGTCCCCATGTATTTTTAAACAGTTTTACCCAAATTTAGTAAGATCCTCGCCATGACGTTTTCCTATGAGAACCTAGATAAAATATTTTACTAGTTTAATTACATTTAATCACTATATCGGTAGCTTAGTGGAAAAGTCCAAAAATAAGTAAAACCTAATGCATGATGAGTCTTTGAAAGGACTAACGTACATTATGAAGACCTAATGTAATAATTCTCATGGACATCTTAAATCGTTTTAAATTGAATCGAATCATACATCTTATTACAATACCCTCCAATAAAGGCAATCTCAGTGATCGATAGAGGGTGAACTAAAGAATACAGTTTTTTTTTCATAAAACAAAACAACGAATAAAATGTTTCTAAAAGTACACCAGGATCTTAGGTCACAGGTGCTTGCATTAGAATTTTAACATTTTTCACTTTGCAGTTCCATTCCTGTCCGGTCCCGGTGAAAAATCCGATTTCGTCACAAGATTTGTATTTAAATCAATCATTTCAACATACTTTGTCTGGTAAAATTGTTCTTTGGTGTGCATTTCTTCATGTGTTGCTGACTAGTGTGTAAATGTTCTTTCTAAATCCCAAGATTTACCATTAACTTTCCTTTGAGATTTCAAGCATACACAGTTTTTTATACTTAAAGCGGATATTCTTAAGCATGTAAAATTCGTTTCTTACAACACAGACGATCATTCAGTAGCATAAATTCACCATTCTTCTGGAACGTGTGCCCAACAATGTTTCGCCTCCCGCGTGCAGTCATCACACGGTGCCGCCCTAACTTGTTTGTTTGCCAGTTCCGTAATCTAAGCCACCACCTATGGTGAGATTAGTTTTGCACAACAAGAAAAAAACCCAAAAAAAAAAAACGAAAAACTTACCACGTGCTGTGTGCTGCAAGTTTGCCGTCCTAGTTTGCAACAGATTTTAACTTCCTCCAGCTTCAGCTGTTACCGCACTCGCACTGCTCGTGCACACAGCAAGTGCATGGATTTCCGGTTAGCTTTAATATGTACTTTTTTACTGTCCCTTTTTTGTTTGCGTGCGAAGACGCCGTTTCGCCGTTCGGAAGGGACTCGCATCGAACGACAAAACACGAACACTTGGCCTGGGGGTGGGCCACGGTTTTGCGGGTGTCGGGAGGTTGCTACGAGGGCACAGGGCAAACGGGAGATAGCTAGCTGAGCGGCGGCAGCTCAAATATGTTGCCTGTCTCGGTTTGATACGCGAATGCGTAGGGGTGGCGTCCTGGACCACGGGGTGGCGCGGTCGGTTGTGTGAGAAAGGGCAAAATAATTCTTCGCCATGCTGGCGCGTCCTGCGACGTGATCCCTTCGCCTTCGCCGGTTCATGTCTTTTGTTACGCTGATGCGATTAGCATAAAAATGGTCACTGGTATGTGCATGCATAATTAGGATCCGAGCGCCGAAGATGGTAACGCCGCACAAAAAAAAAATGATCCGTGTGTTCTACAGGGCAAGAAATTGTTGCATACATACCGGTCCTGTTTCTTTTTGTTCCTTTCTCTCTGAATAGGACGTGTTTTTATGGCTTCAAACATTCCTTGTACGGCCGCGAACACTGAAAACTAGCACAAAGCTCAATTCGATGCGCATCTTTCGCCGATTTTCTTCTCCCTTTTTCGCTCCCCCTTTTGCGCTTCCTCCGCTTGCTCTGACACCATCCCGGAGGGAGGCGTAATTGTTTATGATCGATTAGTTTCCGGGACTGTCCATGTCCGGGCAGGCAGCAGCGCACCGGAAAAAGGGTGCTAAACTGTGATGAGCCTAATCGGATAAATCCATCAAAAGGACACGCTGCGTCGATGCGGAAAAGGGGCAGGCTTCCGTGCAAAAGTCAGTCGCACAGGTGTTGGATGGTTGGATGGCGATTGCTAAATCCGCTCGTGACACTACCATGGCACGACGCCCCGGTATGGCACACTTTCTCGGGTCGGAGGCAGCAAGTCGCAGGCTGCAACATTTGTTGGCCTTTGGTCTCCTGTGGCTGGTGAGGGTAAGAGGCTTACGATTTGGAATGCTTCCGTCTTTCGGTGTTACCGATTTCTAACATACGGATCGGATTTGGCTTAGAGGTGGGCGGTATGAAAGTGGAAGGAAACATTGACGCACAAGTCGTTTGAAGGTGAAATACACTCAAGTTGTTTGAAGGTGGTTAATCATTTTTAGAAGTACAAATCAAACTAAACAAATTTTGTATCCTCAAAAAACAGTTTTAATTTGAGTTATATTATCTAATTTCAAGGACTGCAACGAAAGAAAAAAAAAACAACTGAAATCACTTATCACTTATCTCTTTTGAAAATAAAACAGAAATGATCCATTTTTATTATTAGAAAATTTATTCCTTAAACCAAACTTTTTTTCAACATACCTTCCACTTATAATTTTGTATGGATAATTATTGATATTTGTTCTTAAGAAACTCGCTTGAGACGAAAGTTACTGTAGTAAAATATCAAAAAACACCATCGAAACATGAAACATGACCTAATCTTCATTGTATTTGAGGATATGAGAATAATCTAATATCCTGAGATCAACATTTTTTAAATAAATATCTGTACTTATTGGACCATTAGAGCATAAGAAATTTATTTTAATAATCACCGTAATATTTGCATGAAAAAATGAAAGTTTAATTTACAATGTAAGGTACCGATACAGAAAAGATTAACAAAACAAATAAACAAAATTGTTTTCTACTGATTTTTATCGAGAACAATTTCTTGTTGGTCTTTTGCTGATTAAAAGCCTTTTTGTGTGTATACATTAAATTTTGAATAATAGTATAAAAATAGCTGCATTTAAAACAGATTTCCTACTCGCAAAACAAGCAGATGTAAAAAAGAGAAATTGTAATTAATTTACGTACTATTTACATTTTCTAAAAGATTACCCGACAGTGTGCAGCGTTCACTGAAAATCTGTACTGATTTTTTTCCGGTTTTCTTTTCAGTACATGCTCCGACTCCTCAAAATTGAATTAGTTTTTAATCTTTATGTCTCTAACACCAAAGTTTCAAACTAACAAAACAAAATGTAAACTTATATTGTTCACTTTTATACTTATCATTTTCCAATCATGTATCATTTTATTTCAAAATAACAGCAAGTCCTATTGAATAAATGTTCTGTTAGTTGCGACGTACTTTGAGATTTTGTTTTTAATTAAAGAATTTTCCGTTGAAGATTGTAGTACAGTTTGTTGTTGTAAAACAGATCGTGAGGAAATCCTGATTTGATGACGATGGATGGTTGATTGATGGACTGAAGTGTAGAAAGAGAAAAAAATGTTTAAAATATTATTCATACAAACTTCTTGTATAAGAAAATCTAACACAAAAACAAAGAATCATTTAATTACGACGTGTAATATTGAGCACTACAGGCCTTGTATCTCTTTTCCATAATATTTGTTTACGTGTACTTGTGAACGGGTGTCCCAAGAACATCTAAAAACCGTACTACTATATTATTTTCATTATAAATCCACACGATGGTATGTATTTTGGTATGGTACTTATCTCCTACTGCTGCTCATTTCCGGCCCACTGTTTTCCGGTGCACTTAGCAAACACTTCACGTTTTGTGTTTGTGAGTGCAAATCCCGTGTAGTACATTGGCAATCCGTTCTGCAAACGCATCCAATACTTTGTACCTGAAAGCAGCCGGGACAGGCGTTCGCTAGCGTCCCGCGTTGGGTATCTCACTCGACCACACAGTATCACTTAAATTACAGTCAATTGCAATCGAGTGCACGTGCACGCGCTCGATGTGGCTGCACAGGCTTGCCAAATGGATCGGAGGAAATTTTCATAACATCACTCGAGCAACATTGTAAATGTCAATAAAATGTAGAACCTGAACACCGCAACGCTCACCGGTCGCCATCGATCCGGGCACGGGTGTAGTGGCGTCGTAAAAAGGATGGAGCATATGCCGCACACATACGGAAGGTCAACTTGCAAGCCAATGCAAATGCGTGCCCGCACCGGTGTACGGTTACGGTGAAAAGTGCAATTTTAAAGCAAATAACTTCATCCGGCGTGCTTGATGTGTTTGCACCGGCAGCGCAAAGCCTCGGGTTCGGGTCACGGGGTGAAGGGGAAATGTTAAGCGTAACCATAACAACCATGCTCACGTCACTGCCATCGTGCTGGTCATCTCACAGCACAGCATGGACGACTGGATGGCGACGACGCATAAGTACAACCACCGCCACCAGGTGCATCAAACGTGTGAATGTGCAGCTTCCGAACCGAACGCGAGGGTCGAACGTCCTTTTGATGTTTCACGGACAGCTCCACGAGCGGCGTTAGCGCAACGGCAGGAGGAAGGATGGGTGATTTTGATTAAAATTAAATTTTTGCCTTTGCACTGATTACTTCGGACCACCACTCGGTCGAGAGGGTGCGTCGGGTCGGGCTTTTGGCTTTTCTTTGTGGCCTTCGTGTTGTAAACCGTGCTGGTGAGACGAGGTGGAGGTGGTCGATTTCAGGCGACAAAATTACCAACCACCGCTGGGGACACCGCGGCGAAGGATGGAAACAGACGGTTGACGGCTGTAGAGTCGTCATCTTGCATGGGGTAGGTTACGGGAGGGGAAGGGCGCAGGTTTAGGGTAACAATACTACTTTACCAAGAGCGCCACTATCCGTGTGCTGGGTTGGAATAATTCGGTAAATTTACATAAAATGCTCCCACATCGAAGCACTTTCTTCGCACAGTGGAAGCATCTGATGGAAGTCATTGGACAATGTTTGCACTGCACCAGTGCTAAAGATGTGATTTTGTACTGATCTTGCTTATTCGAGGAAATTATGACAGTAAAAAATCAACCACAATGCTATCAATCAGCATTTCATAAAGTATATAGTAAAATGTTGATTATTTCAAAAAGACAGTTTTGTACGTTTCTTTAATCTTTAAAGTATTGTGACATATTTTAAATATTAAAAAATAATATTAAAAATTACTTTTGTGTTCATTGCTTCAGTATTGTTTTTAAATAATAATTAAAACAAATTAGCCTAGCAAAATAAAAAGTTTAAAGTTAAAAAGTTTAAACTTCACACGATTGTTCGACTTATGTAGACTGTTACTTTCACTGAATTTTCGATTTTTCTGGACAATTTTTCTAGAACGTAAATTTCTTCGATTCGTTCGATTTTTTTGGAACCTTTACGTAATACCATTTTTATCAGATTTCTTAAATATTTTGAACGTTATATTGATATATTTTTACATTGATATATTTTTGATATATGTGGAAAATTTACAGCTACTTTTTTAAATACTTGCTTACTGCAACTGTACCAACCCATCTAACATAGCTCCAATATCAATTATTATAAGACGGGTTTTTAACAACTCTAAAGCATATGTTTTTTTTCTTTTAAGTTTATTGAAACAGACTGAAGTTGACACGTATCGTTTCATCTCATACAATTTTTGAAACATTTAATTATAAATTTAACCAAATATTATGTGAACAGATTGGTCTTAGCAATTTAATGACTCATTAGTCATAAGGGAAAAATCTACAATTTAACAAGATTTATACTGAAAAAAACAACATTGAAACACAGTAGAATCAAATTGTATGAGAGGTTAGTCCAACATGTTGAGAACAGTATTAAACGAAACATGCGAAATAAACCATCCCACTGGAATGACAATAATGCAAAGCTACAAATATATTTGTTATGAGGTATACTTGTTATGAGCTTTCGTTTTCTATGTCTTTTTTGTGAAACCATATCCTTGTTTCTGTCAACAGTAAAACTGCCCATAAGTCAAGCGACAAATGTCAAAAGATGACGACGTCGACTCTGCCCGCTCAAATGAACGCTCGCCCAACAAACCACATACCGATTTTCATACACGAAGCATATCGAAATGAGGCGGGTTGGAAAAACAACCCATTTCCCTCCCCTCCCCTCCAAGCTGTGCCCTTGTCGATAGCAATGTTTACTTGCCCGGGCCTGCTTGCTTGCTTAGCCTCTTTTTCTCTGCTATTTGCGTTGTGCAAATAAGCGCTTTTCCGCGTTGACTTATCCTCCCTCCCTCTCTCGGGTGGTTATCGAAAACCCCCGCGTGTCGGCATTATACACTGATAACATGACTGGGGGTTGCGCGTTCGAGCGGCACCGATACCGAAAGTGACGTGGAAGCGAACGGTGAGAGGACGGACGCAACCCGTAACTAACACTAGCGTCTCCCATCCTGTGCTCCCATCTGTTTCAGTTCCCATCGAGTCAAAGTGTAGCGCCGGCCAGCCGGAACCGGATCCGAACGAAAACGCCAACACCGGCCAACAGCAACAACAGCAGCAACAGCAGCAGCAACAGCAGCATCAGCAATCGAGCAACGGTTCGACAAACACCAGCAACGCGAATGTCCCCGCCGGACCGCCCGGCACGACCACGATCACGACCGGCAGCAACAGTAGCTGCAGTGCGAAAACACCAATTACGACGGCTGGTGGCTCACCGGCCCAACCGCCGGTCCGTTCCGCCCAACCTCAAGCGTTTTCATCGACCGGTGCCGGTGCGGGCTCGACGCTAGCCGACAACGGACAACGGCTCCTGCTGGCGGCCACGGTAATGACCGGCGAGGTGCAGGGAGCCGATGGGGCGAACGGAGAACCGGAACACCTAGCGCTAGCACTCGGTGCGTCCCTGTGCGGGCAGTGCTGCGGTCCGATCTGCGATCGCTACATCATGAAGGTGGTCGACATCACCTACCACGAGCGTTGCCTCCAGTGTACGTCCTGCTCGATCCGGCTCATGCATTCCTGCTTCATGCGCGACGGCAAGCTGTACTGTCGCTTCGACTACGAGCGGTAAGTGGACGACGGATGGGATGGGTGATGGGCGCGCGGGATCATGTCACAATGTACAACCACCATGTTTTGGGGCCGTGATTAGCATCAACCTAAAAAAAAAAAAAAACAAAAAAAAGGAAACCGGACACAACACCCACCACGCGCCTGTTGATGGTGCGTCTGTGCGTGTGTTCGGAGAAAAACGGACATATATGGATGTACACAAAACACACAAAATTAACCACATAATAGAACACCACCGACGCCGGTGCCGGGATGGGTGGGCGTTTGGCCGGGAAAACTATGTTTTGCAACTATTTGATCCTGAGTGAAAGTCTCGCTATGTTCTGAAAAGCTGAAAAGCGTATTGGACGTATCATGTTAGCGATGCGATGAACATGAACGGGATGAAAAAACAACAATAGCTCTCGGTCACGGTCCCTTTGTTATGCGGTGGATATTTACCTGCCGCTTTTATTAGATTGTTCCACTGTCCGTTTACATATGTTAGTGTGGAGCAAGTTTTATTTAGTTTTGGCAGTGAAATACTTTTAGACATGGGACAGTTAAATGCACTCGAACTCTTTAAAGTGTTCACTTTTGCAAATAACACTTCAGCTAGCCGAATCTGGTGATTGGATTTTAAACTAGTTTTTGTACATTTGTGATTGGAGAATGTTTTATCGGACTTCACTAGAAAGGACTTTGTCACAATTTTAGCATACTATTGCTCTCCAAATGCTGTTTATTAATAAGTTGTATCTACTCGCAAATAATTTTCAATTAAAGAGGATATCTAAATGATTCAATTAAAAAAAGGTTGACTTGATGGAAAAGTTTATGATTTATGCTTTGCACAATTTCAAAGAACTTGACCGAGTTTTTGGCTTGTTTCTCATTCAATCTCAGTACAGTTCAAAATATTGCAAAATATTCCTGCTCTCACGTGAATTATTGAGCTTTAGGATCTGAAACAGAAACTGTTATTCATTATTTGTTGATGCCCTGTTGTTTACATGATTTTTATTAGAGTAAAAACAATCCTTGAAGTGTTTGAATGTTCTTCATAATACTCGTTTTATACGCAATGCTTATGGACTTAAAATGATCGAATAAGCAATAATACTCGTATGATATTCGAAGCAATAGTTTTAAACACAAAGAGACTCTTTTTATCAGAAATCGAATATTCCTTCATAGTCCAATCATTCAAAAACATCAGTACCCTCAGTTTGCCTCAGTTTGCTCGCAATAGATCAAAGTAGGCTTAAACTGGATCAAAGCGTTTAAATATTTACTTGAGCACTTCCTCATTGGCAGTTATACCAATTGTTGGCAAACTGTTGAAACCATAATTTTACACAATAGGCCATACATCCACACAAAATATTAAGTTTTCCCAAATCGACAATGGGGACCCGACACGACTTGCCCTTTGAAACCATTGAAAGCTTCAAAGGGTAAGAAAAATCTAATTAATTGCATGGGAAAATAATTCGAACCGTGAAATATTTTATTCGATCCGAGCCGATGACAGCAATCTAGCCAGTCCTCTCCGGCCTGAATTCGACCTTTCAATCAGAATGTCAACGATTTACATTGCGGGACATCACTCCCATTCCGGCACTGATGAATGGCATGGCGCTTTTCATTGTGCGAAGCTCCACAACAACAACAAAAAAGCAAACAACACGGACGCCATGTTTCCTTTGTTTTGTGTTCAATGCTTCGCCGAATTCGTCCATCGTCGTGACGGTTTTTTGGTTTTACGATTGCCTAAGAGAGATAGGTTTTATTTTATTTATCTCAAACCCCTCCCCAGTCTGCTCGTTTCAACTGGAGCACACATAAAAATGTCTTCATCCCCAGCGGTACACACGCGGCAGGATGAGTTTGGCGACGGTTTTTTTTTGCCGTCAACATTTTCGCAAACTCGTGGCGAAAAGAGAGAGAGAGAAAGAGAGAGAGGAAGAGGCACAAATGGCACCACCGCCATCGGAACGATGTCATTTCCCCGGAACGATGGGTGCGAGAGCGGGCGACGAAAAATGGCTCTTCAAGATAGAACAAACAAATAAATTTGAAGATTTTATTGTTATACTTGTTTCGTTTCCTTCCGTTGCCGGCGTTGCCGCTTTTGCCCCACCACTGAAATCGCAGATTCTTTAATCTTTCGTTTCGTCGCTGCCAGCCTGCGAGGTGGTTTCGGAAGGTGGGCGACGACATTTTCTTGAGGAGGGGATGGGGAGTTGAAGTCATGTAGACATCGTTTACAATCCTCGGTTGTCCGCCATTCCCAACGCCTGCTATTACTCTCTCTCTCTCTCTCTCGCGGCATTCATCTAGCGCGGGATCCTTGGGATTAAATCTTGAGCTTTTGCTTGCCCGGCTTGTTTTCCCGTTGTGGAAAGGCAAACAACGGCGCCAGCGAACCATTCCGATACTCCATTTTATATTATTGTCTTTCCGTTGTTTTCCGCCGGTACGAACGACGAAATCTGTCTGTTCACCCATCGCCTCCCATCGAGTGTTTCCCCGTTCTCATGCGCATGTGTGGGCGAATGTCGGGCCAAACTTCGGGGGAGGGTGTCAGGATGTTTGTCGTCCTTTCCAGCGTCAGGTTTCCATCGCCCAAGTCGCAGCGTACCGAACATCGGGCCAAAATGTCAACGAGCGCATACAAAATGGGTACAAAACACCTGAGGACCTGAGTCCAAATTGATCCGTCGTCATCTGTCCGTGCAATTGGTTGTGGTTTTGATATGGTAGAACGTTGTGTAAATATGTATCCTTTGTCTGATTTTCCCTATGGTTTACGTTTTGCGTTGAAAATTATCTTTTTAAAAGCCTTTTTGTTATTTTTTGTTATATCTTTTAAAAGCCTTTTTGTTATTTTTTTATTTACAAAGTCACACTAATGTTTATTATAATCTTCACTATAACCATTGTTGTTATAATATAGTAATACAGTAATAAACGTATTCAATGTTACTTTATTTTTTAAACAATATGCCAATACTACGTTATACGTTATTTTCATTTCGAACGTAAATTTAAGTCCAGTAAATTGTTCTTTTTATCTATTGTGGTGAATAGATATATACATTTTTTACCTTAATGACGGTTACCTTAATGACATACAAAGTTGTTGAAAAAGCTTTTCGATGTTGTCAAATTCAAAAACTATTTCATATAAAACATTTCATCCTTTTATCTGATAGGAAACACTATTTATTTTTGTTGTTTCAAGTCTATGTGTATTTAATAGAGCTTACGGC
This sequence comes from Anopheles farauti, assembly GCA_000473445.2. Taxonomy (NCBI): domain Eukaryota; kingdom Metazoa; phylum Arthropoda; class Insecta; order Diptera; family Culicidae; genus Anopheles; species Anopheles farauti. The sequence continues at coordinate 2,872,691 of KI915044.1, forward strand.
ACCTAAAACGCGATATAATATAGCATTTTGAAGGAAAAATTTTTATGAAACTATCAAACCTTCTCACGTTAATGATAAAATAGAAGAATTATTTTGATACATACTCTAACAAAATTGGTAATTATTGGTACCAACAGTCACAAAATTTGATTCAAAATAGAAAAATTGTTGGATTAATTTATCCTTATTGTCTCGAAAATACAATGCTTGTTGAGGTAAAAAGCTACTTCTTAAAAAAAAACTTCACGTAAAAATGGTGTTGTAATAGTATTCTTCCCATCTTTCAAACAACGCTTTAGCACGGAAAAATAAAAATAGCAAAAATCGTATTCACAGCGTCTCATTCCGTTGTCCCGTTGCTACGAAAAAACCAAAGAATGAATTCCCCCAAAATTAAAACCGGCCAGTTCGCCAATTCGCTGCAACGTCGATTTTATGGTTGCCATGAATTTTGTGTCTCCAACTGCGTTCTCGTTCCGCGACGACGTTGAGCCGTTCGTTGCCCAATGTTACGTTCGTGTAACAGATGGATGTCGTAAATGTTGTTGGCAAATCACATGATTCGTATTCGAAACAGACCATCATCGGACGACGTGAGTGGGTTTCGCTACAGCAGCAGCAGCAGCAGCAGCAGCTCTGGAGTCTGGAGGCTGCAGACCGGCCGCTCATCGAAGGAAGGCAAATAATCACGCACCAAAATGAGAAAACCTTTCCCGTGCTGGTTTTAGTGCTTGTTTGCCCGCTCTTTGACTTGTTTCCTTTGTTTGAACGAATTTGCTGTGTCTGTTTGTTTCGTTTAATTGAATGGATTGGGTGGAAGCGCAGATCTACTAGTTCCAGTAGAAAACTAAAGCTGGTAATTTTTAGACAACTTCTTTTTATGTTTTTATTCTTATATGAAATATTTCTCTAAATTATGTAAAGAATGTTATAGTTTTACGCTTCTTGCCAACGGCGTTGAACATAGAAGACAAATAGATATTCTTTTGTTTCAGTTTACACAATCATTAATGTATGGAAAACATCCCTGTTAAGCTGGGGTTGACCGAGCCAGCAAAACATTCGGCAACGCATAGAATTCAAACTAAACCCCTTCCCTGCCCAGTGAGCACATAAATGTGGTCGTTTTCAATGTCCTTCCGACTTTTATACGCTCTAAAACAACAAAAAAAAAAGGATGCAACACGGGTTGTACTTTGCGCTGCACGTTCGCTTGGCGTTTCCCGTTTCAAACAAACGGACCACAATCTTGTAGGGTTCGAAGCTGAAAACTTCATCCACCGAGCGATTGAACGATTTCGGTACCCCTCGTACAACCCACAGGAGGGTTCATAACTCGAACCCCGAAGCCGAAGCAAACCCTCTTTACCCGGGCGATTTTACAGCCGGTGATCTGTAAACAGGGAATGGAAACCTCACCACATGCATTGAGCGTGTGCGAGAGAGCGAGAAAACGTACCGGAACATTGTTGGCTCGATATGATAGATTGAATTTTAATGACAATCACAATGTGGTGTAAAATAAATTATGGGCAATTTGTCAATTCCTTCGTGTGCGTGCATGGACCGTGAGCAGAGATTGATTCATCGCTTCGCTTCATAGCAAGCACGAGCGTTTCGGAGCAGCGTAGCCTCCTCTGATGGTTTGACCGTACCGATGAGCCGCAGCAAGTTTTGCGTAACCTTCCACTTTCCATTCGAACCATGCGAAATACAACACGTGGTTAATAGCCGGTAAAGGGCTAACGTTAACAAGACAGCCAAACACAACCCATAACGTACGCGGCGTTCAACATGTCCACGGCGATAAATGTCCCATCGCACGATGATACTACACTATTTGTCACAATTGTAATTTTTTTCTTCTAGCAAGCAATCGTCACTCTTTCCTTCATGGTTGGCATGACTAGTTTATTTTGTTTTTTTTTAAACTGTGTGCATTTTTGTACTTTTCAGTCGAAATTTGGTAAAGGGTACTGGCGAATATGTTGCTATCAATACCATCGATTATCATTAATCTGTCAAATGAAAGGAGGAAACAAATGGACTTTGCAGGATTAGGAGCCATAGTGGAGTGAAAGCTGAAAAACGGGTATAAAATAGATGCTATTTTGTAAAAAACACCGAGCAACATGAGTTATTAACTGTTTTCTTTTTCGATTCAATATATACCAACTAGAAACACCTGTTTGTTAGAATCAATTGAAATCAGTAAACATTTCAATTACAGGACTTATAGGATTTATTAAAATGATTTTAATACTTATCTTCACTCGACATGTTTGTTTTTTGTTCAAACGTTTTAATTTTTATTATTTTATTTAGTTTTAAAACATCCTACAAGAAAAGAGACCATAAATTTGTCACATTTTCAATCGATTTTTTTCATTTTGCGGGTATTTTCATCTTATTGGTATTTTATTGTCCATGATACAATCAAACATAATCAAATCGACACATTGTTTTCATATATCGCGACGCCTTCGAGACGGTTCGAGATTGCCCCTTTTATTATCATTCAAATCGTCGTTAGATAAGGAACGCCCCCGCCAAAGGCACTTAAATTTGATAGTACAACAACAAGTCACGGCCGAACAAATACAACAAGCGTGAAAATCAACGACCTCAACAACTCCATCGCAAACCAGCCCAACCCAACCCAACTCAGCCTTGTTATTGGAAGCGAAAGTTTTGCAATGATAATCTAAAACCGTTTAGCTAATGCCGCCCTTTTCACGCGTTTCCCATTCCCTGCATCCCCCCCCCCGGTTAGACTCTACGGACGGAACAGATGCCTCGGATGTGGTGAGAAGATTGGTGCCGACGAGCTGGTAATGCGCGCCCTGGATAATGTGTTCCATCTGAAGTGCTTCATCTGCGTCGTCTGCGGCGTGCGGCTGCAGAAGGGCGATCAGTACGTCATCAAGCAGAGTCAGCTGTTCTGCCGGCCCGACTACGAGAAGGAGGTGGAGATGTTCCAGGGCTACAGCTACGGTAGGTGGGCGGGCGGGGTCTCCCGGTGGCTAATGCGCCGGCTAATGGCAAAACGATCGATCCCGCTCTTGCAGATGACTACTGCTGTGATGACATGTTCCAGACGCGCATCGACGGACGGCGGGGCCCGAAACGGCCCCGGACGATTTTGACGACGCAACAGCGACGTGCCTTTAAGGCTTCGTTCGACATATCGCCGAAACCGTGCCGAAAGATTCGCGAAGGTTTGGCGAAGGATACCGGGCTTAGCATAAGGATAGTACAGGTAAAGGTGCCGGCGCTCTTGGTATCAGGCTACTGGTGAGGATGAGGTATTAGTTATGATTCCCGTCTACGAAATGCCGTTGTTGATGTTCTATACACTAATTGCCGAAATTTGCCGCATCGGTCTTATTTCGACGGTTCCTTTTATGCACAATAAAAAACGGTATACATCTGTACAAATTGTTTTTTGATCTTCAATATATTCATTCTTTCAACCCTACCAGGTTTTAAAACTTTGCTTATGCTATAGAATGGTCTTGGATTGTGTACCTCTTGAGATGGAATATTATTTTGCTAGCCTTCATACATGACCCAGCGTCCTAAAGCAATTTAAGTTGTGGAAAAACACATTTGGAAATTGTTTCAAAATTGATTTTCTATTTCAATACTGAGTACCATGCGTATCAATTTTATATATCCTTTTTCGAAAGAAGTTAAACCTGGAATATGTAGTATGCAAAGTTGATGAATAGCTGACGAATGAAAGATTGATTTAAAACCGATGCTTAAAATAGATCTTTTAAATGCTAGAACAGTTCATACGAGTTAAAATTATTATTTAAATATTTGAACTTGTAATTTTTGCCGGTCAATTTTATTTGGTTAGATTTAAAATACGAAACCTTTTATCTTTTTGACGTAACGATCTATGTTATTTTATAAATAATGCATCATCATACATCAACAAACGTCAGCATCAATTTTGTCTCTTCATAGGCAAGGAAGTTTTTTATTTCAGTTTTAATATTCAACTCACTACTCAGCAGAACTATTCTGGTTTGCTGTTCTTGTAGTTTCGTTTGTTCTGAAGGCACCTAAAAACGCAAAATACCCGACGAAGAGTGTGTTTTTTTGCAAATGAACTCAACCGTTTCGTTACAAACCTTTAACCACTGCCAAGTACCCAGATACGAATATTGCTCGGTTTTGCCACCAAAGCTAACCTCATTCCATTACTTTCCATCGCTGCTGAACCACGGCACCACAGGTATGGTTCCAGAACCAACGCGCCAAGATGAAGAAAATCCAGAAAAAGCAGCTCAAGGAGGGAGGCAAAAACTCCCATCACGGTGGTATCGGTGGCAGCGCCGGTGGCAACAAAAACCACAACGCCAACAATGGCAAAGGTGGCAACGATTCGCAGGATGAGCTGTCGGATAACGAGAGTGCTGTCGTTGGCAAGTTGTCGCTGCGCATCAAAGACGAAAACTCCCGTAAGTAAAACAATCCTTCACTGCACCCTTTCCCGTCGGCCCTGTTCCGACGGAAGAAGTCAATTTTTCACATCGACAGTTCCTCCGGTCGGGGTTTGCCACATCCCGAATACAAGGAATTTCGTTTCCGGTTCGTTCCGAGAGCAGACTCGCACTCGGAAGTTAATCCGGTAGACATTTCTGTCTCCAGAAGATGGTCACTACTCTGCCCCTCTTTTTCCCTTGGTTTCCTGCACAGTACCTGCTCCAACCGTGGTGCAAATGGTATGGAATTTGTACCTTGACGCCCCGTGCGCTCTATTTACCACATTTGCATTTTTACCTTTCCGGGTGTCGAGAAAATCGTTCGCAAAAGCCGGCACATATTTCAAACACCCACAACGCTTAACACTTTCTCCAGTGCACTGGGCCTTTGATCGTACCTTCCATGGGGTGCCACCCATACCATCCAAGCCGGGGCCTGTTCCGGGTGTGGCATTCAATGAGCTTCCAAAAATATCACAATCATGACACTTTCGAAGCTCCCGAAAGGGGGAAATGGTTGCGTCCTCGGGAGGGGGGACGGGGTTGCTTACTAATACCCGAACCCTTTCCCGACGGTTGGGCACGGTGTCAAATATTCCATTCCAACAGTTTCTATATTGCGGCAACGGGTATGCGCCCGGTGGCATTTCACATCTCGTTGCTGCTTTTTCCCCGACGTGAAAGGTGTCGAGTGATGAAGAGGATTGCTGACAGCGCCCGTGCACCGAACTATGCCGGTGACTTTTCTTTTCCAGACGGTTTTTATGCTTGAGAAAACGTCAAACAACTGGGGAATCAGGTGTCTTTTCATGCACGCTTCGTGAACGCTTTTCATCGACATTCGTGAGAACGATATGATGAATGTTTAAAGCTGTTTCGTTGCTAACAATCAGAAAAAGAGATTAAATCTGAAGGATAGATGGCGATAAAATTACGAGAAATTGAACGACGATACCTCGAACTACCAATCTTCATCAATATTATTTGGCTTAATCAGACAGATATGACTATTCGATCCGCATATACCTAATTACCTGATCCCTGCAAAGAAACTAGGGGTTATAAAGACTTTATGACAGAACGATGCAAAAAAACAATAAGTGCTAAAAAGTGCTCAGTGTATTTACAACGATAATTACAAGCAGACACTGTATGAAATTGTGATTGGTGATGTTTGAAATATATGAATTTCAATGACTTAATTTTGTATATGCCTTAAAACGAATTTTCTGTGCTGGGTTGAAAGATTTCTATCATATCATTATCAGAAATGTTTACAATATAAATCTATTAGTAAGCAATGTTTAGATTTGATTTGATTTCATTTCATTTTTTTATTGACGGCCTGGCCGTATTAACCCCTTTTGGGGAAGTATTAAGCAATGTTTAGACACTTACAAAATTTGGAGACTAAGACAAGGTAAAAAACAATCAAACTGCATGGAATTGGTTCACTTTTAATGCCTTTATTGAACAGTCTAGCAAAGCAAAGTAAGCATACTCGTATTACTATTTTGAAGTATTGCAAATAGTACTAGCAGTGGAACATATTTTATGCTGTCGTCTCTTCTTCTGATCAACATCTTGTCTTTGACAGAATGTCGAGAAAACATTTATATATACTTTCTTTTCGAAAAAGAAAACAGGTTTACTTTAAAATTAAACTTAAATTAAAAGTGAGCATTAAAAATGATATGGTTTGAAAATAAACTACTTTTTTCTGTAGTGTAACAATCTAAATGATCGTGCATGCATGTTCCAAACTGTTGTATTCCACCAGAACTAATAAGTTTCTCATTATTCGGTCAACGTTTAGTTGACAAAACCGCCTTTCGCAAAGAAATTTTTAGATAGGTTTGTGATAATTTCCACTACCTGTCACAAAAACTTTTACTCATCCATTTTTTTACTCTCTTAATTTTCTGTTCTCTGGACGACACTGTCCACCCTGATTTAAAAAAAATGAAATTTTATTACAATTTTACTGTATTTGGTTACAAATTCACAACAATTTCCATCTTTCTCTAGGGTCAAATAACTACCTTCATGATAGCTGCAGCGATAATGAGGGCACGGTTACCGACAACGACGGTGGCCCATACGGTGGAACGGCAGCCCGGCTCGGGCTCGGTGGCCAGGACCCGTACAAGATCGTCAAGGAGGAGCTGGACCTCGAGGACGACTACTTTCGCATGGCCATGGCAACGCCCAACCATCTCAACCATCACCACAACCACCACCATCACCATCATAATCATCATCCGCAGCAACAGCAGCAGCAACAACAACATCCCCATCCACAACCGCACCATCCCCATGCGACCGGAGGAGGTCGCTTCGGTGGGAAATCCTTTGCAAATGGTAAGCTATATACAAACAAACAAATCCACCATCCTCCAGGACTGCTTATCGCTTGCACAATTATTCCTAAATTTGTCCACCACAATCACCTGCACTTTGTCATCCGCTTTGTCATATTGTCTAGACCAGCAAGGACGCGTGGTGCGTGGTGTCGTACAGCGATAAAGAATAACTCAAACAAAAAACACCTTCACCTTGCCGGTCCACATGTGGTTGAAGCCCAAACATGCGGCGCTTTCAACGCAGTTTTGTGTTTTAAATCCGCTCGATTTGTGTTGTGGCACCTTTTTTCTTGTTGTTGTTTTTTTTTTCTCCAAACTTTTCCCAACGCGTCCCATTTTCACTTTCACCCGGCAGCGAATGTGTAGCCATTTGAGCCTTGCCATTTCGCACATCGCAGCACAAGGGTGGTAAGTAAATAAAGTGGGGACACATAGCAAAAAAAACGAACTAAATAAAATAGCTCACCGTCCAACTTTTCCACGTAAACAGCACTACGGGGAACAACCGGTGTGGCGAGTTATGGTGGTTCGTATCGTAAACAGTGTCGCCACAGACGACCGAACACAAACATACACTTCGGCCAGAATGGCAGCATGCGAAAAATGGGGAAAAAAATCATTCGTACGTTACACGTAACAAAATAGAACAATAAGCCCGTGATTATGAGAACATGAGGCGACGAAAGATACGCATGGTGATGCTTACGATGGCGAAAAACAATAGATAGACCGGAACGTAAATGCTCTGTCCAGCCAAATCCAGCTGATCGTCACGCTGGATCCTGTTTGAAGTCTTCCATATGATTACAAAGATCATTTTGGATATAAAGAATAAAAGTGACCAAAAGTGAGATAGAGTTGTTCAAATTTGACAAACCGTTTCGACATTCGCGAACCATTTTTGTTTCTCAAAATGTTTGTTTCTTTGACACACAAGTCCATGCTCCAGGCTTCATAAAGTCCAAACAAAGCATGCTGTTTTTTCAAAAGCATGCAGTTTCATCTTACATATACCACTACCTCCATTCTCCCAGTTCGCATGGGATGAAGTTTTTACTTTAACTTTTTCTCGTCATTGTTTCAATTACAATGCACCCACGTACGCTTTTCTATCTGTTGAACGGTTCCGGTGCGCTGAAAAATACATAGAAAGTGTTTTTTAGCAGCGTAGTTATAAACGTCGTAATGCGGCCTGGATTATGAGAGATACGGAACGCATTAGCAACTTGTAAGGTTAAAATATGTGGGAAGCATGATTTATGTAGTTTTCTATTTTCTATTTTTTTCTTGCGCTAGCTATATTTAATCATCATTTACGTGCGGGGTTGTTTAGAATTAGGTTATTTATTTCAATTTTTTAATGGAAATTACTACAAAGTCCCTTTATGTATGGATTTTTTGTCATAATTTTTAGTTTTAGTAGAACATGATGTGACACTAAAGAACTCTTGAATATTGCCATATAGCCATATGCCATTGCCAATTGTAAAATCAAGATTTCGTTTGTAGTCAGCAACCTTATGTCATTTTAATTGCTCGTTAAAAACAATAGCTGGTGTTGCGTATGAAATTTCGCTAAAACAAGGAACATTCAGACACACTACAAGTTACAATACCCGCTAAGAGATGGCGCTACAAATACATTATACACTGATACAGGTTCCCAGTGGTGTTTGTTATGAAATTTGGATTTACATTATTTCAATAACTTGTTTTCATGAAAAATCCTTTACTCTAATTTTCAAAAATTGAAAAAAATAGCTCGTCAAGTCGGTTGATATTGATGGGAAAAATATTTAAAATTTCTAATTTGAGAACTGTCACTTATTGTGTTAGATCAAAGAACTTCTGCAAGAGAATCTTTCAAATACGAGAAAGTAACACACGAAGCGCAAGAAGTATCATTTTAGGCTTTTTATTGTTATTTTTGTCAAACTGATTTCAAGTTCCTTCATTAACTAATACAACTGTTTAAACTTCCTCAAGACAACATTTTTTATTTCCTATCGCACAGAACTTACTCTAAGAAAATATCGTTAAATTCTTTTTATTCTTTCCTCCGCGCGTAAGTGTGTGTATGTTCACGTTTTTCAAAGAAAAATATGCTCCGCTTGGTGCCATTGCCTTGCGCTGGGCGCATTGTCTGTCTATTCAAAGAATTGATCGCAACTTTTTCAAACGAAGCAAAGAATGGAATCCTCCCTGCCGAGAGAGGAAAAACATAAACGAAACGAAAAATATCGTAAGAAAAACCCGCCCTCCTCGGTCAACCCAAACCCTCCGTTTCGCTTCACCGTTCGCTGTCATGGAGACAATTTTTCCACTCCGGGAAACATTCCTTCGAGCCACTGTTGCCACTTTTCCTTTGTGCCATTGTTTCTTTTCATGGCGAGTTTTCCGATCGAACACGCGCTTCTCGTAGCAGGAATGAGAGCAGATAGTGTACGGCCGCACGATCCATGACACTTCCGACCATATTTCTTTCATCCTTGTGCTGTTTTTACCGATGATTTTTGGAGCATGAAGTAGGCACCAACTTTTTGCCTTCCCGGTGCTATGGAAACTATGGGAAACTCGTCGAACCCTAGAGTGCAAAGATGGGGAAAACTTTTTCGTCCCTCATCGACGGCGCCATTTGTTGATCTTGTGCGCCCAGTTCGTTCGTTTTTTTTTGTTTTTGTGCTTTTTTAAAGAACCATAAGTTTTACATAATAAAACAAAACGCAACAAAAAAAAAAAATGGCTAAACACAACAACAATAAAGTTCGGCAACTTTTCGCACCCTTAATCGACACCTTCAGGTGCATAATTTACGTGCCAGAAAATTGTTGGGAAGTGTCGATCCAGGTTATGGATTCCGGTTGCGGGTGTTTTGTTTTATTTAAAGTGGAAATTAGGAGAAAACACACCTTCAGTTTGAGGGCTTCAGTTTAATGCGTGTGAATGTTGAGACATAAATAGTTTCATTAGAAGAGTTGCAACATTCCTGAAGCCACAAATAAATGAAAATGATTCATTTATACCACTTTGCAAATGTCTTACTTCCAAAATGTTAGGTTATCCAATTAAATAATACCGAATTCAATCGTAAAATAATACCGAATTTTGAAAGTGTATTGTGTATTACATACCAATTGGTACAATTCTTCTTCTTCTTCTTATTGGCGTAACGACCGAAGTCATGCCTGCCGTTTTACCGGCTTTCTGGACTGATTTTTTACCACCATAGCTGGTTAGTCACTCCTCGCTAGGGGGAGACGGTCCGAATGGGATCATGGTACCGGTCCTGTCGTGTAAAGGACCGGCGCCGCTACCACTACACCACCGGGCCGCTCACCAATTGGTACAATATGTTTAAGATTAAAAATTATTCGAGAATTTGTAAGCTTTTTTATCATGAAAATGTTTGATCTCAAATGATACCTTTAAAATTGGATAAAAAATTGCAGACCTTAAGGCTCTTCTTCAAATTTCCTTTTTAAATGTTCGCTCGATTACAAGATCATTCTATATGTAGTCAGGAAAGGAATGTCAGAGATTTTGACCATGTTGTATAAAAAAAGTTCTTAGATTTCCACTTATGGCAATGAAAACCCGAAGCTAGTTTTACCTGAACAAAGAATTACGAAAGATTTTACGAGAATCACAAGAAAGACGCCAGTAAAAAATCAATAAAAACCTCCACCTTTAAGCGTACCAAAAGAGAAAAGAACGTCGTCCACACACAACTTCAGACGGCAGACATCCTTCCCGCAGGATTTGGCAACAAAACTGCTGGCAACGATGGTGGTCATAGCGCCGTCGCTCGTCCCTCCGTGAGTTATTTTTCCCTTTTTCGCAACGAAAACGCCTCCCTCCCAGCAGTAAACATCTAACGTATTTTCCTGCCTCCTGCTCCCCGAAAATACCGCCCGCCCGTCTCGTCGTTTCCCGTGCGGCGAAAGCATCGACCGGAAAGGAAACCGAAATCCCCACCGCGCCCAAACACGACGGGGAAGGATGCGCCGTTTTCTCAATGGGGTTTCCCACAAAGGACGGTGGGGCTTTGCAAGAAGATTTGCCGAGTGGCAAAGATATGGCGCTCCGTGTGTGTCCGTTGGCGTTTTGCTGTTGCCTCGCTGCTCCTTCCTCTCCTTCCCCACCAACCGAGAGAGAGAGAAGAGAATGGTATAAAGAATAAAAACAGCATCGCTAGACACACTCGCACGAAGCGTTCGGGACGGTAAAACCGTGACGCTATTTACCGAAGGTATTAGCAAGAAATTCTCATGCCGCGTTTCTTTGCGCTTCAATGGGCGCATCATGCTCGTAAATACAACGGCACACGGACACACGGCCAGACATAAAGCCACAGACCAAACACCTTACATCGCAAGGCGAAACCGTCGACCGAGCGACGGGCGCAGGAAGAAACCCGAAAGGACGACCACGACGCACCACGGACGAAGATTCATCGTTTGAAGAAAATCCTACAACATTATTCGTTCCCTTTGGTCCCGTTGGTTCATCCCTAGCCCGTGCTGGGCTTGGAGCTTAGTCCATCATAAACGAGCTGAGATGCTCCGGTGGAAGGATTTTTGCCCCACCAGGAGCCTACACGGGAGAGTACGGGTGGGAATGGGCGGGAAGAATGATGTTGTGATTTATTAAGTTGCTCAGGATTTTCCCACCCTGCCTTGTCGCACCGAAACGGCGGCCCATCACAGCATACCGTCTCGTGAACTCGTGGGCAAAACGTTACACCCGAAAACTTAAAGCTGATCGCATCGCTTCGGCGAAGGGCGACCCATGAAGAAAGTGGGATTTACTCTTCACTGGAAACATCGGCAGCGGCAAAGCCTCTGCGAGATACTTCTACGTACCGGACAGACGGGCCAACTCCACCATCGCCATCGATAATCTTCGCACATGGTGGTGGCGCAAACGGTAAAAACGGGCATGTTGGGCTCTCCGTTGGCCCGCATGCCGTTGTACGCGTCGGATGTGAAATTATTTTACACCATCACAATTCTTGTTGATCCCCCTGACATTATGAATCCCTCCGTCCCATTTGGATCATGTTCAACGTACAAATAGTAGCACACGCCCTGGGGGCTGCTTTCGGCTATGGGGTTTGGTTTCGGTCGGTAGCGTGGTGGAGAGGCTTCAGAAGTGATCTTTTACCCGTAAACCAACGCACTTTGGGTGCGGGGAAGCGTCGGTGGCCAATAAACAACAGGTTGCCCTAAAAATAGAGCACCAAATATGATATCAACAAATATGTGTGTGTGTGTGATATAAATAAAGGTGTCCTATAAATAAAATTGCCATCGCATTCAGGGGTAGGAGCGTTTCGTACGAAAAATAGTATCGATAACTATATAAAGAATTTAGGTTTTTGTTTATTTTTTATTAAAATTCATTTCTAAAAACCAGTCTGTCCTTATTTTCTGTTTAATAATCCCATAAAATTTACATTAATTTGTACAGCTAGCAGCAGACAATAGTAAAGTTATGTGAAGAAGTAGCAGATACGAAAAGTGTCATCTTTCTACGGTTTTTACATATTTTTACCAGCATTTTGTTTGTTGCCTATCCAGAAACTAAACTTTTTTTTGAAAAATAGCTATATACAATGTAAAAAATGTGGTTATTGAATCAATCTTTATTTTTTGCATCTTCAAGACATATAACCTGTTAAATAATGTTCTGTGCTAGACAAACACTAAATGCTCAGAAAATGTAAAAATACTTATAACCAACATACAATGAATACTTAAGAATTTCTGAGAAATAAAACGGGATTTTTTGGTTTTTAACAAAATGCTGATTTCTACCAGATTACATAGAGTCGTAATTTTCTAAACGATGTTTTACACTTTGCACAAATATTTAAGCTTACATTCGTTGTTTGTTGTTGTTGAAAATTACAGTGGTCAAAACAGCGTTATTTATTAGACAAATTTCATTGCAAGTTCGTTTCTATCAAAATAAACCAAGCAAAGATTTTTTTCAATTTCAATCATCAGATTCATCATTCATCAAACCATTTTGGAATGTAATATTATTTGTAAAGATATAACTGTAACAAATTGCCTGTTACAATCACTTTTTCTTTATTATCAAAACCGTAAAAATATTCCGTAAAACCGTAATCGGTGAATGTACATTTAGTTTGACTTAAGCAGATCATCGCAATCCATTGTAGCAGTTTCCAATGATGTTTAGTAAATTTTCTCTTCATTTTTCCATGCTTTTGCCTTTCTACCTTCCATGCCTTTCCATCAACCGTCGCTCCTCGTGAAGATCACCATGCAAACACGGCCAATATCAAGACGGAAAACATGACACTCGACACGATGCTACCCTCCAGCAATACCATCGACTACGGTGCTTCACTGCAACAGTTAGCAACATCCATCAACGGCGGCACACTTGGCAGCGGCACAAGTGGCAACGGGGTGCCTCCAGGAAACCACGACTCAATCGGCCCAATGCTTAACCCCATCGATCGGCTTTACTCGATGCAAAACTCGTACTTCTGCAACCAGGAAAGCCAGCTCTCCTGTCCCACCACACCGACCGGTCTTCCGGGGACGCCGCCCGGTGGAAACCATCATCGTCCTGCAGCCGGTTCCGGCCCACCGGCAATGTCGTTACAGCAGCCATCGCAAATACCCCTGCAACATCACGGACTGCAGCAACAGCAGCAGCAGCAGCAGCAGCAGCAAACGATGCAGAATGGGCCACAGATGCCACCGCACCATTTCCAGCCTAATGGGGCCCAGAACATGGTAAACTTGGGTGTTTCGAACCTTGGAGCGATGGGACCACACCTTACCGGTCTGTGCAATCCCATGCTAGAGCAGCAACAACAGCAAGAAAGTGTAATGTAACGAGGGTGCTCAATCCCGGCAAGGTACAGTGACTGTTTCCCAAAAGATTGCAGCAATATTGGTACTTTTTGTATGACGAGCTGCTCCTAATAACATTAAAACAAATTTTCTTCTGGTTAAAAATTACAACTCTTGGTGACGGAAACCATTCATAAGAACCCATTTTTTTAAGTTAAAACCAGCTAGTATTTCGTCCGAGAATCACTGTACAAAGTGTTGTAATACATTCTAGACTTGCACTATTTGTCATCCGTCAATTTTACTACCAGAAACGGCCATGGAGGGGATAGGCCCTTTTACAAACCGCAAACAAACACAGGGACATTGATTTTGACAGACTATGAAGTTTCGTTGCTACATCCAGCAGAAACTGTCAATTACCATGCGCTTGGGAGCAGTGCATGAAAACGTGATCCAAAGCCTGCTGCGGTTGCATGAGGCACAAAGCGCACCCGGTGGCGGTTCCAACACAAGCGAGTGAGACGAGCGAGATTTAGCAAACATTTTCCACAGGAAAAATACAATGTGTAACCTTTTGATCTACGGTAGGTGGAATGATGTTTAGCTTTTTTTCCTATTGGGTTTCGGGTTTAACCATCACGCTCACACGTAACTAAATACTGGATGGTGTCTACCGAAACGAGGTAAAAAAAAATCACAAGTTTGTAACATTCGTAGAGTATTTGTTCGCGTTTGTAAAATGTAAACCAATAAATAAATGTATCATATGAAAACAATGGGCAATGTGGTAAACAAAGTGTGAGTATGTGTTAAATTATGGACAAAAGAAACTATGTCTGATGTAGCTATTTTCCCATTTCTATTGTTCAAATGTACAATATTACTGAGCTTGAGTAATAACTGGTACTATTTTTTTTTTTTTTAGAATTATTTGGCACAGGCTTGAAAGGCTTTTTGTCTAAGAATCTGTTTTCTCTGGCACTAGTCTTTTCTATAAAAACAGATATATTTTATGAAATAAATCGTTATAGTTGCTATGAGATAAATCGATCTTATATTCGTTGTTATCCTTAGTAAATGCTTGCTTTTCTGTTTGTTTGATTTCAATCAATGATGTATTTACTTTAGCTATAATTCCAAAAAAAAACAAAAAGACTTTACAAGTTGGTATGATGATCTGATATGGTCATCGATGATAATATGATCATGATATATTATGAATTTATGAATTTCATTATTGTTACTTATGTGCCGGGGATTCTATTTTGTTGATTTTCAATATCGTTCAATATTATTTGATTACATACTGTCGATTGAGAACAATTTGAATATGTGACTCCTTTTTTGTGAAAATTTTTCAAACGAATTTTGTTTTGTGATTTATTTTCTAAATTTAACCTGTATGCCGAGCAAATTACTAAAAATGTGTAAAATAATTAACAAATAAAGATAATGTCACAAAAGACTTTTTCAGATTCCCACAAGGAGAAAACGCCAGTTATAATGCGAATGCTAGTAATAATCAAATCTAAACGATTGCTCAGCTTTTCTACATTTACTTTTTTACTCTTTCGACTCCAACTCATGTTTTCTCCATCCTTTCTCTTGCAGTATAGACTGACGGGTAATGATTATTTCACCAACCAAATCGCCCTAATTGATGGATGACCGCTCTAGTATTATCTACTCCTTGTACCCTTACAAAAAATAATACAGCGATCAGTATGCAACAATTCATTACTCACGCGGCGTATATTCTTTCGTTTCGTTCGCTCATTTTATGTTTCGGCTCTGATATGACAGCTTAGATTCCCCACTTACGCGCTCGGTCAGTGGTGAAACATTCGCGGAATGTCATTAATTATTGATGCGAAAAAGGGGTTTCAGGAGCGTTGTTCGCTAGGAACCGAGAACCCTCCCGGAGCAGGATGATACCATCTTTTTTCCTGCAAACGTTCTAACAAATGCGCCAAAGGAACCGGGTGTACTATCACCCGACAGGATCTTGGCTGTAAGCGTTACAACAAGACGGATCTGCTCCCGTTGCGGAATGGAAATACCTCCCGCACCCTTACACCCCACCCGAAGCCCTGGCAAGCCCGGGGATGCTCGTTAGGGATAGTGAATTGTTCGACCGGTGGCATGAATAAGCAAACGATGCACATTCCTCGCATTCCATTCCATGTTCCGATCGTTCGTTGCCCACCTCGTTTCAGCACTCTTTACAGCGCCCTGCCCTGCTTCCCGTTGTCGAACTATCATAAAAAAGCAAAAGCATCACCATTTACTAGAACGATTTGTTACGGCTGCTTAGAACTTCCCAACCATATCCCGAAACGATGGCAGTCGGCCCGCTGCCGATGCGGTGCAGCATCAGGAATGTGAACCTCCCCGTTTTCCACACTACAAGGGGTTGAACGCACCAGAACGCACTAATTTTTATGTCCCTCCCTCGAAAAAGGGCTTCGATCCGTGCCGCGGGGCCAAAACTAAAGGATAAAAGATTCCTGACTTCCTGTGTTTCACTGGTTTTTCTTTGGATTTCGGCACAAGTTTCCCGGAATGTTTTTCACTCCGTGCGACCTTCCGCCGCACTCCTCCCGCTCCGAATATGGCCATACCATACGGAACCATTCGCAACCGAATGAGGATAAAAATGGAAGATCATAAAAATATCGCCCAAACCCTGGAAAGGACACGCTGCCCCCGAGGACACGAAAAAAGGGTCCGATTTATCAACCGTGCGATCGAATGGTCGAATAAAAATAAACGAAGCGATAACGATAAAGCTCCCCCTTCCGGTCGTTTCGGTTGACCAGTGACCGGTTTGTGATGGACGAAGAAAACACTCCCGAAGGCGGCCGAACGATGCCTTCCAAACGAGCAGCGAACAAATTCAAGATGTTACAGCGTAAGCCACAAACGCCCAGCGATCCTGGATTTCTGGTGCTGAATCGCAAACTGCAGCACCGGGTATCGTTATCACATCTCACGCAGACGCTCTCCGGGCTTTTTTTTTTGGCCCAGGCCGTGGGTGAAAGTGATAAAAACGGTAATGGATATGAGTGCGTTTTATGTTTTCCTGTTTTTTTGTTGTTCGTTGGTTTGACCAAAGTAAGCGCTGGACGTTTGAGGGTTTGATGTTCTGCTTTCAACTAGATTTTTTTTTGCTTGACGTTTGAGACGCCAGCGCTGGAAATGGCGAACTAATGGTAATAATCATTACCGTTCGTTTTCGCCACCACCATTTTGGGCACTTCATTTAAAGGTTAAGGCGATCGTATCGTTTAAGTGTTTAGGAAAATAGGAGAGGTGGAAAGCCACAAAGGGCTTATAAACTGGACCTTTGTTTATGCCTGACTGAAAATCCATGAAATTATAAACCGTCAAAATGGTAATAAATACACGTAATGCGCTAATTTACTATTCATCCATGACATGCGCCTATATTTATGAATGTTTTGTGGAATTTCGCTCAGATTCAACAACATCAACATAAAAAACGAACAGCTTTTTACTACCATTTTTTTTCATTTCAAAATTGCAATCCGGAGGGATTATTTATGTGTTTTTTTTTGTAAGTAAAACGAAAAAAAAATTATCTGAAACCATTAGTATTGCATAAAAAAGCGAGTGTTAATTCAAAAGCCCTATCGAAGTAATTTAAGTTTTAGGTTAAGAGCACATTAGACTAACAATCAAACTAAATTAGTCACATTTTATTAGTACAATTTTATAGATCCAAAGTTGGAAAACATTAAATGATTAGCATGTTGAGCTAAAAAACGTAGAAATCACGTATCTATGCCACTGTTTTAATCGTAAAAAAGTCTCTTGAAATACGCTTAAATCACACTTAGCCTGAGTAATCCCAGCAGTAAGTCAAATCATTTAATCAAAGGATCAATTTGTTATTTATTCAGCTTGAGCTGACTGGCTCAATTGCTTACCTTGGACACATAAAAACTTTTTAATGTTATTTATAACTATTTGTTTATACTTAGCAATACGGCCATGCTGTAACTTCTCTAGATAAATGAAATAAATAAATATTATTTCATAATTAACTGCTTCTTTAAATTTTCAATTACAATTGAGTAAAAGAGACAAAACAGAATAAGAAACATTCATCAAATAATTTTCACACGTCAGTTGCTTTTCCACGACATGAGTTCAGCTCGAATCTTCTGCAAATACCGTCTGCTAATTTTGGAAAAGTTTGGAATGATTCATTTTCTCATAAGCTGTGTTAAACATATTTTTAATCAAATGAAATCCAGATTGATTATTTTAGAATGAATTAAATAATTTGATAATCGAATCACACATCTTTGGACAATTTAACTATTTATTTATAAAAGTGATAATGGGGAATTTCATTTGTATCTGAGTCTTAAAATAACTTAAAAATAATTAGTTTGTTTTTTACAAGCTTTAGCCATAATACTGTTTATTTCGTCAATCAAAACAATCGAATAACTTTCAATTCCAATATATCATTTTGTTCGAACAATTTGTCTACTGCAATTCATCACTAAATGGATGGGCATTCCTAGGAAAGCCTATAACCATCCTTTCCCGACTGGTGCCAGTTTGGCACCGGTCAACTAGCCCCGAGCTGTTTCCATTCGGTCCACAAATCAGTCAAACATCAAACGGTTCGTGCGTCGAAAAACACGTGACCTTTCAATAAGCCACCGGCGTAAGTGCCATCATCCCACGGCAGCCCGTGGACAAAAACCGAACCCGTAAGCGAATCGGTCTCACCAAAAGCTAACTACAAACAATAAATTCATCACCGTGCCACGATCTGGGATTTTATATTTATTTACCTTAGCCCTCTGGGTTGGTCTTTTATTTTTATGACAACGACGACGACGACGACGGTGACCACGCGCAGGCTGGTGACTGTCACTTGTCGAAGCCGATAAACAAACAAGGGTCTGACCGACGCCCGAGGGTATGGAGGGCAAAAACAAAATCGCAACCACTCCGATCGAACCACCATCGGAAACGGCGGGAAAGTGACTATCGTAAGTAAATAACGAAATATTGTCATTGATTGTCATTGATGCACGGTACGGTCCGGTGGTTCGTGGATATCGGGCGGGCCAGGGCTGCAGCAACACTCCATGCGTATAGCGTCCAGAACAATAATAACAGTAACCACAATTGAGCGCGAAACCGGTGTTCACACACGGCCTGTGAAACGGGTCAGAACTTTGCAAAGGGATAAGCAAAATAAACAACCGGCGGTATAGAGTAAGGCTATTGGGTGTAAAATGCAGCTTACGGAAACTGTGCGAATTTTGTGCCGCATGTGAACCAGCGTTTTGGCGTGAGAGAAATGTTGGTAGCGGTTGGCGTAGCGGTGTAACATGAGAAAATAGCAAGCAAACCATTTTATTACGGGTGTCTATTGCGAGTTTCTATATAAGAAGTTAAATATAACACAACATATACAAGGCATTTTTGCTTTACAAGTTCCTCATTACATAAAACTCTTTCAAATGTTAGTAGAGAAACATTGTTTATACAAAGCTTTTTTAAACCCTTTCCTACTTATCCTATATTTACCTTAAAGTAGTACTGACGCTTTTATCTTCAGAATTTTCAGTAACTGATTCTGTTCCTAATATTAAACATTCTCTTCAAATTAATAGCATAAAGTACTTATCTGGCATTGAATAAATGTAAATTGAAAGAGATGAAATAATAACCCTTCCTATACTGATATTATTAATTCATTTGTTTAGTATATTTTTCTGTATTAAAAATGCATTGATTGATTTTTGTAACATAATTCGTTAAAAAAGGTCGCATTCAAGATATATTTGTGGTGCTAGTCGTGTTTGGATTTTCATATTCGTAAAAATAAAAGTGAAATAAGAGATGAGCATAATATTTATATTAAAAAGTGTATTAAAATACGAGCTATCTATAAAGGTCTAACTACTACTGTTTTTACAAAAAAAATATCAAAATTGTTGCATAAAGTAAACGAAAACCTTTTCCTGTACCTGCACACTTAATAACGATTTATAAGTGATTTTATCACAGAAACCAAATGCACCATATTATAGAACAAACCATGTCACTAATTTGAAAGAGATTAATCACTCTTCACATAATTTAACAATGATTTTATCAATTGTAAATAAACAATTATTTTAATTTAAATAATTTTTTATAATTTTTTTATAATACTTTTGAAGAAAACTTGAAATGAGTTTCATTTTTATATCCGTTAACCTTTTACTGCAATTTTAACTATTTTTTCTCTTACTACATTCCAGATAAGTTCTTTTCGAAACAACATGTCATATAAGTTATCCCTTGTATACGGTTATTTAAGCTCACCTTCCTTATGTTGTTTCTTCAATAAAATAAACTTTTCGATTAATGCGGTCGTTCGCATACGACCTACCTTAAAGACATTTCCTTTAACTTTCCAATATTGCTTTCCCTCGCAAGTGCGTCGTACAGAGCACGGAACAAACCCGATAGCAACCAAAGGCAAATCTCTACTCAAATGAAAAAGCTGATACCGCAAAACACCATCTCACTGGGACCGTGATCGTGATGGCATAATTGTGCCAGAGGACGCAAAATGCAGCACATCAAAAATTATGCACCACCAATATTCTGGTGGACGAGGGTGCCCATCTCGGTTCCAATTGTCTGCACGTGTTACCACCGAAAAATCGTAAAATTTTCCCTCCCCACCGTACCGTTTTTCACCGGCGCTGTTCTAACTCGTCGCCTGGCACGGAATTGGTCGCCCTTTCGCAACGCCTGCTTGGATGTCAAACTCTCTCCCTCTCCGCTGTGTATAAGTGACACCATCGGTTACCAGGGGTTACGCAAGGATACGGAGGTGAACAAAGCAGCCAAAAAAAAAACAGCGGCAGCAGCAGTCTCCGTTTCCGATCCGTTTCCAAGGGGTGGCAATACCCGTCTCACTCACTTTCACCGGCACTCTGAATCCCCGACCGACCGCCTATCCGACGAGGGTTATCCTGCGGAAGCTGTACGGCGATCGGGGCAAGCGCGTCACCTGTTCCGAGCCATGACAAATTTGGAATTTTGCGTATCATCGGGTGCCTCCATCGTTTCGCGTCCTTTTGTTCGAGGTTGAGCAAACCGGCAATGATCGTACCTTTGCTGCTCCGTCCTGTTTTGCTACGAAATGCGAGACGACGGCCGAGACGAATGAAGTCAGCATTAAAAATAAAAGAAGCAAGAACGCATACACCAAAAAAATGGGAAAGTGGGCGAATTTATTGACATGGAACGCGACGTGTCCAATAAAATTTCCAAACCAATGTGACGTTTTTTTCCCTTGTTTTCAGCTTGCTGAACCATGAAGAACGCAAACATAGGAGCATCGTTTAACACTGTGCAGTAAAAACATTACACAACCCAAGTCTTTAACCAAGGTTGTTAGATTGTGCTGCGCAATAGTACACAATCAAGCAGTTTCATTAACATTGCAAATCGTAAAGAATTGGCGTAGCCCAACCCAATGTCGCCATAAACGGGTCAACTAGCAAACTAGCGCATTGCTGCATAACATCACACCCAAAATTTGTCCTCCACCTCGTAAAGGCATAAACGCTGCCCGAAGAAAGTTAATCTGTAGTGGTGAGGTGTTACTGACCAACTTCCTCCAAAACCATAAAGCAGCACGTGCAGAGACAAATATGGGTTTCCCTATGTCCCATAAAATATCAAGCCCTCCTTCTTTCTTTCTCTTTTTTTCTCCACCTATTGCTCAACATGTCCATCAAAGAGAGGCTCGACAGCGAAATAAAAAAAAAACAAGAGACACACCGGACCGGATCCTTACACAATTGGGTACGGTAAATTTTATGCTACTCAAATAACCATTCGGGACGATTACGACACGGACAACCTTTCCCTGCTTACACCCGGAGAGGGTGGACGGAAGTCTCGCCCTCCCGATTCCTATGACAACTTTAGCAATACAGCCCATGACACACGCACACCGTCTATAAATAGCGTGACGGTGATGGACCATTGAAAAATGCCATTCTTGAACGACAGTGCACCGCTTGCTTCGTTTTGCTTCCTTCAAACGCAAACGTCCCGGTTACTGGAGCGAACAAGTGTTAAATGGATGCTAGCCCGTCCCGTTGGGCACACCGATACGGTGCTAATCGATGGAACTAATTTCAATTACCGATATCGATTTTCCACCACAATTCGCTGCGCACGGTTTGTTTTTGTTGACGCGATGAACACTTGGCGCTTGGCGCCGTTTAGCGCACAGATTAGCGAAGGTTGCTTTGATTGAAATCATCATCGTCAGTGCCCTGACTAGAAGAATGGCATCGATATCGGTGGTGACATATTAGAACGGTACATTTTTCGCTTGTATTGCATAAGAATCCGCACAGTTTGTTTGCTATTGACCAGAAAACTATTAACACCTATAGAATTTTCCGAACCTGTTTGGAACTTTGTTTGGAACTTTTAACTCATTTATATAGCTTAAGGGGAAGCTATATTCAATATTGTTGTGCTAAAAGCTTCAATGTAAAATACAAAATGCTCCGGATTCGTAATTATACCTGCAACAAAAATTAGAACCGTAAATAATCCAATCATAATAACTGAAATAGATGTATAAAGTTTTACTCATTTTTGAATATTTTTTTTTGGAACGACCTGGCCATACTATTTTTAAATATTTATATGGCCTATAAAAATCATGATTAATGAAATATCATACTTTACTTCCATCTTTCAAACACGAATCTTTCTCCTTTCAAAATCGATATGTCCTTTACAACTTCCCTTTGAAGAACGACCCTGGATGACTCATGAGCACATGTCTGATGATCTCTCACCGTTAACGATGTTGTTGGGCCATGCCATACATGGCCATCCTGGAAGGATGCGAAGGTTTGTTCATTCGCGAAATTGCTCCACCACTTTCATTGCATCCGAGTGTGTTGAACGTAAAAACAAATAGCAACACAAAAACAAAACAAAGAAAGATATCCATACCGGAGTTGGATCGTGAACGTGCATTCGCGCTTGTGTTTGCACACCGTACGTTGTCGGCGCGCCCTTTGCCGCTCAGGAAGTTGCAAAAGTAACCGAACAGTGAAATCCACCCCGTTCGGTATTCCACTAGAATGTGTGCTCACTCATGCAACAGCACTGATGTCCTACTTGGTCCGGTGTCCTGTCAGGGATTAGACGATTAAATCTGACGCCGATTCCTGCACAATAAAACAGTCGTGAAGAAATATCATTACATTGCAGGCGAAATGGTTCATATCTGTGACGTATAATTTCTATCAATTTTACTTAAGATTCAACCATAATTTATACAAACTTATGATATTTTTATTAACTAAAATATGATATTTTTAAACTACTTAAAAATCCTAAACCACTAAGATATGCAACGTGCATCCAACTTTACTATTGAAACATTTCACATCCGTTCAGTACCATTCGTGTGGGCTTATTTCAATTTTCATGTTCAATTCCCACCCACAGTATCCTTCCACTCCAGACTCATTCGATAGACCATTTGTTCTATCGAACAGCGGTGATCCAAATCGTACAAAGCACAAAAAAATCTCCATTTACCTTTATCCGTGAGGAACCCTGCAGTGTGTTTTATTTTTTATCCCCTTTACGGCCTGCTGCGACTCGGCCTCTGCCTCGCTGACGATAGGCGAACTGGAAATGGAGTAAAACGTCAACCTCAATCTCAATCCACCCGGATCAAGCGCTAAGCGAAACCGATCACCGTTCCTGCCGTGCAAGGAATGTTGGACACTTGCACATCATCCTCCTGTGACGACGACATTTGCCGGGCGGTGTAGCAGCAGCGAGCGCGCAACGTCAACCAATAACACCGGAACCCGGAACAAGTAGAAATTATTCCCGGATAATCCTTATCGCTCGCACACGCCGAGCGATCCCCGACCATGGCGCCGTCCCCGAGCAATAAGTCCGTGTCAGCGCTCGTTCCCGTGTTGTGTTTTGTAGCTGGAGTTGTTTACGTTTACGCTGACGCTATTTTTATGCACACTTCACTTGACAGCACTTCCTTTATCGAGTGGTCCGAGATTGTTTGAGCCGAAGCAGCAGACCAGATCAAACATGATGGTCTTGCATGTGAAGTGCGTGCATGTGCAATGCCGTCCGACCACATCCGGACGATAGGCGATACCTGCTTTGAGTAGGCTGTGCAATGGCAGTGGCAGGAACGGGCAGGACACGCTGAAACAGAACGTGTATTGCTTCCGTGTTGAGACACGAGAAGCCTCAGCTCCGGACGGATGAATGGTCAGATTATACCAGCAATCTTTCGGGCATACCTCACTGGATGAAAATCTCATCTCGTTGCTTGAACAAACGATATCCCGTTGCATGTGAGCCGATCAAAGGGACGAGAGCTATGTAGTGCTAAAATGTATCCTGTTTCAAAATCCGTACAAAGTGCTTTAAATTTCTTCGTCCAAATCAGTTTGAAATATTGAGATGTATTTAATTTAAATGCATTAAGTTGCTGCTTAAGGTTTAGATTTTTTATTTATTTTTTAAATTAGTTTAAAATAATAAAAAATCAAATGGACACACATATTCTGCTGCTTTTCTGACGATTCGATTTGGTGAAATATTTCACATAAAATTTCGAAGACTGTAAAAAATAGAAATAAAAATAAATTAAATAGAAAACATAAACCAAAGCTCCAATGATTTTTGTTAAGCACTTGGAAATAACAATTTTGGGAATGGCGATAGAAGAATTTTATGCATGTTATTTATACATTCTCAAATATATCAAATGATTCTTACTTAGAACAATTGCAACTTTAGAACATTTTATGCCATCATATGAGCTAATTTCCGTTTAGTTTTCATTATTTTATTCCACTTACTAAGAGAACTCAAAATCTAAAATACATGGCTTGATTGCTTGTTTATAAAAAAATTAAATAAAAATAAAAAAATTGCATTGACATAACAGATAACCTACATGGAAAGGATTATAAAATATAAAAAAGCTGAAATAATAAAAGTTCTATTAATTTGTTAAAATTTTAACGATTTGCAGTAGAAACCGGTTTTTGTTAGTGTTGTAAGAACAAGAGTGTCTCAAAAGTATTTTAAGCTTTAAAAAAGGAAATATTAGAGTTCTTACTCACAAAGCTTTGTAACTATCAAAAAGCATGTAAAATATATGCAAAATATGATTACAATAAAATAAACAAATATTGAATTTCATAAAATTTGATTTAAACTAAGAAGATGGTAATAAGCACAGCAAGAACCATCATTAAGTCTACCTCATTAGCTGCACAAACAAACGAACGCACACATTTAAGTTCACCATTAGGCTCATCATTACAAGCACCCGCGATCAGCAAACAATGCAATTTGAAATGTTTCCATATGTGCCATAAAAAAAAACCCGCACATACTTCTCACGCACAAACAAGAGATCGGAGAACTCTTGTGAAGTTCGTACGGTGCGAAACGAAACGGTGGTAATTATCATATGTGAGATGAGCTTTTTTTTACCCTCGACAACCAACATTCCCGTTTATTAGATCCATCCCGCACGGAATGGTGTGATGGTCATTTGGTTGAACCGGCGAATACCGCGCAATGGATGGATGTTTGGAATGCTTCTAAATTTCTAGTTTTTTAGCCTGTTTTCCCTCCCCTAGAACGCATTTCATAAACAGACTAGCGGATCCCCGTCGAGCACACTTACGTACGAACGTACTTCACAGTTACGCCTTTTTTGCTTTACGTGCGTTTTTTAACGCTCGAAAAGCACGACCGAAATGATGATGCGCCCTTGTGATGATTCTCCCTTATGAGTCGCCACCGCGTTCCAACCTCAAATGAGATCCTGACCGATGAGAGTCGCTGCCCCGTCGAGAACGAGCATCCTTCTCCACTGACCCACGTGAAAGGAGAACAAACAGAACAACAGCCCGCAAAAAAGCACCACACCGACTCACGCACACACACTGAACTGAAAAAATACCGGGTGCAAAACGTTTCCGGAAAATTAAATTTCCCTGGTTTTGCTTCGTTTTCTTTTTGCCCACTTCTCGAACCCCCACCCAACGGCAGAGCAGACAGCGAAAGACGAACAACCGAGCTGCTGGCTGAAGTTGCTGGCAAATATATCGTCATCATTCACCCGATCGTTGCGTCCGGCCATATGCGAACAAGGGGTTTCCTTTTGATGCCACCAGCTCCTACCGAACAGAGCGAAAAACAAGCCACCATGTACAGTGGCAGTGGCCCACGGCTAAAATTCTATCGTTTGTTCGAATGCTTCATACGGGACGCGAATAACGCACCATTTGGTTATTCGTTTCGATGGTCCGGTTTTCTTTTTGGTCTTGTGCTTATTATTGTACCGTGACGTGACCATGCAGGGTATCTCCGAATCCCAAAAACCAAAAAAGGAACCGGAAACGTTTGGCACCGTTCTAAAACGCTGCTCCCGCGCATCGGCGCGCTTCGGAGTAAGGTGGTTGGGGGAGAGTTACGTATCGATGCTTAATGACCAACGCACTTGTACCGGTACGGGAAGGATGATTTCAAGCGCTCATTAAATAGGCCGTTTTTATGAGTTTTTGGGTGATAATGCACTGCTCACCGTCGAACGTCGTAACTGTATGAAACGGATTTTGAAGATTGGAATCAATTTTGTCTTCAAACTGAAGCCTATTTAAACATTCAATCAATTTTAAAATAATTTTACACTTTCTAACGATTAGACAATTATTTTGTTTTTTCCAATTTGCTGTCTGAATCTTTTTACCAATAAGATCTGAATGTGAAAAACTTATTTCCAAAATAAGAAACAATCAACCGTCGATGATCCTGATTAAAATAAAGAAAAATAAATAAAAATCGTTATGCCAATTGGATACCTTTGTAATTTAAACAGTCAATTATTGCTCGTAAATTATCTGGGTCTTCTCAACGATTCAGTTCAATTATAGATTTTCATTTCAATTTATATATCTGACTGGCCTCAGCTACTATTTCAAATATCTAACAAAATGTTCTGACCCTAGAGTTTAACAACTAAATGGAATGGACCCGGACCTATCTGAGTTCCTTGTGTTTGGATAAAAGTTTATGTGCCTCATATCCAAAGCGAAGTATTTAAAAAAGGAGACCAAGTCCAAGCCATGTATTTTTATTAATTTCTTTCATCATAACGATGAACATTATAAACATTTCAAACATTACATTATGATCCAACTCCGGAAAAATATTCACAACGTCGTCTTCATGAGCACTCATAAATGCATCAATGACGTGCTGAAAAATGGCCGAAATGGTCGAAAAATGGCCTGCAGACGAATGAAGATAAGGAATGATGGATGATTGGAAACAATAAATATAACAAAATATCAAACCTTTTTATCTCATGAAGATCTCATTTAGGATCTCATGAAGAAGCGTTGGAAGACTCATAAATAAAGAGCAAATTTATAAATGACATCAATTACTACTACAATCAATACTATCGAAGTATTTCAAAATACACTGCAAACTTTAGTTAGGCTCAGGAAATAAGATCACAAAGTTAAGGTTAGGTATATTGATTACGATTGAAATAGAGAGATGTACAGAAATACTTAATTTAAGTACAGTAAATTGTTGCAGGTTTGGATATTTGGCTTTATTTTGTAAATTTGTTAAAAAAAAATAAAAAATCAAATGAACATGTAAATTCCAATGCTTTTATGACGCTTCGATTTTGTGAAATATTTCACATTAAATTTCAAAGAAGTAATAAAAGAATTAAAAAATAATAAAATACAAAAAATAAAACCAAAATACCATTGTTTTTTTACTAGCATTTGATAATGGCAATTTTGGGAATGGCGATAGGTGTTCGATGTTGATTACGATATGATTTTTTTTTTTTTTTAAAAAGACATTTATTGACACGTTCATGGTTTAAAAAGAAAAAAAGGACAACACTTTACAAGACTTAAAAACTTAGGGTTGACAAAGACAGACACGCAGGACGTCTAAGTCAATCGCAGCATCATTGTTGCCAATGATGTGGATGACGTAGTTAGCAAACATGGACAGGATTTTTCT